>CM065596.1:13503978-14010286 GCA_033119425.1 Bufotes viridis | reverse complement strand
TACAAGAATATAACTACTATAATACTGCTCCTATGTACAAGAATATAACTACTATAATACTGCCTCCTATATACAAGAATATAACTACTATAATACTGCTCCTATGTACAGGAATATAACTACTATAATACTGCCTCCTATGTACAGGAATATAACTACTATAATACTGCTCCTACGTACAAGAATATAACTACTATAATACTGCTCCTACGTACAAGAATATAACTACTATAATACTGCTCCTATGTAGAAGAATATAACTGCTATAATACTGCTCCTATGTACAAGAATATAACTATTATAATACTACTCCTATGTACAAAAATATAACTACTATAATACTGCTCCTATATACAAGAATATAACTACTATAATACTGCTCCTATGTACAAGAATATAACTACTATAATACTGCTCCTATATACAAGAATATAACTACTATAATACTGCTCCTATGTACAAGAATATAACTACTATAATACTGCTCCTATGTACAAGAATATAACTACTATAATACTGCTCCTATGTACAAGAATATAACTACTATAATACTGCTCCTGTGTACAAGAATATAACTACTATAATACTGCTCCTATATACAAGAATATAACTACTATAATACTGCTCCTATGTACAAGAAAATAACTACTATAATACTGCTCCTATGTACAGGAATATAACTACTATAATACTGCCTCCTATGTACTAGAATATAACTACTATAGTACTGCCTCCTATGTACAAGAATATAACTACTATAATACTGCTCCATGTACAAGAATATAACTACTATAATACTGCCTCCTATGTACAAGAATATAACTGCTATAATACTGCTCCTATGTACAAGAATATTACTACTATAATACTGCTCCTATGTACAAGAATATAACTTCTATAATACTGCTCCTATATACAAGAATATAACTACTATAATACTGCTCCTATGTACAAAAATATAACTACTATAATACTGCTCCTATGTACAAGAATATAACTACTATAATACTGCTCCTATGTACAAGAATATAACTACTATAATACTGCTCCTATATACAAGAATATACCTACTATAATACTGCCTCCAATGTACAAGAATATAACTACTATAATACTGCTCCTATATACAAGAATATAACTACTATAATACTGCCTCCTATGTACAAGAATATAACTACTATAATACTGCTCCTATATACAAGAATATACCTACTATAATACTGCCTCCAATGTACAAGAATATAACTACTATAATACTGCTCCTATGTACAAGAATATAACTACTATAATACTGCACACTATGTAGAGTATACAGACATGTCTTGGATATGTAATCTAGGATGTTGATCTTCATGCCTTAGGCTACTTTCACACTCGCGTTTGGCACGGATCCGTCATGGATCTGCACAAACGCTTCCAATCAGATAAAACAACCGCATGCATCCGTTCAGGACGGATCCATTTGTATTATCTGTAACATAGCCATGGCGGATCCGTCTTGAACACCATTGAAAGACAAGGGAGGACGGATCAGTTTTCTATTGTGCCAGATTGTGTCAGAGAAAACGTTTGGCTTAGTTTCATTAGAGGGACACCACCGCGGAATGGAGACTGAACTGATGCATTCGGAGCGGATCCTTTTCCATTCAGAATGCATTAGAATGCAAACTGATCCGTTGTGGACGCTGCTGAGAGCCCTGAACGGATCTCACAAGCGGAAAGCCAAAACGCGAGTGTGAAAGTAGCCTTAGATGTGGATAGGTTGTAGTGTCTGAGGCTAGACAAGAAGTCAATGGTTCCTGCGTTGTCTTAGCACATCAAAGAGTCCAGAGGATAGAATTATCCCTATAAGCGCGTTCCCCGGGACTAATAATTAACAGATTAGTGTATTAAATACCAATTAAGTCTAACAAAAATGTAAATTCTCAAGTGGGGGGTCTGCCCTGAATAGAATGAAAGGGAATGACAAAGCATTTCCTTACTTTGACAGAGGATTTGTTTGACCCTTTGGGTGCTGGTGAGATGCTCACCATGTGATTTAGGAGGTGAGATTTTCCCAGCTTCTAACTGGAAATAAAAGGGTGGATGAGCCAGCGAGCTGATGAAGACCCGCGTACTGTCTGATCTCCTCCCGGCACAATCCCTTTATTGATCCTCTGTCCTGAACTGAGAAACGCATTAACGCTGTTCCTACAGAAGAAAATATCTTCATACCGAGCAAACAGCGGCCCCAGAAAGAAAGTGCGCATAGTGGGCAGTGTTATAGTAGTTATATTCCTGTACATAAGAGCAGTATTATAGTAGTTATATTCTTGTACATAGGAGGCAGTATTATAGTAGTTATATTCTTGTACATAGGAGCAGTATTATAGTAGTTATATTCCTGTACATAGGAGCAGTGTTACAGTAGTTATATTCCTGTACATAAGAGCAGTATTATAGCAGTTATAGTCTTGTACATAGGAGGCAGTATTATAGTAGTTATATTCTTGTACATAGGAGCAGTATTATAGTAGTTATATTCCTGTACATAGGAGCAGTATTATAGTAGTTATATTCTTTACATAGGAGCAGTATTATAGTAGTTATATTCTTCTACAAAGGAGCAGTATTATAGTAGTTATATTCTTGTACATAGGAGCAGTATTATAGTAGTTATATTCCTGTACATAGGAGCAGTATTATAGTAGTTATATTCTTCTACATAGGAGCAGTATTATAGTAGTTATATTCTTGTACATAGGAGCAGTATTATAGTAGTTATATTCTTGTACACAGGAGCAGTATTATAGTAGTTATATTCTTATACATAGGAGCAGTATTATAGTAGTTATATTCTTGTACATAGGAGGCATTATTATAGTAGTTATATTCTTGTACATAGGAGCAGTATTATAGTAGTTGTATTCTTGTACATAGGGGCAGTATTATAGTAGATATATTCTTTTACATAGGAGCAGTATTATAGTAGTTATATTCTTGTACATAGGAGCAGTATTATAGTAGTTATATTCTTGTACATAGGAGCAGTAGTATAGTAGTTATATTCTTGTACATAGGAGGCAGTATTATAGCAGTTATATTCTTGTACATAGGAGCAGTATTATAGTAGTTATATTCTTGTACATAGGAGGCAGTATTATAGTAGTTATATTCTTGTACATAGGAGGCAGTATTATAGTAGTTATATTCTTGTACATAGGAGCAGTATTGTAGTAGTTATATTCTTGTACATAGGAGGCAGTATTGTAGTAGTTATATTCTTGTACATAGGAGCAGTATTATAGTAGTTATATTCTTGTACATAGGAGCAGTATTATAGTAGTTATATTCCTGTACATAGGAGCAGTATTATAGTAGTTATATTCTTGTACATAGGAGCAGTATTATAGTAGTTATATTCTTCTACAAAGGAGCAGTATTATAGTAGTTATATTCTTGTACATAGGAGCAGTATTATAGTAGTTATATTCCTGTACATAGGAGCAGTATTATAGTAGTTATATTCTTCTACATAGGAGCAGTATTATAGTAGTTATATTCTTGTACATAGGAGCAGTATTATAGTAGTTATATTCTTGTACACAGGAGCAGTATTATAGTAGTTATATTCTTATACATAGGAGCAGTATTATAGTAGTTATATTCTTGTACATAGGAGGCATTATTATAGTAGTTATATTCTTGTACATAGGAGCAGTATTATAGTAGTTGTATTCTTGTACATAGGGGCAGTATTATAGTAGATATATTCTTTTACATAGGAGCAGTATTATAGTAGTTATATTCTTGTACATAGGAGCAGTATTATAGTAGTTATATTCTTGTACATAGGAGCAGTAGTATAGTAGTTATATTCTTGTACATAGGAGGCAGTATTATAGCAGTTATATTCTTGTACATAGGAGCAGTATTATAGTAGTTATATTCTTGTACATAGGAGCAGTATTATAGTAGTTATATTCTTGTACATAGGAGGCAGTATTATAGTAGTTATATTCTTGTACATAGGAGCAGTATTGTAGTAGTTATATTCTTGTACATAGGAGGCAGTATTGTAGTAGTTATATTCTTGTACATAGGAGCAGTATTATAGTAGTTATATTCTTGTACATAGGAGGCAGTATTATAGTAGTTATATTCTTGTACATAGGAGCAGTATTACCCTGGGTTCACACCTGAGCGTTTCTGAGACGCGTGTCTTACAGCGCGTTTTTGCAAATAGGAAACGCGCGTCATATGCGCGTTCGTGACTCTGGAGACCAATTGAAAAAGGCATATCTACACTTTAACGCGTGTTAAACGCGCGTTCCTATTGAAGTCTATGGGTGCAAACGCGCGACAAAACGCCCCAAAGAAGCTCAAGAACTTCTTTGAGCGTAGGGCGTTTTACAGCGCGTTCAAACGCGCTGTAAAACGCTCAGGTGAGAACCATGCCCATAGGGAAACACGAGTTTTCTCCTGTTGAGCGTTTTACAGCGCGTTCGAACGCGCTGTAAAACGCGCAAGTGTGAACTGAGAGTCATAGTAGTTATATTCTTGTACATAGGAGGCAGTATTATAGTAGTTATATTCTTGTACATAGGAGGCAGTATTATAGTAGTTATATTCTTGTACATAGGAGCAGTATTGTAGTAGTTATATTCTTGTACATAGGAGGCAGTATTGTAGTAGTTATATTCTTGTACATAGGAGGCAGTATTATAGTAGTTATATTCTTGTACATAGGAGGCAGTATAATAGTAGTTATATTCTTGTACATAGGGGGCGGTATTATAGTAGTTATATTCTTGTACATAGGAGCAGTATTATAGTAGTTATATTCTTGTACATAGGAGGCTGTATTATAGTAGTTATATTCTTGTACATACGGGGTAGTATTATAGTAGTTATATTCTTGTACATAGGAGGCAGTATTATAGTAGTTATATTCTTGTACATAGGAGGCAGTATTATAGTAGTTATATTCTTGTACATACGGGGTAGTATTATAGTAGTTATATTCTTGTACATAGGAGGCAGTATTATAGTAGTTATATTCTTGTACATAGGGGTTAATATCTGTGTACAGATGAATCCTCCGTAAGCGCCGTATAATCCAATAACTTGAAAACCTAATGGATTCTGTTATACCCCCAGACCCACATCTGGACAGAGAGGAATAATTGACTGTGGATTCCATTAAAACTGGTGTCTGGATGATACTAAACAACAGGGTGAAAGTAGTAGAGATAATACCCAGATCTTTCAAAGACAGCCTGTCATGGTTAGAAAGGGTCGACTGGTACAGGGAATATGCAGAAAAATTTCCATGCTTCATATCAGGAGAATCCAGCTCTCCGGAGCATGATCGTAACAATTTCCCAATCAGGGCTGCTGTCTTGTACAAACAGTGCCGCCCCTGGACATAGGTTGTGTCTGGTATTGCAGGTTTAGCCCTCCCTACACTAAATGGAGCTGAGCTGCAATACCACACACAACCAGGGGACAGGTGTGGCGCTGTTTTCCTAGTCCTGAGCAATCCCTTCTTTATACCAAGTGCAAATTAACTTGGGCATCCAGGTCTCCCGTCCCAGAAATCTAGTTTACATCGGAGGCCTCCTTCCTTCATCCCAACATCTCCTACTGTTCCTGATTGAATTTTCTGCCTTAATTAATCAGATTTCCTTTGTTGACTTCTCCGGGAATCATGAACGTTTTTGTATGCGGCAGAACGTGAATCAGATACCAGCACAAACCGCTAACTGGAGTGCAGATGGTTCCCAATGGCCGGGGTTAATTATTGCAGGCTTAGCTTATCTTACACATAATTACATGTTGCTGAAGAATTCAATAGATTTATTTTTGAGGCTTTTGTGCATCTTCGCAGACATTTTTTTTTTCTGAGATTTCCATTTTTTATTTCCGGTTAATATATTCATGTGCGGGGAGAGCGCTGCAGACGCCTTCATTAATGTTGGCCTGTCAGCACGGCGCGTGCCAGTAAAAGCCAGAGGGGGAAATAAAGGAAGGGATGCCACAGTCTGCCAGGCAAAACATGATTTATGATTGTGCACCTTCAGCGTCCCCCCTCCCTTCTCCGTTCACTTGACGAGTTGCACCCACCTCAACCGGGCACACCTGCCACATGTTAAATACAGCTCATAGGATTTTTTTGGACGACCCTCAATTGCTTCTGTGTACCCGAAGGTAGGCAATCTGAAATATATCTGGGGCACGGGCCCTGAAGCGCTGGTGGCAAGCTGCTGTCCTTGGCCAGGCATGTTGATCCTTAAAGGGTATGTCTAGAATTAGAAACACCTGGGTGCTTTCTTTTCCAAAAAAAAAACCCAGTGCCCACCTGCATGTGCGACTGCAGCTCAGCCCCATTCACTTCAACAGAGCTCAGCTGCAACACCATACACAACCTGTGTAAAAGAGAGAGGGTTGTGGCGGCGCTCACCTGCGTGGACGTCAAAGTAGGAAGCACGGACAGAGCTAGGAAAAATAGAAAAAGAGTCCAGCTTTTCCAAAAAAGTGACGGCCTTTACTGTATTAGTGCAGGTTAAAATCCAATATCCAAATACAGCGTCTACGCGTTTCGGACCTTTGTGGTTACACCGTTATTCATGACAGCATAAGGATCTAACCACAAAGGTCCGAAACGCGTAAACGCTGTATTTGGATATTGGATTCTAACCTGCTCTAATACAATAAAGGTCGTCACTTTTTTGGAAAAGCTGGACTACTTTTCTAATTTTCACCTACACAACCTATGGACAGGTGACGCGCTGTTTTTGGAAGTAGATGCGGTTTTCTAAACCTCGGCAACCTATTACATTTTTTCACCTGGTGAAGGAAGCTCTAGTTTTGACTCTGATCACCACCACTAGATATAGGCTAGTGTGGGAACCATCTTGGGTGCCATGAGTTCCACAGAGCGGTTCCTTCCCAGCAAGTATATGAAAAGTACTGAAAAGTCCTAACCCAGCATGGAGACGAGTGAATTTGGTCCTTTGGTCCAATTCTACCGTGGTCCTAACTTAGAACCCTGTTCAATGAAAGTCTATGGAGAGACCAGAGGCGCAACATGAAGCCTCAATGCAGAATCTGATTTATAATGAGACAGAAGGGCCTTTGGACATGGAAGCAAGCTAGACCCCCGGGAAATATTAAGCCCAGTGTCACCTCATTTTGCTTTATCCCCATCCCATAGAATAGGTCTCCGCAGATAAGCAGGAGACCATCATGATCCAGCCATTGGTTTTCCCTGGCAATCATTGCCACCCATACAGGTCACCGTAAATCGCTTTGAACTGTCCTCTTATGCAATATGCCCATGAGACTGTCCCTTAAAGACCAGCACCCTGGGTGCCACCTCTATAGAGGCACAGCTGGACAGTCGCCCAGTTCAGTTTAATTTATTACAAGCCCCCTATGTAAGCGATAAGGGAAAGGTATGATAAATGAGAACTCCGCTCCCAATAAGAAAGGTTCCGCTATCTCTCTGCAGATCACCCGGCGCCTCGGAGAGAAATCGTTCCGTCTTCCTCATCTGCATGGAAGGCACACCGTCCTCGCTGTTACGTCCACAGGGACGCCACCGACGCCGTTGCTTCCTCTCGGAGGGACCACCAAGAATGAGAAGATCTTACTCCATACTTCGTATCTCTCATCATCTATATATCTCTCCCTCATTAGGACGTGGCAGACGAGCACCTGCACATTTATAATTGCAGAACGTCCTGATAAGACGGCTTTTTTATCTGAATTGCCCGGGAATAAATGATCCAATTAACTGATAAACAGGCATCTGGCCATAGTTCATAGATTTATCAAAAGCCGACGTCTATGCCGGCTGCCATAATGGTCCTCCAAATTTCAGCCTTTCCAAACCGATCGCTTTCCTTTTCTAGATAAGTGGCGTCAAAGTGCGCGGTCGCTTATTGGAAAGGTCCATGGAGATGATGTTTGTATTTATGGAAGAGCCGGGGCTTGGAGACGACAACTCTTGGGCTCCTAATCTGTACCCCTGAACATAAGATACCCCACTCACCTGTCCACGGTACCCATCGCTGCTCCATTCCTGGCCGACTCCAGTCCCCACAGGACCAGGAAGAGGCTTGGTCCCATGATTGCAGGGGCCAATCATAGGCCTCGGCAGTCACAGCGGCTTGAATGGGGATGTATCAGTGCTGTGACGTAATGTTCAAGCTGCTGTGTGACTGCTGATGCCTGTGACTGGTCAAGCCGGGGGCAGCAGCGAACTGCAGAAAGGTAAGTTGTTGGCTCTAAGGTCGGATCACCCCTTTAACCACTTTCCAACCGACCCACGTAAATTAAAGTCGTAGGTCGGGCATTTAAAAATGGCACCCCTTCGAAAGCGGAGTGGACGCCATAGCCGCCAGGCACCTGGAACTAATGTCTGCGATCTGCTGTAATGCCAGTCGTGGACCTTTAACCCTTCAGATGCACTAAAACCCGGAAGCGAGAATTGGGGGAGCTGGATGCTTTGTGCGACAGCTCCTGTCCTCCTCAATAAACAGAAGCTGCCGCACATTAGTTCCTAAGGAGCCCCTGCTTGTGGCAGGGCTTCATAGGAACACAGTGTATGGCTTCATGCACACGACCGTGGACCAGCCGTGTGCGCACCGTAAACAAAAATATATAATAAATTTTAAAAAATACACATCTTGAGTATCGCCGCGAGCGAAACCGCCTGTACTATTAAAATATAAAAATATTTTTCCCATACGACAAACAGTGTAAAAAAAAAAACACATAAAACTGTGGCAGAATGGTGTTTTTTTTTTAATCACTCCCCCCATTTGGAATTTTTTTCCCACCACATTGTATGCAACCGTAAATGGTACCATTAGAAAGTGCATCTTGCCCTGTAAAAAACAAGCCCTCAAATGGCCATGTGAATGAAAAAGTAAGAAAGTTATGGCTTTGGGAGGGCTGGAAATAAAAAATGAAAACCAAAAAATGGAAAATCACCAGGTCTTGAAAGGACTGTTAAAATACATTGGACTATGGTCACCCAAGCTCACCAATTTCAGCGGGGCTGGCCGGCCATCTAATGTGCATGGGGCCGTCAGGAAAAAATGGTCGGACAGTCGAATTTGAACATGTCCGATCGTCTGTTCTCAAGGGAGAGGTATAGAGGTATACTCCCCTCTCCACATTCACATGCATGGCGAGTACGAATCTGTACGGGGGAGTTAGGAGGAATTGCTGTCAGCCAAACAATCCCCAAATATCCCTGTAGGAATCTGGTACATGACACGCGTCCTATACCGTACACACGGCATGAGGCGGTCGGAATTGTAGGAGGCCGATTAAACCAATAACCGGTTCACTCCATGAAGTAAGGCTCCCGATCCTGCAGTGATTGCACCTATCGGCAAGGCTTGGTTTTCCAGCCAAGAAGATTGCGCTGCCGATCACCAGAAATGACTATAAGGACGGGTGGCCAGGAATTTTCTGCAGGTCCCTGTCTGACGACTCTTGGCTGAAGTCGTAGCAAGTCAACCCCTTTTTGCCCGTTACCCACGATGCCTTGTGCGCCTTCCCGGCTGGAGCCTAAAGAGTTAATTGAAGATGTGCCCGAGCAAGTCGTCTAAACAGAAACCCATTATTGCCGCCCGTGCTTCCAGTCTCAGAAGCTTGGGTTTTAAATTAATAATCCTTTATCTTTCTCGACCACAAGACATTCCTTAAGGAATCGAAATGGAAATGTTAGGCAAGGAAGAACACATCCCTTTAATCCCGTGTACTGCCTGGAGCATGGAACAACCCGGGGACCAAATGCTGAGAGGGTAACGGCTTAACAAGGGTTAAGGAGCGCGTTTAAGTAGGTTAAGGGCGGAGAGGGATTTCTGAAAGAACAATGCGCCATTTCGAGGGGGAATGCTTAGTTCTTGGAAATTAGCTGTGTGCACCACTGGCTGCAAGACAAGAGCTGGAAATGTAAGAATTTCTCTGCCAAATGCGCTCTTTATCCGTTTTGCTAATATACAGATGTAGCTGTTAACACTTGACGCCACATACAGCACTGGCACACATCAGAAAACACTGAGCCTTCGCTAGCCTCCAGCAGGTGGCGCTGGGATGATGCAACCTGACTGACATTACTGGAGCAGGTAGCAGGCACCTCGTACCTATGCATGGGCGCAAATACCACGGTAGGAGGGCGAGCAGCTCCAATGAGATATAAGGTGTTGTGGTCTGGACAAAATAAGGGATGTGAAAAATTCAACATGGCCCCATACTTTTTACTATAGCGCCCCATAGTTACCGCCGCTATGTGCATTGTCCCTTCTAAGCCTGTACTGAGACATCACTATATGTTTTTCTTACGGTATGATTTCACAGTGTACATGGTACCATGGGGTGCATTATGCCTATACTATGTCATCACTGCGTGGATTATCCTTAAACTGTGACATTCTCCCTGTACTGTGACATCACTGTGCTTATTACCTCTGTACTGTGACATCACTGTGTTTATTATCTCTGTACTGTGACATCACTGTGTTTATTATCTCTGTACTGTGACATCACTGTGTTTATTATCCCTGTACTGTGACATCACTGTGTTTATTATCCCTGTACTGTGACATCACTGTGTTTATTATCCCTGTACTGTGACATCACTGTGTTTATTATCTCTGTACTGTGACATCACTGTTTATTATCCCTGTACTGTGACATCACTGTGTTTATTATCTCTGTACTGTGACATCACTGTGTTTATTATCTCTGTACTGTGACATCACTGTTTATTATCCCTGTACTGTGACATCACTGTGTTAATTATCCCTGTACTGTGACATCACTGTGTTTATAATCCCTGTGCTGTGACATCACTGTGTTTATTATCTCTGTACTGTGACATCACTGTGTTTATTATCCCTGTACTGTGACATCACTGTGTTTATTATCCCTGTACTGTGACATCACTGTGTTTATTATCCCTGTACTGTGACATCACTGTGTTTATTATCCCTGTACTGTGACATCACTGTATTTATTGTCCCTGTACTGTGACATCGCTGTGTTTATTATCCCTGTACTGTGACATCACTGTATTTATTATCCCTGTACTGTGACATCACTGTGTTTATTATCCCTGTACTGTGACATCACTGTGTTTATTATCTCTGTACTGTGACATCACTGTGTTTATTATCCCTGTACTGTGACATCACTGTGTTTATTATCTCTGTACTGTGACATCACTGTGTTTATTATCCCTGTACTGTGACATCACTGTGTTTATTATCCCTGTACTGTGACATCACTGTGTTTATTATCCCTGTACTGTGACATCACTGTGTTTATTATCCCTGTACTGTGACATCACTGTGTTTATTATCCCTGTACTGTGACATCACTGTGTTTATTATCCCTGTACTGTGACATCACTGTGTTTATTATCCCTGTACTGTGACATCACTGTGTGTATTATCTCTGTACTGTGACATCACTGTGTTTATTATCCCTGTACTGTGACATCACTGTGTTTATTATCCCTGTACTGTGACATCACTGTGTTTATTATCTCTGTACTGTGACATCACTGTGTTTATTATCCCTGTACTGTGACATCACTGTGTTTATTATCCCTGTACTGTGACATCACTGTGTTTATTATCTCTGTACTGTGACATCACTGTGTTTATTATCCCTGTACTGTGACATCACTGTGTTTATTATCTCTGTACTGTGACATCACTGTGTTTATTATCTCTGTACTGTGACATCACTGTGTTTATTATCTCTGTACTGTGACATCACTGTGTTTATTATCTCTGTACTGTGACATCACTGTGTTTATTATCCCTGTACTGTGACATCACTGTGTTTATTATCTCTGTACTGTGACATCACTGTGTTTATTATCCCTGTACTGTGACATCACTGTGTTTATTATCTCTGTACTGTGACATCACTGTGTTTATTATCTCTGTACTGTGACATCACTGTGTTTATTATCTCTGTACTGTGACATCACTGTGTTTATTATCCCTGTACTGTGACATCACTGTGTTTATTATCTCTGTACTGTGACATCACTGTGTTTATTATCTCTGTACTGTGACATCACTGTGTTTATTATCTCTGTACTGTGACATCACTGTGTTTATTATCTCTGTACTGTGACATCACTGTGTTTATTATCTCTGTACTGTGACATCACTGTGTTTATTATCTCTGTACTGTGACATCACTGTGTTTATTATCTCTGTACTGTGACATCACTGTGTTTATTATCTCTGTACTGTGACATCACTGTGTTTATTATCTCTGTACTGTGACATCACTGTGTTTATTATCTCTGTACTGTGACATCACTGTGTTTATTATCTCTGTACTGTGACATCACTGTGTTTATTATCTCTGTACTGTGACATCGCTGTGTTTATTATCTCTGTACTGTGACATCACGGTGTTTATTATCTCTGTACTGTGACATCACTGTGTTTATTATCTCTGTACTGTGACATCACTGTGTTTATTATCTCTGTACTGTGACATCACTGTGTTTATTATCCCTGTACTGTGACATCACTGTGTTTATTATCCCTGTACTGTGACATCACTGTGTTTATTATCTCTGTACTGTGACATCACTGTGTTTATTATCCCTGTACTGTGACATCACTGTGTTTATTATACCTGTACTGTGACATCACTGTGTTTATTATCTCTGTACTGTGACATCACTGTTTATTATCCCTGTACTGTGACATCACTGTGTTAATTATCTCTGTACTGTGACATCACTGTGTTTATTATCTCTGTACTATGACATCACTGTGTTTATTATCTCTGTACTGTGACATCGCTGTGTTTATTATCTCTGTACTGTGACATCACTGTGGTTATTATCCCTGTACTGTGACATCACTGTGTGCATTATCCCTGTACTATCACATCACTGTGTTTATTACCCCTGTACTGTGACATCACTGTGTTTATTATCCCTGTACTGTGACATCACTGTGTTTATTATCTCTGTACTGTGACATCACTGTGTTTATTATCTCTTTACTGTGACATCACTGTGTTTATTATCCCTGTACTGTGACATCACTGTGTTTATTATCCCTGTACTGTGACATCACGGTGTTTATTATCTCTGTACTGTGACATCACTGTGTTTATTATCCCTGTACTGTGACATCACTGTGTTTATTATCCCTGTACTGTGACATCACTGTGTTTATTATCCCTGTACTGTGACATCACTGTGTTTATTATCTCTGTACTGTGACATCACTGTGTTTATTATTCCTGTACTGTGACATCACTGTGTTTATTATACCTGTACTGTGACATCACTGTGTTTATTATCCCTGTACTGTGACATCACTGTGTTTATTATCCCTGTACTGTGACATCACTGTGTGTATTATTCCTGTACTGTGACATCACTGTGTTTATTATCCCTGTACTGTGACATCACTGTGTTTATTATCTCTGTACTGTGACATCACTGTGTTTATTATCTCTGTACTGTGACATCACTGTGTTTATTATCTCTGTCCTGTGACATCACTGTGTTTATTATCCCTGTACTGTGACATCACTGTGTTTATTATCCCTGTACTGTGACATCACTGTGTGCATTATCCCTGTACTATCACATCACTGTGTTTATTATCCCTGTACTGTGACATCACTGTGTTTATTATCCCTGTACTGTGACATCACTGTGTTTATTATTCCTGTACTGTGACATCACTGTGTTTATTATCCCTGTACTGTGACATCACTGTGTTTATTATCCCTGTACTGTGACATCACTGTGTTTATTATCTCTGTACTGTGACATCACTGTGTTTATTATTCCTGTACTGTGACATCACTGTGTTTATTATATTAGGATTGAGAAATAACTATTTAAGGGGTCATTCAGACCATATGTTTTTTTACAGTATGCATTCAATTTTTTGCGGCTCCGTAGACTTGAATGGGGCCACGATGCCGAGTTTTACTGACAAACATAGGACATGCCCTTTCTTTTTTGCGGCGCTGCAGAATGGAATAACGGATGCGGCCCCGTTGAAATGAATGGGTCCACACCCGTTCCGCAAAAATGTGGAACGGGTGCGGAACAAAACATATGGGCATCTGAATGAGCCCTAAGAGTGTTATTCGGGTGCCCATCCGCTATTCACCCTTTATCGACTGCACAGGGATGTGGACTTTGCTGCATGTTAGCGACCAGACTGCTCCCTCCTGGGATGGTCCTGGTGAACTTGGCAGCTGACCCTCTGGAATCAGGAATTCTGGTCTAAAGCATATGGAGGTCTCAAAAGTCCACATAGCAAACTGAACACAGGCAGCCAGGAACTGAGCTACAATTCCAGACCGGACGCTAAAAACACAAACAGAAATAAACTGAGACCAGACAAGCGGAGAAACACAGACTGAATACAGCAGGAACAAGCTGGGTCAGGACACACATGACAATGAGCAGACATACAGACTGGCAGGGGCTGGACAGACAAACAGAACAACAGAAGCTGTTGCTGAAACTGTTGCTCAGGCAAGCGGCAAGATAGACAGATAGAAGATATAGCTCAGCTACTCAGGTGTGCACAAACAAAAAGAGTCATTAACCCTTACCATATCAAACAGGAAAGTGATACAAACATATTGGTACCGTTCATACCCATGCCAGGATACAGGGAGCAGTGGAACCAGAGAACTGCCATATTGAAAAATGGCGCTTAATAGTTCCCACAAGCAGCTGACGCTGATACACGTGGAACGGTGACATCTGTGAACATCTTGGTAACACAACCAATATCACAGTCACTATGACTCCTATCTGTCCTACAGCCTTGAACAGCAATTTGCCTACTAAGGCTTCATGCACACGACCGTATGTATTTTGAGGTCTGCAAAACGCAGATCTGCAAAATACAGATGAGTGTGTTGCATCCGTTTTTTTTTGCAGACCCATTGACTTCAGTTGGATCCATAGACCACATTTTGCGGCCAAGAATAGGACATGTTCTATCTTTCGCGAAATCGAAATACGAAGAATATAAGAATATGTCACAGACTCATTGAAGTCAATGGGTCCGCAAAAAAAAAAAGGATGCAACACAGATATCACCCACGTATTGCAGTCGTGTGCATGAGGCCTAATGCAGTGAAGCACCTCCTGGTCTAGATTTGCCATTCAGAAGTACTGATTGTCACCCTGCTTTCCCAAAAACAGACATAATCGACTGAGCAGAATATTTTTTGTACATAAATCATGTTCGGTATGAGAGACCTCACAGGCATCAGGTTTTTTCACAGCATCTCGCAAACTCTACTCATTTATTTTCTCGGAAGAAGCAGTACAAGCGCATGCATTCATTCTACGACTTGGCCGGGTGCATTCATCTTCTACAAGACCAATTCCCCGGACGCTGCTTAGAATTCAGCACCATCTCCAGCGCCATGACGGTAAACAGACTCATACTGGGTAAACAGCGCAGAATTACAGGACCGCACCTGTTGGCTTCATTGTCAAGTAGCCAACCACATAAAGCTCCCCAAGGGAATTCAGCAAGCTGATCTATAATGTTTGCTGAGCGCGGCTCGAGAGAACGTAAAACGGTTTACCGCTCTACCAGTCAACGATCGTCCCATGTAAAAAAAAACTGAAACTGACAGATTTTATATCATATTTTTAGCTATGTGATCCCCGGACCCAGTGACGCCAAACCTTTTGAAACGCCTAATGTTTCTATAAACCCAGTCAAGCCAAGCTGGTTCTTAAGAGCGTTGCTCGAAAAGGCGATGGGGGGTAGCTATAGCAGGCGCCAAAGTAGCCGTCACAGGTCCTGGTGCTTGAGGGAACTTAAGGTTCCTCAACCTCTGAAGACGACACCAGTATCATAAACATGGATATTATGTGCACAATATTTTGTCCATCCCTGGTTCAATATATTGTCCATTTTTACTAGACCTTTCTTATCAATCTATCTTTTCTAGGTTATCTTTGACGTAGGTGGCTAAAGAAATCTCAAAAGTTTTCCAAAAGTCAAAATCAATGCAAGGAGACCTTTTTGTAAGTGAATGTTGGCACCAGGTACATCAACAAAATTACTGTAGACGTCAAGAGATATGTAGGCACCCAAGTTGATAGAGCCGAGAGCCACGTTAATAGATATTAATGAGGATACTGGCAACTTTTAGGCAGATTTGGCTACCTGGCACCCAGTATTTCTCCAAATGTGAAGTACCGGACTTCACAAGCATAGGTAAGCAACAAGTAATTACTTAATATTCCCTCATTCCTTCTACTTTCTGTTGTCCTTACTGCCATTTGAAACCCTATAAACCTGGGTATTAGCCCATCACGTATAGCTCTGCAATGCCCCAAAGTAAACCCTGTAGGGCCACCAAATTAGCCTAGAAAGCCACTATACAGATCAGTAATGTCTTCAAGTTAGCTATTGACACCTTCAAAGAGGTCCACCGTACCAACCACAGCTCTAAAATGGCAACATATCACTCCACCATGCCAACAAACAACTCTATGGTAAGCCTTTAAGGCCACCATGCTATCCCAACAAACCACCAAGCATGCCCACCATACCACAACCACAATAATACTGACCTGTGAAGCGTTCCTGGCATATACACGTGTAGCCTCCTTCTCTTCTGGCACATACGCCTCCATTTTGACAAGGATTTGAGTAGCAAAGATTAATCTCAATTTCACAATAATCCCCGGTGAAGCCCTGAGGGCAACGGCAGCGTAGACCAGTGATGGGGTGAATTGGACGGAAAAGTATGGACTCGGAAGCAATGAATGGAGCCGAGCTGTCAAACTTGAGCACAGATATACACTTCATATAATTTTCACAGGGTTCACGTAGACAGACGTTATCGTCAAATGGTAAGACCTCCAGCAGGGAGGCCGAGGTCAGAGTCATCCTCTTCATATAGAGTTGCTCCTGAAGGTCTTCTGAGCTGAAAAACTGGGAGCGGTCACCTTGTGGAAGGAGGGCAGAGAAGCTGACGTTGAGTATGGTGCTCTTAACGTCGGTGTCATTCTGGATGTTGAAAATGAAAATGTCTTCCTTTGGGGTGGCCAACACGGTCGACACTCCCTCCAAGAAGCTGGTCAACAGGGGAGACAGGAAGCGCTCCTGAGACATGTTCTCCAGGCGAACTGTGATACTGTTAGACAACATGTCTTCTGTGATGATGAGAACACGCAGGACACATTGGGCGGTCACACTATGGATCCCATCTACAGAAGAGACAAAAAGAAGACATTAAGTCATTGCATTCGAAAAGATACATTTTTTGGGGTTATCACCTCTTCATGTCAACTTTTCTGGACTACAAAAAGAAAGGTCAACTCTGACACTGAACTTTTTTCCCCCTACTTTTATGGATATGTATTCTTATTGGAGCCATAATGGTGGCCATCTTGATGGGTCACCCATAGTTGCCAAGAGCCCTAATTTTCACAAGACCGTCCTGTGAACCAGACCACAAAAGGTGATGGAGTTTTTGCTAAGTGGGATATCTCTGGACATGTTGGGAGACGCTCCCATGGTTAAAAATGTCCTAAAATTTGTTTTTTATGTTTCAATCTCTTTTTATTAATACGTTTTTACTATAAAGTAATACAAACTGTTGTGTGTTCAATCTTCAGAGATTAATGCAATTCAATAACATATGCATAGATGTATTCACAGTGTTCTGAGACAGCAAAACCTAAAGCAGTAGAGAGGGGTGGATCAGCAACCCCGAGTGAACCTCAAGTATAGGACGTCATCAAGTATTGAAAGGCAAATAGTATATACAAAGAAATTACAAAGGGAGACAAGACGGGTACGAGAGGTTTAAGGGGTAGGGGTAAGACCTGTTACAATAATATCGACCAGCTAAGTGATAATTGGATCAGTATCGCCATTGGCCAACCAGATCGAGAATTGTGAGGAGTTGCGGAATTGGAACCAGGGCTCCCAGGTCCGCGTGAAGGCAGATACTGAACCGCGACTTTCTGCTCCTAGCTCCTCCATGAGAGCAAGGGTATCGCGAGAAGTTACCCAAGTTATTTTCTGAAGACTCTCAGTCGACCTCCATTTACGAGGGATTATTTGTCTCATGGCCATCATGAAGAATCTGAAAGTTCCCTTTCGATATGTTGCATCCGACTAGAGAAGACAGATAGTAATGCTATTGCGGGTGAAAGAGGGATATTAGACCGGTAGAGAGAGTTCTATAGGGCGAATACCTCTCGCCACAGAGGTGCCTCCCTCAGGCAGTTCCACCCTATGTGGAGCATCGTACCGTGTGTAGTGGCCATAGCGGGGTACTGCAGCTCAGCCCCTATTTAAATGAATTGCAAATTAGGTGCAAAAATCCACCAGATATACAAAATTTTGGGATTTTTTTTTGGAGCTGTATGCAAGTTTTTATTGCCAGGTGACCAACAATGGCGCTTGGTTGCTAAACTCCATTTTGCAGATGTCTTTGTTGAACTGTTTCTAAGAATCTCACGACATAAATATAAAAGAATGCCATAAAAGAAGCTAAAAAAATACTGCCACAAAAATCGAGAATGTATCCGTCATTCCGCCTTAGATATTCATCATAAAACAGCGAAACTACTCTTCTGCTAAATACCGGGGGCTGTCACACTCCCCCTCCATTCAAAGCCATTGATTTCCCATCATATGCTGAGAAGAAAAATGAGAAACGGGCTGAAAGAACAAAAAGAGGCGAAATTCATAGTAGGTGGATACACGAATGGCTCCAGGGGCCACATACAACGTGATCTCAGCCGTGACTAACTTATGAGACATGTCTAAAAGGGAAAACGGTCTATGTTGCCCGTATGAACCGGAAATATTTTAGAAATAAAAGCTGCGCTCTGGTTGCTATGGGCAACAAAGACTGTTTCTCTTTTAGACAGGTTTTATACATCCACCTAATTAGCTCTCGTGGATTCTACATGGATTTACGGAATCCCAAAGGGGTTTGGCGAACCGGCGGGAAGACATAGGGGCTCATTTAGAAAAAAATTATCAAAAAGTGGAGGATTCAATAATGGCAGGTGGACCCGCACTCGTTAGTATGGACATCTTCTTAACCCTTCCCACGGAGGAGGCCTATTGGCCATGGACTCAGGGGCTATTGTCCAAATATATAATGGTTTTTGGTGGTCCAGATTTCTCAGTTGACCCAGAATTTTTGGAATTAGGTCACCAGGTTATGGAAGCACTGAACACTTGCATCCTCCAGGGTTAAAGGCTCAGTGATTAACAATTCCGGTAATTTGGTGAGTCAGGGAAGGTATTATTTAGGTCTGGCAGGCCGGCCATATAAATGATTCATAACCCTCAGTAAAAGCCTACTCTTAAGCAACGGTATGGCCGGCGACCCGTCTTACCCCATCGACTTAATGGAGATGGATTAGATCCTGCTCTGAACATGTTGGGTTCAGGCCAGTACGGTTCTACTCTAGGGTTATAAGTGATTGGAATAAGGCCGGACCGGACCAGAGGTTCCTCCTTTGGGGTCTGGTTCTGCAATGATCATAAATCCCAGCATCAGCCATAGAGGATTAAAAAAAAGATGGCTGATTATTTCCAAAAACAGCACCACACCTGTCTGCAGTTTGTATGTGGTACTGCAGCTCAGCCCCACTTGAAGCTAAGCTGCAATACAGACGTGCAACCCATGGACAGGTGTGCGGCTGTTTTTGGAAGGAAGAAGTTATGTTTTCGTAATTCTGTACAACCCTATATGAACATAGCTGAAAGATGGGCCCTAGGAAGTATTAGCTCTGCTGGATTCAGGGCTCCATAGTCTAATCCTGGCTTTTGATACTAATGCACACAACTGTATCCATTTTTGTGGTCCACAAATCGTGGATCCGCAAAACACGGATACTGGCTGTGTGCATCCCACATTTTCCCTTCCACAAATGTCTATTCATATCTGATACACGGAAAAGAATAGGACTCTTTTTTCCGGGGCCACAGAGCGAACATACAGATGCGGACAGCACATGGTATGGAGCCCCTTTTTGTGGATCGGATGCGGACCAAAACTACACTTGTGTGCATGAGGCCTAAATCAGATTGTTTCTATAATTGCAGTACCCGTTCTGACCACCGGGAGGATCTCACCGATCTGAGTGTAATTTATAGCACTGTGTAATTTGTACACTACTGAGGTCAGGAAGCATATATACACCATACCCCTGTTATTCATTATGTAAAAGAAATTACAAAAGCGAATACTCAGAATAAATACCCTGCAGCAACGATAAAAAACATTTGCTTGCCACGGTTTATATCAGCGATTCATTATTGGGAGGTCCTAGGGGTGGGCACTGAAGCTGAATCCTGCTTGCCTGTTATCCAGAGCCTTATCCAATGCATCATTTCTCCACCATTAAGCATCTACAATCCAGGAGGCATTTCTCTACACGATCCTTTACATCCGTGAACAACACATACTTGTAATTTTTCATTTGCAGTATTTATAGCGGCAGACGAGGATGAATGAGTCCTTACTTAAAGTGAAAGGCCGCCTTTTAACACTATATCATCTTTAGGTCCACCATTCTGCGCTGATTCATTTCTTAATATATCTTTGAGGTGTTTGGAGCTCGGTTTATAGACACAAATAGTAAATTCTGTCTGATGCAGCCACCACTAGAGGGAGCCCTGGACTTCACTATGCAGTCGGCTCATAGACTCCCCCTAGTGGTGGCTCCGGGAAGTCAGGATTTTACTGTTTCTATTCAAAAAATTGGAAATCTGTATAAGAACTTAGAACTTGGAACTATTTATCTTATAAAACAAGGGTGGCCATTCACTATAAAAGAGTCGCCCGCTAATTTTAAGGGGTCCTGGCAGTGATAAGCTGCCCTGCTTTCGTCTTTGGAGAGGTTTTATAAATCAGTACAGTTAAAATCAATAGGCTCCTTGCGGTTCTCTCTGACAGGCTAGTGAAGGGGTTCCTGACCGGGCTCCCCATTGCTTTCATGGGATGGACGGAGGGATATTGTTCAAGGGAGTCAACCCCTTAATGTTGTCCTCATCTCACTAGATAGGCAGTAGTATGGAAGAGGGTTGTCTCACTGTCTGTGTAGGTACAGAGAAATTAAAGGGGTTGTCCAGATGCTAAATCCTTTCCAAAGGGTCAAAATGGCAAGTCATACTCAGATCACCGATCTCCTGCCGCTCCCGTCCTGGTGCTTCCCGGGTTCCTTCTTGTCTTTACTTCCTGGTCCCGAACCAGCACACTGGAAATGACTGCTCAGCCAATCACTGACTGAGGGGGATCACCTCTGAGGCCAGTGATTGGCTGAGCAGTCATTTCCTGTGTGCTGGTCCGGGATCAGGAAGTACAGAGCAGCGAGGACAAAGGAAGTGTCGGAATAAGAGCGGCGGGAATCGGTGGTCTGATTATCACTTCTTTAAAAAAAAAATTTTAAGCCATTCTGACTTTTAAAAAAACAAAAAAATTACTGTCCGGGCAACCCCTTTAAGGGCTTTTTTAGATACAGGATATTTTTTTCAGTTTAGGAGAATACCCTTAATGAGTTTTCAGAAGCTTCTGCGGCTACAATCAATAAAAGAAGAAGCGAAAACAAAGTTAATCAAACTTCTCCTTCCACTGATACAGATCGCACCTCGAAGAAGCCAAAGCTCGATGCGGAATCTCAATAATAAACCGCGTTTAATCTCCCGGTCTCGGAGCTGAATGCTCTGCCCTTTAGGATCCGCCAGGCAGCTCGTCAATATTAACTGCCACCCCTTCGTGGCAATGCAGTTATTGATCAGCCGGAGTCTCTCTTAGGCACATTGACACTCGCAATAAGTACATCCATCATTATTCCTCCTGTCCAATAAAAAGACGTTTTAACTATTTCGCTTCTAGAAGTTATTTCCAATGTCGGATATTTCCACCATATTCAGTATCTAGAAGTGAGATTTAAAGGGATATTGCAGAAACCGTCGGAGGCTGCAGATCACTTCCTGATAACAGTCAGCTGTCCTCCCAAAGCTTCACATTATGAAAACTAAAAGACTGTTCATCCTGATCCTGCTTGTTCACAAGTAATTACAAGCTGGCACCCAAGCAGATAAGCAGGGGGTGGAATTTTAATTTAAAGGGGTTGTATGAGTGACCTCATGTTTATTGGTTACAAGTGCAGCTTAGTCCCATTCAAGTGAATAGGGTGGAGTTGCAATACCAAGCACAGCCACCAGGGGCATAGCTATAGGGGGTGCACAGGTAGCAGTCGCTACCGGGCCCAGGAGCCTGAGGGGGCCCAAAGATCCTTGTGCCGCATAAGAAGACACACAAAGCACTGAGGGAAGGGGGGCCCAAGCTGAACTCTTGCACCAGGGGCCATGAGCCGTTAGCTACGCGTCAGCCAATATACAATGGATGGCACTGTGCTTGATAAGCTGTGAGGAGGCTGATTGGCGGGAGTGTCGGACCCCCACTCATTAGGTCTTGATAGGTCATAAAGGTTAAACACCTGGACAACCCCTTTAACGCCCAAAGCCGGGTTCATGGACCGTGTGTGATGTCGCACAGAGTCACTGGGCACCATATTCCTCCTTTAAAGCAACAGACAGTGGACATTCAGTGTGTCACATAGAGTGCTGCATTGCTTCTAGGGGAGAATATCCCAGAAATACAGTGCCCCATGGTGAAGCTGAAGGGCACTAGACTCCTTAAGGCTGGGAACACACCTAAGCGTTTCTGAATCGCGCGTATGACACGCGTTTTTGGATGCACGTTTTTGTAACTAAGAAACGCGCATCATACGCGCGATTCAGTGATTCTCCCCTATTTCAGCATGGTCCATAGGCGCGTTAAAACGCCCAAAAGAAGCTCATGCTGAAGCGACAGCGTTTGGCGTAAAACGCCCAAATGTGAACCATGTCCATAGGGAAGCATGGCTTTCCACATGTTGTGCGTTTTACAGCGCGTTTGAACGTGCTGAAAAATGCTTAGGTGTGTACCTAGGGTAAAGGGACTGTTTAGAAAAAGGACGCCTCACCTGTCCGCAGGTTGTATGTGGTATTGCAACTCAACCTTATGCCCTTCAACTGAGCTAAGCTGCCATATCAGTCACAACCCCCTAACAGGTGTGGAGGTGTTATTGCCAGGAAAACCCCAAAACCATATTTTTCTACACTCCTTTAATAAACACCTGCACCTTAATTAAAACCCCTAGGGGCCCCTTAAAAGCTCCATGGACAGCATGGCTTCCCCCATCATAATATGAATCCAGCCCTGTCCATTTCCTGCTTCTTTCGGCTGAGCGGTATTTGCTGTATTGACCTCTGGGGCCACGGTTATTCAAAGGGCTCCAAAGACCGGCCTCCATGTCCGGGTGCTGGGCAGACAATGCTGCATGGCGAATCAGGGATATTAGCAGCGGATTCATTTATGACGGCCTTGGGCAAACAAACAAAAAAAATTCCTGCCCTACCCTCTGGCCTTTTAAAGCACAATGCACCCCTCTCAGTAACTCGCTGAATGGCCCCTTCCCATTTACCTAATAACCCGGGCCTGGTGCCGTGGGGGGTACCATCCCCGGAGTAGGGAGGCCTCGGACAGAAAAGGCAATAGCACAGGAAACAGCTGCTCGCAGGGTAATGCAAGAAAGCGAAAGGTCCGGCGAACAATAGCCAATGCTAACAAAGACACAAAGAGGACCAGAACTCAGCGTAACAGATCTAAAGAGTGACGCCGGCGAATACAATAGACCGCGATGCATGTTTAATTAACCTTTCATCTGCCAGTCATCCCCTGAAGCGTGCATGTATGAATGCAAAGACACGAAATGTCACCGGCGGTCTTTCCCAGCTGTCATGTGCACCCGCCCCATCGTCAAGGGATAGGTACCATGAAGTGACATCATTCGTGTTAATGTAATGCACGCTGCAACGCGCCTGGAATGCACAAGCCGTGTACACCCGCGCGGCGGTCATGGGCTTAAGCTTTCGCGAGAGTGTTTGCAGCCTGTTCCCCTGTCCAAAGACAGATAAAGTCATTCCAATTTATTACACCGAGGCCACAGAAGCCGCCACTCGTCATGAAAGAGCAGCATGAAAATGAGCGGTCTGCCTGCGTCTATCTCCACCGGAGCACGCGGCCCGGCCTGTTTGATAGGGCTCATGAAAGGCACGCGGAGAACTTTTGAAATTGCGCAACAAAGAGATGGGGAATAATTACAGCGTCTGAAGAGCCATCCCCAGCTCTTTATTTTTCGCCAGCAATGACATCTGTCAAAGTCATGAGCGAACGTCGTAATCAGACTGTGAAATTAGGAAGCAAATATGAAAGAGGTTCCGAGACAGATGCTAATCGATGCCGGCAGTAAGTCTGCAGATCTTACCGTCTTTACATGGGGAATGGAGGAAATGGACAGGAATAATTCACTTAACCGTTAAGCGCTGGACAGAAGTGTAGCTCTAGCAGCGAAAGCTGTGGTGGAACGTGTGCACTCAAGCATGGGTGGATGAAGTGAAAACGGTGTCTGCTGCTGGTGGCGATCTAGACCGCCACTCCACCATCCGTAGACGAGATGCCTGAACCAAGTGCTTTTTTGAGCCATGGAGAGAGGTGGCATGACAAAATTTGCTATATCTATGGAGTGAGAGAACTTTGCAAGGATTGACCTAGAAAGGAGATGTGGTCGCCAGGGTCAAGCTTTCCCTTCCCGTTCGCTCCACTGCACAATGGACAGAACTGTGTAGGAGCTATCACCAAAAACAGCTGACTGGTAAGGGTGCAAGGTGTCAGACCCCCGCCAATCAGATATTAATGGCCTATCCTGAGGTACAATCTTTGCCAAGACATGGTTAGTGGGCAGGTTTCCCATCATGGCAGTATAAATGATGTGCACCTGTAACAGGACCCCTGCCTACTATGTTACAGATATCCTACCGATGTCATCTTATGTGGCAGAGGGACTTTGCGCCCCCTTGGATGTTACCGCTTCCAAATGCATATTCTAAGCCTTCTTCAAGATCTATTCTTTGCAAGGTAATCACAAGATTTCAGTGGAGCTGTAAACGACTTCTCCTCGACCATCTCCATCCAACTGTCTTCCTCGATAAGCCCTGTTGCATCTCCCCCATTCTTCTAATCCGCATGAACTCACACGGTGTGACAGGCAAGGATCTCCAGACTACAGGGCTGCAGGCCAGAGCTCCTGCAATATTCCCCTCGTATGTCTTCTACTTGCAGAAACTGCATTCGTCTTTCCGAGCTCGAGACTTCAAAGAGATTTCATCAGCTTCCTTCCAACAGGGCATTTCTCTCCTCGGCAAGACAGTCTGGCGGAGGAAGCTTCGGCAGGATAAATCTTGTATTCCAGCAGCAAAGAATTGATCTCTGAGGGATTTTAACATAAACTACCCCTCGCAGTGATGCCTGCCTGTTTGTTTGGTGGGAAGTCGAGTTTGCATCTTGAGCAGCTGACGAGAAGAAGCTTGAGTCACAAGAAGAAGACTCGGGTTCTCGTAATCAAGGAGCGGAGACGGAACACGGGGAAGATCTATTTATAACATATTAGCTGAAATTATGCATTATGGATGAACGTTCCACGTTTCTGTATTTCAGGATTAATTAAAGCCCTGCGACGCTGGAGGCCCCAACTCAGACCTGAGAGGCTCACACATCCCGATAAGTGGGTCAACGCTTCTTCTCCGGCAACTACAATCCAATGGACTTTCACTGAGTACGTTAAAGTTTTCAGAGGCAACTCCATAGCTTTCTTCTTCCTGCTGAAGTGAATTGATTGGGTCAAGAGGAGAAACTCCTTCTGAAGGGGACAGTCCATTTTTGGATGTGGTCTTAACAGTCAAAGCAATCCCATAAGAGACTCTTCTACCAGTAGATACTCCTCCAACAGGTGGACTACTCGTGGTATATTAAACTCCATCTTGGATTACAGGCTGCTTATGGTAACCTATAGTCTGTCCGTGATTCACTGACACATGAAAGAGGCCTTATACAGCTTAGGGTACTTTCACACTAGCGTTTTGGATTCCGTATTGTGAGATCCGTTTCAGGGCTCTCACAAACGGTCCAAAACGGATCAGTTTTGCCCCAATGCATTCTGAATAGATAAGGATCCGTTCAGAATGCATCAGTTCGGCTCCATTCCGCCTCTATTCCGTTTTGGAGGCGGACACCAAAACGCAGCTTGCAGCATTTTGGTGTCCGCCTGAAGAGGCGGAGCCTAACGGATCCGTTTTGAATTACAATGTAAGTCAATGGGGACGGATCCGTTTTCAATGACACAATATGGTGCATTTGAAAACGGATCCGTTCCCCATTGACTTTCAATGTAATTCAAAACGGATCCGTTTTGGACTTTGTCATTTTTCTTTAAACCTAATGCAAACGGATCCGTTCTGAACGGATACAAACGTTTGCATTATAGGTGCGGATCCATCTGTGCATATAAACAGACGGATCCGCACCAACGCAAGTGTGAAAGTACCCTTAGAATCATAGAAAATAGCAGCAGGAGTAATACTCACTCAACTACTCCACCGCCGCTGCTGTGCCCACGCTTCCCAGGTCCACCACCGGCCTCTGAACACCCAGCTGCGGCGATGAGGTATAACACCATATGTGACTGCTGCAGCCAGTGATCTCAGTGGTCTATATGTCATAAGTGCCCTCCTTGGGGCCCCCTCTATTAGCTAGAACAGCATCTCCATTCATCCTGAACCTGGATGCGGCAGCCAGGCCTCAGCAGACAGGATGGGGTTTGCAGACCCATGTCCTGGAGATGGGTGCGGATCCGTATCCATCAGACGTGTCATATACCGTGGATACTCCATAAGGCCGGGGCTACATGTGGTTGCAGCACAAATAGCTGTGACACCGACCCAGAATAACACTGCTCCTATTCAGTTCCATTGTGTTTTGAGGCTGCACTACTATACAGCGATCCTTGGTGGTGCAGCGCTTCTTGTGGCCAGTCACCATGCAGTCCCAACCTAAATGGCCTTTAAAGGTGTATTCCAGTATCTGAAACTACAGCTTAGTCTTTCTCAATTACAGTTATATAATTTTTTAATATACCTTTTGCCTCAATTCATCATGATTTTCAAGATCTCTGCTTGCAGTTATTTAAAGGGAACCTTGAAAGTGTTCTCCAGCTACAGATATTGAAGACCAAACTTCAGGATAGGTCATCAATATTAGATCAGTGGCAGTCTGACACCCAGCACCCCCGACGATCAGCAGTTTTGGACAGTCATCGGTGCCGGAAGCTACACTGTGCATAGGACTGGAAGCAGCCAGCGCCATACACTGTGTGGTGGCAGTGACAGGGTACTGCAGCTCGAATGGGGAC
Organism: Bufotes viridis; assembly: GCA_033119425.1. Taxonomy (NCBI): domain Eukaryota; kingdom Metazoa; phylum Chordata; class Amphibia; order Anura; family Bufonidae; genus Bufotes; species Bufotes viridis. Next base: position 13,982,919 of record CM065596.1, on the reverse strand, counting down.
TGCTCCGCAGCACGCTGGTGCCAAAACTACACAGTGTATCAAATCATATAGGATAGCCTCGACCAAGCAGCAATTACAAATCTTAGGGGACCCCCAAAATAATCCATATGTCACACACTAACTAGCCAAGACCCCCAGGGTGATTAAAATTCTCTCTATTAGGCCTCTTGCACACGAACGTGTGCGCCCCGTGCCCGTGCTGCGGGCCGCAAATTGCGGCCCGCAATGCTCGGGCACCAACCGTGGGGCAGCCGCAGCGGATTGCGGACCCATTCACTTGAATGGGTCCGCGATCTGCCCGTTCTGCAAAAAGATAGGACATGTTCTATCTTTTTGCAGGACGGAAGTACGGAACGAAACCCCGCGGAAGCACTCCGTAGTGTTCCGTTCCATCTCCATTCCGCACCGTTCCGCATCTCAGGATTTGCGGACCCATTGAAATGAATGGGTCCGCATCCGTGATGCGGAATGGCCACGGAATGGTGCCCGTGTATTGCGGATCCGCAAATGCAGTCCGCAATACGGGCACGGGGCGCACACGTTCAAGTGCAAGAGGCCTTAGGCCTCTTGCACACGACCGTATGGCTTTCTTAGTATTTTGCAGTGCGTTTTTAACGGATCCGTTGTTCCTCTTTTTCATTTCTGTTATGTTTCCGTTCCATAGTTCTGCAAAAAATCTCTGCATGGTTTCCGTATGCGATCCGTTGTTTGCTGATCGCAAACAGAAACATAAAATTTTTAATCATTAAGGTAATGTACAGTAATGTGTTTTAACAGTAAACACATGGGCAAAATGGTCATGGATCTGCAAAAAAACGGAAGACATACGGATGTGTTCCGTATGCATTCCGTATTTTTTGCGGACCCATTGAAATGAATGGTTCCGCATACGGACTGCAAACGGAAAGGAAAAAAAAATGTTTGTGTGCAAGAGGCCAAAGTCTATAGCTTCATTGAACCCACTTTTCAAGCTTTGTTCCCTATAAAATAAGGCATTTGCCGCTGTTCATCGCCAGAATTTGAGACTCATTATGAGACGACTATTCACAAGGTCAGGAGAGAAGACATATTAATAGCGGCTCATCACAAATCTTTCTGTTCTCTGCGCTCGTTACAGCTGAAATATCATTAAAATCTCTCTATGATCCATCATTATGAGTGAGAGCTGCACGGAAATCACAATATATCATTATTAAAAAAAAAAGTATATTGGCGGAAGGAGAAGAGTAAGAAGAGAAGGGGGCTATGGGAGTGGAGGGCCATGGATCTCAAGGATGTAAGGTATATTAGACTACGGTGCACTGAGCATATAACGACTCCAAATCCCCTGCATAGACATAGAGCAAAATGATAAAATTCTAAATACCTGCTGTCACCACTAGGGGGAGCTCAGGAGCTGAGAGTATACACTTATGTTTTTGAATTCAATTATATAAACAATATATATATCAATGAAGCTCCTAAGCTCCACCTAGTGGTGGCTGCCAGGATGGCACCATCTGTCGAATGATGGATATACATTAAAGCGCATCCTGTTATCAACATCAGACACTGTAGAGATAACTCATTGGGTGCTGTGGGAAGCCATCCTGTAATTACAATGACTATTCCACCTCATACCGACAGTCCCCATTTCCTAAAGGGGTATTCCAGCCACAAGCATTTACCACCTTTGCATAGGTGATAAATGCTAGACTAGTGGGGGTCCACCAGCAAAACCAGTATATTTTATTGGTGGAGTTTCATTTCCTATCTTGTAATTTTTTGAAGAATCTGATTCATTTTGGAACATATTTTCTTAGAACTCTACATTGTGCAGTTTTTCCTCCTAAAAATTAGTGAATAAATTAACTTTTTTTTTTTTTTTTTTTAGCTGCGAGTGCACCCCTACCCAGTCCGGCTCTGTCCCCAATCAGTCCTGTCTGTGTATAAAAAAAACCCCATTGACAAGGTAAATGATAACACCCAGATGATAATTTATTTGTGCATTTCTAGGAGGAATAACAGAGAAATGACATAACACAGCTTTCTAAGAAAAGATGCTTCAGAATTGTTATTTCACGAAGAATATAAGTATTTACTAAAACAGCCATGTCAGGAGAGGGGACCGATCCACACTAAGGCCTCTTGCACACAAAGGTTTTTTTTGCGAGTGTACGGGCCGTTTTTCTGTGTTCCGTATATGGTCTAAATGCGGAACCATTTATTTCAATGGATCCGCAATTTTCATTTCTGTTTTTCTGTTCCGTTCAAAGATAGAACATGTCCTATTAGGCTTATTGCACATGGACGTATGGTTTTGCGGTCTGTTTTTCACGGATCCGTTGTGTTTACATTTCCATTCCGTTTCCGTATGGTTTCCGTATGTGATTAGTTTTTTTGTGGATCGCAAACGGAAACGGAAGCATGGCATATACGGTATACAGTAATTACATTGAAAAATTGGGCTGGTCAGAAAATTTTCAATAGATGGTTGCGCACAAAACGGAACGGATACGGAAGACATACGGATGCATTCTGTATCCGTTTTTTTTTTACAGCCCCATTGACTTGCGGGCAATAATAGGACATGTTCTATCTTTGAACGGAACGGAAAAGCGGAAATACGGAAACGGAGTACATTCCGTTTTTTTGCGGCACCATTGAAATAAATGGTTCCATATACAGACCACAAAAAAACGGCCTGTACACTCGCAAAAAAAACGTTTGTGTGCAAGAGGCCTTATTGCCCGCAAATTACGTTCCGTGGCTCCATTCAAGTCAAAGGGGCTGTAAAAAAAAAAGGAATCCGTCTTCCGGATCCGTTCCGTTTTTTTCTATTGAAGATTTTCTGACCAGACCAATTTTTCAATGTAATTACTGTATACTGTATATGCCATGCCTCTGTTTCCGATCCGCAAAAAACGGATCACATACGGAACCCATACGGAAACAGAGCGGAAACACAACGGATCCGTGAAAAACGGACCGCAAAACCATACGTTCGTGTGCAATAAGCCTAAGAAAGACTGGTTGCCATGGATAAACTGCCTAACAACCAGTCTTTCATATGACGTTGTCAAGCAGTTTTAGTAATCAGATTTAGGCCTCTTGCACACGACAGTATTTTGCGGACCGTATACTGGCAGTTTTTTCAGTTCAGTATACTGACAGTATACTGAACCATTCACTTCAATGGGTCTGCAAAAAATACTGAAGTGTCTCCATATGCCTTCCGTTTCCGTTTTTCCGTTCCGTTTAAATACAGAACTTGTCCTATTCTTGTCTGCAAATCACGTTCAGTGGCTCCATTCAAGTCCATGGGTCCGCAAAAAAAACGGAAAGCATACGGAAAGGCATCCGTATGTCTTCCGTATCCGTTCCGTTTTTGCTGAACAATCTATTGAAAATTTTAAGACCAGCCCAATTTTTTCTATGTAATTACTGTATACTGTATATGCCATACCGAAAAACGGAACGGAAAGACGGAACCGAAACGGAAACACAACGGAAGCAAAAAACGAACGGATCCGTTAAAAACGGACCGCAAAACACTGAAAAAGCCATACGGTCGTGTGCAAGAGGCCTTATACATTTTGGAGGAGAAGCCCTTACATACATAAATGAGAGCCTGGGACAGAACCATTTCGATTACGCACATGACGATATTTTTGGACTGCTTCTGATCCGCATTTTTTGCTAGTTGGATGCGGACCCTTTCATCTCAATGGGGCCACAAAAGATGCTGACAGCATACCATGTGCTGTCCGTCCTGTGGCCATGCAAAATATATAGAACATGTCCTATTCTTGCGGAATGGGAAAAAGCAAGGTGACCATAGCCGGTATCCGTGTTTTGTGGATCCATGGATTGTGGACCATAAAACAGACATGGACGTGTGCATGAGGCCTTAGGCCTAGATGATCAAGGGCCAGGCTGCCCCCAGTGGGTACTTCAGAGAAGGAGAGGTGCGAAAGGCTGCTATGTGCCCTAAAGACTGACCAACCTCATGACAAAATCAGTGAGGAATATACAATATTGACGACTGACACAAAGTAACAATTTTCGCAAAATGTATCAGAAGACCTTGTAACATCTGTAGCATCTGTAGAACATTACCGATCCTGGTCAGCTATTATCTCCATTTTTGCCAGGCTCCTAAGCTTATAACGCACGTGTCGTTCTCCATATCCCATTATCTGATCCTGAAATAAACACATATCAGTCTGCAGACCTGACACATGAATCTTCATGAGAGAAGCCGAGCCGGAAAATCGTCCATTTCTCAGGCATGATGATATCTTGAGCGCCGTGTGCGCCTTTCCCTCCCTCTCATCCCTGCAGAGTCAAATTAAGTTCTAGAAATCCATCTCCTGTGAATACTTCTCCAGACTAGTCTAATAAAAATGATGATAGACAACGTGACTTATTACTCCGCGCCCCCAGCACCACGCTCGCTCGCAGTCATTGGTTTCATACAGCAATGCACGGTGTTTGTCAGACTCGGCCTTTCCTGAAGGCTTCATCTCAATACCGTATGGCAGACGCTCTGCAACATCATTTCACCAGCGAGCAGTGGTCGATACCCAGTTCATGACCAGAATAAAAGTGATCCCTGCTCCCCATTACAGGGGGCCGATTCCTGCTCAGGACACCCCAGATGTCAGTCAGAGCGGAGAGTCATGACCACCATATATTATATCGTCAAACAACAGGCCCTTAAAGGCTGTGTACACCTTTGGGGGCAAACATTTTTTTTCATGATTGCATTGTACTTATTTTGAACTAAAAATAATTTTTTCAATTGATATTGGTTAAAAATTTTGAACCACTGTCTTTGTGCAGCCTTGAGTTTCTCTAGTAGCAGGATCTGAATGTTCACTCTGTTCCTTCAGGCAGCTCAGCTGACGGCTCCTTATCTCTGCTCTCTAACATTATAAACACCTATTATAGCTCAGTTCGTATCTTACTGATAAGAATATGGCTTAAATATTTTTTTATAACCATTAATTAGTTTAGAAACAAGGTTTATTAGATGACCGGCACAAAGTGAAAGTAAAAGGTAGAATCCACACGGCTAGATAAACACTTAACCCTTTGTGACCAAATGGCTCAATATTTTTAATAAAGACCAATTGAAAAAATTATTTTTAGCCCAAAATGAGTAAAATGCAATCATAGAAAAAGAAATTGCCCCCGAAGGTGTACATAGCCTTTAAAGGGGTCTTTCCAAAAAGTACACTAGTGTTTAGTAGCTGGGAGTCTGACCACTGGGACCTTCAGAGATCACTAGAACGAAGGTCCCTGACTCCTGATGTCAAAAGAGAGGTAGTGTGCATACTTGACCACACTTCGTTCACTTATATGTGTCACAGGTTATGGGGAAGGGGAAACCACTAGATACACTCAACAAGAAAAACACAACAGTCTAGGCCTCAAAAGCTAAGGAAAAGGGATGGTGACCTCCTAGTAATCACTAGGCCTTTCCTTAACTCCTGCCAGTATGAGCAGATCCTGATGGTGGAAATGCTCATACGCCGGATACCTATGCCCTGCTAAAACTGACGATCCCTAAGATAGGTACAGGGGTGTGGAAATTTAAAAAAAAACTACTTGTCGAAGGACTAAAGTGGGGGCTCAATCTACTTGTCCCTCATGACCATCTACTTGTCCTGAACTTGTACTAACGGTATACTGTATGGGGCGCGGGCCACAAGGAGACGTTATCCTGTATGGGGCGGGGGCCACAAGTAGACGTCATACTGTATGGGGCAGGGGCCACAAGGAGACGTTATGCTGTATGGGGGCAGGGCCACAAGGAGACGTTATGCTGTATGGGGGTGGGGGCCACAGGGAGATGTTATACTGTATGGGGGCGGGGGCCACAGGGTGACGTTATACTGTATGGGGGCGGGGGCCACAGGGTGACGTTATACTGTGCGGGGGCAGCCCCAAGGTGACGTTATACTGTATGGGGGCGGGGGCCTCAGGGAGACGTTATACTGTATGGGGGCGGGGCCACAGGGTGACGTTATACTGTATGGGGGCAGGGGCCACAGGGTGACGTTATACTGTGCGGGGGCGGGGGCCACAGGGTGACGTTATACTGTATGGGGGCAGGGGCCACAGGGTGACGTTATACTGTGCGGGGGGCGGGGGCCACAGGGTGACGTTATAGTTTATAAAGTGCCATCTGCAGTGCAGATTGCAGGCAGGGCCAGACCCTCAGAAGACAGACAGCACTACCTTTATTTCTGACACCCCTGCAGATGAGCGTTCCTCCCAGAGTCTGTCAACTGAGCTCCCAGCCTGATCTGCAACCATTGACTGGGGTCACATAGCATTATACTGACTTATGATGCTATGTAACCCTACAGTTCTGGAATGTATTGGATAACGCTGACATAATGCTGTCAGTGTTATCCAACACATTCCAGAGCTGTAAGGGTTACATAGCATCATAAATCAGTATAATGCTATGTAACCCCAGTCAGCGGAGCTGCGATGTGGACAGGCTCCGGGAGGAACGCTCATCTGCAGGGGGCCGTGGGGTCTCACTCTTCTTCTCCCATCTTGTCTCTGGAGACGATGTGCTGACTTGCTGTGCGCTCCGTGCTGGCAGGTGGGCGGAGACTTCAATACAGGAGCCGGGAGGAGCGGGGGCCGCCTGCAGGAAGTGCTATGTACGGGTCATATGCACGATGCAGGGGCAGGCTGACAGTGATAGGAGCGGTCAGCTCGCATATGACCGCTCCTATTACTGTCCAACCACATGTCCCTGCTACTTGCCCGCACAGGGCTAAACAACTGCAGGAGATGAGACAGCTTGGTCCTTCCCAGATGAAGGAACCCGCGTCTCCCTGAGGCCTAGAAACCAAAACACACCAGAGAACAACAAACAGTAAAGGCAACTGGTACTTAGCTTAGAGATGTATAGAGAAGCAGGAGATCCAAGACAAACAAGCTCTAGCAACTCCAAGAAGAAAAATCAACCGCATGGTCAGCAGTGTGAGGCGGACCTGAATAGAGCCTCATCACTGATAACGAGCAGAACCTGAGGAGAGGTGAGATCCTGCCAAACAACAACAGACATAGTGGAAAACAGAGAGACCTGTCAGATAGCCTCACGTGCAGCAAGTCTATCCAATCTTCTCACCTCTCTCACAGGAGGGACCGTGACAATATGGGACTGTTGGAGATGGTGCTCAGCTCTAGACTCAACAGTCCCACAACAGTAAATGGAGAGATGGTCAGGCATGCACATTACTACTCAATTCATGTGGGCAATCAGAGATCAATGGTAGGACCCCCAGCAATCAGATCTTTTGAGGAAAACCCCTCCAAATCCTACGGATGGCCATACACGGTGGACAAGTTGTTGGCCGAATGTCTATCCGGCTGAGAACGCTCCTGACCTCCCCATACTCATGCACCCGGGTTCGGCCAAGTGAGAATCAACTGCATTATCTCCTTTGAGAACAATGGATCAGGCATGTTGAAACCCAACAGCCCAATCCTTTTCACCACCCTCGACAGCAGACGTTGGGACACCCGAATACACACTAGTTGGTCGGATGGCCATGCTGAAATCGTCGAGATTGGTCAATATTAATGTGTATGTCTCAGCTCTTCCTATGACAGCTCAGGAGGCATTTAAAGGATGGAACTGAGCATGTGCGGCCATCTCAGTGAACTGGACAAAGAAATAAAATTTTAAAAAAAACAGCAGGTGGCGCTGTACAGATACATTTCAGTGAATAACTCAGTGGCTATGCTACATTTGTAATGACATGCAATTACAAAAAATTCAGATGCAGGAGCTGGTTTGAAAACTACAGATTACTTTTCATGGGACAACCCCTTTAATGTATGTCCCCACCTGGCTGATAAAGGGCTGGTATGAGGAAAGTGGACAACCCCTTTAATGCCATCATCCACTTCAGCACATCGTGATCCTGAATTTCATGGCCATGAAGAATGAGCAGGAGGCAGAACCCATCCTGGCGTCCATAGTGCTGCCTGCATTCATGGATAGCTGCCCTCTCTACTGTGTCCATCCCCTTATGGTTCCGTGACTGGGGGAAGGGAAGTAACCCTGACATCTTACAGACAGTTCCTGAGCAGGAATGTTGAGGATTGTTCTCCTTGCAACGCCCCTGCAGGAATCACAAAGCATCCGGGAGCGTTCATTGTAAATCAGCAGAGCATCAGTGCAGCTCCATTGTCTGCCGTAGATGGGCTTAGCCAGGGTTCAATCCACTGAATGGGGTTTCCAGGGTCCCCTCTCTTAGTTAAGCAAAATATAAAAGACTGTTTGAGAAGGAGTTGTGAGAAGTTTCCAGAACTTGACAAGTGCTTTATGCATCAGCTGTCTTCTGGGTGGCACCGTGCCACCGTGCCACCGGCGACAGAAACCGGGGCAAAGACAGATGTAACCCAAACTGTAAGAAACACGTACAGATCCGATAGAGATCGGATAGAGATGTCATCTATACTAGGTAGGTAGATAGATAGATCTGCTAAACAGATAGATAGATAGATAGATAGATAGATAGATAGATAGATAGATAGATAGATATGAGATAGATAGATATTAGATGGATAGATAGATAGATATGAGATGCATAGATATTAGATGGATGGAAGATAGATAAATAGATAGATATTAGATGGATAGATAGATAGATATGATATAGATAGATATTAGATGGATAGATATGAGATAGATAGATAGATAGATAGATAGATAGATAATAGATAGATAATAGATAGATAGATATGAGAGATAGATAGATATTAAATGGAAAGATAGATAGATAGATAGATAAATGGATAGATATTAGATGGATAGATATGAGATAGATATTAGATGGATAGATAGATAGATAGATAGATATCAGATGAGACAGATAGCAGCATCGTCTGGCCCAGTGAACGCTCCTCCGGGGCTCTGACCTTCTCTTATTACTCTCGGATGTCTGACCCGTCTTATGGTTGTACCATGGAAACCATATAACGCTATTTGACAATGACCCCCCCCCCCCCCCCCCGTTACCCAGAGACGCAGCTCACACAGAATCGGATAGTTTCAGGGATCAGGAAGAAGATCTGTTCAGGTTCCTCAGTAAAGGGTTAATGTCACCAGAAGATTCCCTGTTACACCCAGCACACTGCCTTGCAGGCTAGCTCAGATGAATGTAATGATACCTATCACTTAGCGATCTGCGGCTTCATTCTGCTTTTAATCCATATGCAAATGAGCAGTTCAGCGCACTGAGGGCGGGCCCATTGCACTCTGTGCACCCTTGCCCCTCCCTCTGCCAGCCCCTCCCTCTCCTTCTTGATTGTGCTGGTATAACAGTGAATTTCCTGGGTGCACCGCCTAAACTACTGCCGCCCCCAACACCTCTGCAGTCGTGTCTGAGCCAGTGACCCCGTTCGGCTGATTTAGGGTGTCCTGCACACCAGGGCCGGTTCTAGGTGAAATGGGGCCCTGGGGCGAAAAACAATAAGGGGCCCCCCCATATGACACTTGCTGACTTTAACGTCCCATATTGTAAACAGCACATCTCTCCCCCCACCATCCTCCCTTGGCACATTTCTCCCCTCCATGGGCCAGTGGCAGCAGCACATCTTTTCTTCTGTCGCCCCCCCCCCCCTACAACACCCCCAACCCCCCATGGCACATTTCTCCCACTCCATGGGCCAGTGGGCTGGCAGCAGCGCATCTCTCCCCCCCCCCAGCCTTCATGGCAGATTTCTCCCCTCCACGGGCCAGTGGCAGCAGCAGCACATCTCTCCTGGCAGATGGGATCCATCCAGTTGTTATCTTTCTTTGTACCAAATAAATACCTGTAACTTCTGTTTGAACCGAACTTGGCTCAGGGACAGGCAGGCAGGCTGTGCCGTGGGCCTTGACGCTCGCTCCTTCTTCTCTCTGGGGGCGGAGCTCAGTGGCAACGTCACGTGAAGACGTGCCTGTACGGCAGCTGCGAGCCTGCGGCACGCTCCAGCAGCCACTGCAGAGACAGGGAGGCCAGGCAGCGGAGCTCAGAGCGGCCGCGGGCCCCGCCCCCTCCTCACTATTTCAGGCTGTGCGCTTTCCAAGCTGTTAGTCAGGTGGCGGCCGCCCGCCGACCGCAACAAAATAGTAAGTAGAGTTAGTTTGCAGCGGTGCAATGGCACACTGCAGCTAGAGCTCCGTCCTGCCACTATGCTGGATGTTAGATGAGGCATTAGTTTATATTTTGGCCAAATTATGTAAGCCACCCACCACTTCACGGTTGCCTCTTGAGTGGTCCCTAACATTAGTTCTTACCTTTTATGGGCCATATCAGCCACACAAAACCCAGGGAGTGCAGGTGCAGCATGCATGCCAGATACACTCTGCTTGTAACCCCGTCTGGTGCCATACAGCGTTCATCAGATCAAGGGATGCAAATACCAACATGCATGCTGAGCCCACTAGTACTTCTCCTGGAACCAAATGGCTTCTGGTAAGTTCAATAAAGCAGACTCAGTTTTATACTGACTTTAAAACCAGCCTACAGGGCGGATTCACTAGTCAGGTGTGCATGACTGCATGGAGGTCACCACGCCTCCCATATATGCTACAAAGGAAAAAAAAATGGAGGTTGCAGTCAGCACAACCCAATAAGCAGGTGCACGTTGCTATGGTGAAATACACATACAAACGGCAACCGTGAAGTGGTGCACCTGCTGCACCTGCACTCCCTGGGTTTTGTGTGGCTGATATGGCCCATAAAAGGTAAGAATTAATGTTAGGGACCACTCGAGAGGCAACCGTGAAGTGGTGGGTGGCTTACCTAATTTGGCCAAAATATAAACTAATGCCTCATCTAACATCCAGCATAGTGGCAGGACGGAGCTCTAGCTGCAGTGTGCCATTGCACCTTTGTTTTTACGTTTGTATGTGTATTTCACCATAGCAACGTGCACCTGCTTATTGGGTTGTGCTGACTGCAACCTCCTTTTTTTTTTCCTTAGTTTGCAGCGGGCCTGCGCCGGGGGCCCCTAAGGATTCGGGGCCCGGGGGCAATTGCCCCCCTTGCCTCTATGGAAGCGCCGGCCATGCTGCACACCCAGCCCTCACTTTAGGGACACATGATACCCTCCCCCCGATAACCACACCAGGTACTACTAGAAGGTGCACCAGTTCAGACCTGGAGTAGGAGACCACCACTGGTGATGAGGAGATAGGGGCTTCTGCTATAAGGCTGCTGGTATATTAAAGGGGGTCTCCATCTCAGACAGGATAAGTGTCTGATAGGCGGGGGTCTGCTCTACCAGATGAGGGTCTTTCCATAACGCCTGTAGACTCGAATGATGACAGCACATGTGCGCACGCCGTCATCTCTGAATTCAATCTGCTGCTGGATGCACCCTGTGGAGTGAGGGTCAGGGGCCCCCAACCTTTCAGACATTTGTGGCATATTCTTATGACTGAGACCCAGCATATGTGACATTCTGGGGCCACCACCTTTATGGCAAAGGTTTAGGGTTAGCCTCTTCCAGATTCAGCAAGACCATGGGTTCATATTGTAGAGGTAGACCATGCAACAGCTATGTGGCCCTAGGAGATAAGGGGCCACTTCTAGGTGTTCAAATCTTTTCTATTGGATGGTAGCAAGGTGGGGGACTTGTCCCAAGATTCGTACATAGAGAAACAAATACCAGGTCCTTAAAGGGGTTGGCCCATCTTGTACATGCTAGGATATGCCCCCAATGTCTGATAGTTGCCTGATCCCAATGTTTTGCCATCCCTTTAAGCCCTGGGTGGCAAAACCTGCCGCCATATTGGGGGTTACATTTCAATGGAGCCAGCTCTAATCTATGAACGCCTCTGCCCCCGTAAGTGGAATCACAAGAGGGGTCCATACACCTTCCAGCCAACAGCTATTGCTTCTGACTCTCCCACACACATGCACGCTTGATTTGGCCAAGTGTGCATGTGCTTTTAAAGGGCAGAGGGTTGGGCATCTTGCGAGGACAGAAGGATTGGGTATGTTGAAACCCAGCATGCCTGATCTATTCTACCTGGATATCACCTGTCTGGGAAGGTTTAACCCCATACATGTAAGGGTATTTTCACACTAGCGTTAAACTTTTCCGGCATTGAGTTCCGTCGTCGGAGCTCAATACCGGAAAAAAAACGCTTCAGTTATATCCTAATGCATTCTGAATGGAGAGAAATCCGTTCAGGACGCATCAGGATGTCTCCAGTTCAGTCACTGAACGGCGTTTTGGACGGAGATAATAACACAGCATGCTGCGGTTTTATCTCCGTCCCAAATGCCAGAACACATGCCAGAATGCCGGACTCGGCATTCATTTCCATTGCAATGCATTAGTGCCATTAAAAATACCGCAATGACGGATCCGACATTCCAGTCTGCGCATCCAAGACCTTTAAAAATGTGAAAAAAATAAATACCGGATCCATTTTGCTGGATGACACTGAAAAAACGGATCCGGTATTGCAATGCATTTTTCTGACTGATGAGGCATTTTTTAGACCTGATCAGTCTGAAAAATGCCTTATCAGTCAGAAAATAACAAAAATAACAATGGAACTGCCTGCCGGAATCAAACAACGCAAGTACCGTAAGTCTCCTGGTCCTGCTAAAATGGATGGGTTTAGGGTACTTTGACATTTGCGGCATAGCTATCCGGCAAGGCTGTTCCGGTGGGTGAACAACCCGCCAGATCCGCCATGCCGCAAGTACCCGTGCTGCCGCTCCGTCCCCATTGGCTATAATGGGGCGGGGGCGGAGCTACGACGCAGCACGTCTGTGCACTGGCCAGAGATCGCCGGACTAAAAGTACTGCATGTCTGACTTTTTAGTCCGGCGATCTCTGCCGTGCTGCGCCGTAGCTCCGCCTCATTATGGTCGATGGGAACGGAGCGGCCGCACGGCAGTGCACGGGTACTTGCGGCATGTTCACCCGCCGGAACAGCCTGCCGGATAACTTTGCCGCAAATCTGAAAGTACCCTTACCCGTCTTCCCAAAAACCAGTGTGTGACAGGAGTTGTGAGGTCGTGACTGAGACGTTCCCCACGTGCATATGGATGGACAGCGATATAGTCTGCTCAGATATCTGGCCAATCTGATTGATAGTCACTTTCCCCGTCTGTGCACTGATCGCACCCTGCGAAGCGCAGACAGCTAAATGTGTCTGCAATTAAGATGGCAGAGGAAGCCGCGCTGCCACCGAGCAGATAAGATGTAGGATGGAAATAATGAGTTTAGGAGCAGCAGGAAAAACCTCTAACAATTAGACAACAATCGCAGACGAGCAAATTACCGACAGCTCATTATACGGGATGTGTGCAAACACCGGCGTCTGCTGATCGGCAGGACTTCAGACCCTATTACTGTTCTTCACATTTTGTAATGTTTCTCCTTCAAGTCTCCCCCCATCAATCTGCACTCAACACCTCATAATGAGAAAGTAGACATTTTTGCTAATTAATGAAATAGGAAAAACTATAATTTTGCCTAGACATAAGTATTCAGACCCTTTGCTATGACACTTGACATTTAGCTCTGGGGCCTCCCATGTCTCCGGATCATCTCTGAGATGTTTCTCCACCTTGACTGGAGTCACCTGTGGTAGATTCAGGTGATTGGAGATGATTTGGAAAAACACAGCCCTGTCTGACATTGATTATCAGAGCAAACACCAAGCAAGGAGGCGGAAAGAACTGCCTGTAGAGCTCAGAGACAGGGTTGTGCAGAGGCGCAGATCTGGAGAAGGGTGCACTGTATGAGAGGATCAGGAGAGACATATGCATGCTTGGCTGTATGGGCGGATTTGGAGAGACATGCATGCTCAGCTGTGTGGGAGGATCAGGAGACATATGCATGCTCAGCTGTGTGGGAGGATTGGGAAACATATGCATGCTCAGCTGTGTGGGAGTATCCAGTGAGACATACGCATGCTTGGCTTTATGGGCAGATTGGGAGACACATGCATGCTTGGCTGTATGGGAGAATCAGGAGACATATACATGCTCAGCTGTATGAGAGGATCAGGAGAGACATGCATGCTTGGATGTATGGGCGGATTGGGAGAGACGTGCATGCTTGGCTGTATGTAAAGATTGGGAGAGACATGCATGCTTGGCTGTATGGGAGGATCAGGAGACATATGCATGCTCACTGTATGGGAGGATCAGGAGAAATATGCATGCTCGTTGTATGGGAGGATTGGGAGAGACATGCATGCTCACTGTATGGGAGGATCGGGAGACATATGCATGCTTGGCTGTGTGGGAGGATCGGGAGACATATCCATGCTTGGCTGTATGGGAGAATTGGGAGAGATATGCATGCTTGGCTGTATGGGAGGATCAGGAGACATATGAATGCTCAGCTATGTGGGAGTATTGGGAGAGACATGCATGCTCGCTGTATGGGAGGATCAGGAGAAATATGCATGCTCGCTGTATGGGAGGATCAGGAGACATATGCATGCTCAGCTGTATGGGATGATTGGGAGAGACATGCATGCTCGCTGTATGGGAGGATAAGGCGAGATATGCATGCTCGGCTGTATGGGAGGATTGGGAGAGACAGGCATGCTTGGCTGTATGGGAGGATCAAGAGACATATGCATGCTTGGCTGCAAAGGAGAATTGGGAGAGACAGCTGTCGGCGGAACCCGTGTTCATCTGGCCGTTACCTGATGTGTATGGCCGGCTTTATGGCGCCTCCAACACAGATGTGAACGAAACTGAATGACAGCCAACTAGCATGGACACCATCAAAGTACCAATAGAGAGGACACTCCTTCCCACACTAGTAAATGTGACAGTGGATCCCGGGATCAACAACCTCCAGCTGTTAGGGAAACTGCAATTCCCAGAATTACAAGCCAACTCACATAACAAGGCAGGATGACATTCAGGAAAGCTGGGTGACTGCTAAACTGTTCATTAAAGGGGCTGTCAGGGACTTAAATATTGATGACTTATCTTCAGGACAGGTCATCAATATCTGATTAGTGGGGGTCCAACTCCCGACACCCCCGCCGATCAGCTACTGGCGGGGACCTTGGTGTTGAGTCCAGTGCTGTGGTCTCTTCCTCGCGTCCGTGGCCTTTCTGCAGCTCAGTTCCATTCGAGTGACTGGGACTAAGCTGCAATACTACACACAGCCACTATACACTGTACGGCGCTGTGCTGGGTATACTGTGAAGAGGATGCAGATCTCATCCAAGCACTACGGCCCCTTCAAATGGATCATCGGCAGGGGTGCTGAGAATTGGACCCCCCACTGATGAGCTATTGAAGGCCTATTTGGAGGATAGCTCATTGATATGGAAGTCCTGGAAAACCCCTTTAACTGAGATAAGGCTGAGGTAACTCTATAATCTTGACATAAGAAGAAATTAAAGGGCTTCTCCACAAATATTTTCTTTTCTTTTACATTTTTCAAGAAGGCGCCGCTCCAGTCATTATCCTGGTCTCGCGCCTGCCGAAGTTTAATTATGAATTGATTTTCTATATCGATACCACCGGCCGCTTCGCGTCTTTCTAGCCCACGTTTCGACCGATGATGAAGAATTCCCTTGCGTTGTATCTGCAGCAGACGAGAACCACATCTGGAACACTCAAAGGTTTTCTGCACGCACGGCCGCCGGGTGGTTGAGCTCCGCGCATTCACACTATTGCTTTGCCCTGCAGATACAATTAACCCCTGGAGAGCCCTAATCTTGAAAGAAGTGATGAAGACGAAAACCAAAACAGAGCGAGGGCCATTACCCCCAACAAGAGGAACGCGTGCTCCAACCCGACGAGGAGGCGGGGGACTCGATTTTATCATCGCTCTTTAATGAGTGCTAGGTGAGAGCATATTTAAGGCCGGAGACGTGGTTTCTCGGAAAGCTCATTCATTATGCATCTGCTACGGCTGAGCTGTCGTACGTAAAGTACAGAGTGTCTGCCTGCGGGGTTGGGCTTTGTTGCGAGGCACTAAAATAAGACTATTTACTCTCGTGACCCCATTTCTGGCAAGGCAAACCTCAACCAATACCTTCAAGTGATCACAATTTCGGGAACAGAGGAGATGCCCATGGAGCCTACACCACCAGGATCTAACCGTAATTGGTTCTAGCATAAAGCTACTCCGATCATACTTGTGGGACGCTGAAGAAGTCAACGAGGGTAGCTTGTGCCCTGATCAAGTGGAATTCCCATCCTCAAAAGATCCCAAAGATGGAGAATTTTTGATATTTAAACCATTTCCGGAGCCAATATGACTTTCTTGGTGGCCAGATCAGAAGAACTTCCAAAGACCCAACGAGTTAGATGGCTTTACTATGTTTCTGGGCACGATGGGCACCAGGCTCCTGGGATTTCTTTAGCCCTGCTTTACGCTGGACATACACATTAGACCAAAGGGGTTATCTGGGACCCATCAATCCACCTTAATTCATCATAACTTACCTGCAGAAGGAAGTTTTCCATACACTTACTGTCTCAAAGCGGTGTGGATCGGCTGCTCTGAACGCCATGTCCTTCAGTCTGAATAGAAGGATTCCGGTCTGGTCTATGGACAGGTGCGACTCTTCCACAGGCAAGGACAGGAGAGGTGCTATGGACGGGCAAGAACTATTCCTCTAACTGGCGCATGCGCAGTTAAGGTGGATTCAGGATTTTACGTATGCGCCAGTGAGACTAGTTAGTTCTGGCCCCCGTCCTGGGCTTTGAAACTGATGTGCCCGTCCAAAGACCAGAGTGGAAACCTGGTATTGAGAGTGAAGGACATGACATTGGCGGGTGTAACATTTCCAAAGACAATCAGTACTGTATTTTTCGGCCAGAAGTCTTGCAGGGTGCCCGGCTGAGCTGAGAGTGCATGTGTATGGGGGTTGTCGGGAAGACCTGCTGACATTTAAAAAGGTGTTCCCATCAGCCTTACTGAAGGTACATTGACCACTGGCTAATCTCACGGTAAATAATGTGACAATGGATGCCGGTAGACCATTAATTATGAAACAGGAGAGGTCATCTGGGGATAGCACGTGAACCAGCCATGTGGCAGTTACACGTCAACTGCTATCTAGTCCCACAGATTCATTATGGTAAGTACTTACAAAATATTAATGATCGAATGGTAGGGATCATCCTGGAGTGGCTCATGGACCTTGGGTAACCCTTTACAACAACTACATCTATAGATGTTCAGTCTTTCAGGCTCCTCGTGGTAAAGACTGGATATTAGCAGCCAATTACACTGGAACCAAAAGTGGAATTGTACAGTAAAAAAACACCTCCAAATGTTCGAAATTTGAAAGGTTCCTTGACTTGCAAAAATTCCCTCCATACTCAATAAAAATGTCCTACAACTTGACAGAAGAGCCGGAATCAAAGCAGATATGCTCCTGCTCGTTCAAGGATCAGAATATACGTTGGAATTCGGTCACAGTATATCGAAATTTCAATGTCGCAGGTGACCTTGAAAATTTTCACAAAATCCAACCCTAGTTCTGGCAGTTGTCCGCCACCTTGTTCCCACTCAGGTGGCGGGAATGCTACGACTTTACCAAAATTGGTGGGCAACCGAAAGTCGTCAAGTAGCCCTATCCTATACGGTGGAGCTGCCCAAAATATTTTTACAGTTTGTATTCAGAATTATTACATAAGACACATAAAATAATATAAAAACTCAAACCTAAAGGTGTTATTTTTGCATAATTAGACTTAAAAATATCAGACGTTTTATTTCTCCTAGCATAATTTCCAGACAATTCCTATCAAGCTGTCTATAAGAGCCGGCACGGAGGCTCGTCAGATGACAAGGCTAACAAGCTAAATGAGAGAACACCGGACGGATGAGGTTTCTTTTCGCTTTGAAAGGAAATATCAGCATATTTTTGGACATAAAACACGAGGCTATGATTTAAAATGTTTTTCTGACAGCAAAAAAATGGGAACCAGGGTCACTGGCCAGAGCTATAATGCCAAAAACATTCTTATGTCCATTGACGTCCTACAAAATTGCCCCTCCGCTACTGGATTGGACACAGGGACTGAAATAGTATATTGAAATATCTGGTATACATCTAGATCTGCAGAAGATGCTACTGGGGAGGATCACCCATGACGTGAGGCCTTAGAAATGAGGAAAGGAAACCTAAAAGGAGCAAAATATCATGTAAAACAAGCATTTACCTGATACCGTGACCAACATTGATGCCATCAAGGGACGGTTGTTGTCCAATTTCCGGCTGAGCCTTAATTCCCCACTCGAGTGGTTGACGATCAACAAATTCAGCTCGTTCCCACGTTCAAAGGTGTAGAAGAGTTTGTCTGATACATCAGGGTCATAGGCCGGTATCTTCCCAATGACACCAGAGGGAAAAGTGTTGGAGCTGTTGGAGATATAATTATTGAAGAGTATCTGGAAGTTCTTCAGAACGGGAGTATTGTCATTTTGATCGATCAGCTTAATATGCACCGTGGCTCTGCTAACCAGGGGGGCCGAGGTGGCCTGAACCACGATGACGTACTCAGGTCTCGTCTCGTAGTCTAAATCTATGAGGGCGGTGAGCTCTCCAGAAAAGAAATCCATTTGGAAAATTTCAGGAATGTTACCTTCAACAATCTGATACATGATCTGGGCATTTGGACCTTCGTCAGGATCCAAAGCCTTGATCCTACCAACGACTGAGCCAACAATACTGTTTTCCTTCACGAAAACCTCAAATTCATCGGCTGGGAAGACGGGGGCATTGTCATTGACGTCCTGAACGGCTACTTGGATGCGGACTGGGCTTCTCTGCGGAGGGATACCCCTGTCCACCGCATAGGCTGTCAACTCATAGAAAGGAACAGTTTCCCGGTCCAATTTCCGCACAGTACGAACGATACCTGAGGTTGGTTCAATGGTGAAATCCCCGTCTCCGTCTTCTCCATTTTGGAAAGTATATTGTACCCGTCCATTGGTATGGGAATCCCGGTCGGTGGCAGAGATCTGGAGGACACTGGTGAAGGGAGGAGCGTCCTCTGAGACAATCCCGTGATACTGCGTGTTCAGGAACTGAGGGGCATTATCATTGACATCGTTAATCATTATTTCTACATAAGTCGTGTCAGATTTTTGGGGAATTCCATTATCTTTTGCCACAACGGCCAGGCTGTAAGTCATCTGTTCCTCATAGTCCAGGGGGGCATTGAGCGTGATGGCTCCACTGTCTGGATTGATACGAAACTGGGGGATGTTGTCTTCTAGAAAGTAGGTGATCCTGGCATTTTCGCCCACGTCATCATCTGCGGCATTGATTATGACCACAGTGCTTCCAATGGGACGATCCTCGTTGATATCCACGGTGTAGTGCGCGCTCTGAAATACCGGACGGTGAGTGTTGGCATCGGTGATGTTGATATGGACGTAACAGTTATCATGCAGGATACGGTCGGAAGCCGTCACCGTCAGAACGTAACGTCTTTCCTGTTTGTAGTCGAGGGGCAATGACAAAGTGATTAACCCTGCTCCACCCTGAGTAGTGATGGCAAAGCGGTTGCGAGTATTCCCCCCGGTGATCTGGTAGGAGATGATGCTATTGACATCCCTGTCTATGGCCGTGACGCTAAGCACACTGGTACCCACGCTGGCATCCTCATTTAAACGAATAAAATATTCCCTTTGGGTAAACTCGGGGCGATTGTCATTCACGTCCAGGATGGTGATGGTGACGCTGGCGGAAGCAGACAGCGGAGGGTTACCATGATCGCGGGCCTCAACCCCAAACAAGTAGCGTTCTTCCGTCTCTCTATCCAGCTGTCCGCTAACGGTGATCCAACCGGTGGCACTGTTGATCACAAACGGGGTGGTGGACGAGACCCCCAGTAACTTGTATTCCATACGGGCATTTTCGCCATAATCGGCATCAACAGCTTGGATGTGAATCACCGAGTGACCCAAGGGGACGTTTTCTAGGACATTTACTTGAAAGGGGGTACTAACAAATATGGGGGCATGGTCATTAATGTCTAAGACTTGCACGCTTATCATGCCAGTGTTGTTGGAAAGGGGTGGGCGGCCCGAGTCCTGGGCGCGGACTCTTAAAGTGTACTCCCTCTCGGATTCAAAGTCTAGGGGGCTTATGACCTGTATGGCACCATTCAAGCTGTCGATGGAGAACTGCCCCCTACTATTCCCACTAATAAGGTTATAATGGACCACAGCATTATTATCCTTGTCAAGATCGGTGGCCGTAACCCTTAAAATCTCCGTGTGAGGCTTAAGATCTTCCCGGATCTGAACGATGTAACGCTTCTCACTAAATTGGGGGACGTTATCATTTTCGTCTAACACGTTAATCTCCACCTTTACAGTAGATGACCTAGGGCCGGGGTCTTTCCCTTGGTCACTGGCTTCCACGATTAAGGAGTATTTTTCCCTTTTCTCCCGGTCTACCTGACCGCTGGTGGTGATCAAACCGGACCTGGCGTCTATTTCGAAGACCGAATGGGCGGCTTGCTCGTTGACAAACCGATACTTAATATTGGCGTTGGCCTGAGAGTCGATATCGGTCGCTCTCAGCTGCAAGATGGGGTACCCCTCCTCTACGTTCTCCCTAATGCTCTCCCTGTACTCCGTCTGCTCAAACGACGGGCTGTGGTCGTTTTTGTCAGCCACAGTTACGGTCACCATAGCGGTCGCTGACAAACGCGGACTCCCGTGCTCTATGGCCGTGACTCGAAAATAATGGAGATCCATGTTTTCCCTGTCTAGGATTTCGGTGGTGGAGATTAAACCGGTCACTGAGTCTATACTAAAGAGCTCTAAAGATTTGCTATTCATCAAGGCGTCCATAGTGTACATCACCCTCCCCGATTCCCCGGTATCAGGGACTTGCGCTGTCATGGTTATCACAGGGGTCCCCGGGGGCTGATTTTCGGCCACCTGAACCTGATAATTATTCCGGGGGAAGTGAAAATGCCGGCTGGCTGCCCTGCGTGTTCTTATTAATGGAAGGGATGCCCTCTCTCTTCTCCTCCCACTGATCCCCTGCTTGACATCGTGTGTATGTGATATATGAGGGAGGTGGTATGGATTCGGCTGCATTTCTTTGCTGCCAGATAATTGCTGCTGAGCGAACAGGTCAATATTGGTAGGCTTCCCCATGCCGGATAGTGGGAAAGTAGTTTTTAAGCAACCTTTGGTGGTGTTAAATGGAAAATAGACAGAGCAGGGTTCTTTTGGGGACAGCTCCGGCTGCGTAAGAACAGCTGCATCCACCCTGGGAGCTGTCTGATCTGCTGGTGCTGAAATATCCTCTCTCCACGTGTTGTCCCCGGGCTGCTGTCTCCAGCAATCCTGGAAGCTGCTCAACCATGGCAGACCGCAGGACTGGTCACCAGCAGGTCCACCCCCACACCGACCACCTTCCGATAATCCAGAGCAAGCGTACAGGACCCCACTGATAGAAATCACTGATGGAACTGAAGGCTGAGGATGATGAGTGTAGTATTCCAACACGTAGCAGTCCGGTAATTTATGCCGCCATGGACGGGGATGCCTACGTTGACAACGCCTGATGACCTGGGCAACCAGACGGGTGTTTTCCTTAGGTAAAAAAGCAAGGTTGCGGCAATCCCCGGTTATATTCCTCTGGCTGGGAGATCCGTGCACCCCGTGGTCGTCGGCACAGTAAAACAAACCACACGGGTCCCCGCCGCCCGGATCAGATCCATCGCTTTTAACCATTACAATCCCCAAAGCGGCACAATGTCCATCCACAGTCAAGTCACCGCTGTTATTGTCCCGGGTGCGTTGCCCGCCTCCCGAAAAACATCTACAAAAGCAACGCGTGGGGAAGACAAGTGGACAGTTCGGATCGGAAAGGCAACTACTGTTAATTTTCAGAGCACGGACGTACCTGTCACTCCTACTGACCACAAGGAGTTGCAATGAACTCCTATTGCTCGGCGCGGCGGTGCTGAATGTCAGTAGCATTGGCGGGCAGCGTCGTGAAAAAACGCGAATGTCTTTGCTGTGATTTTTAAGGCAATGGGGTCCGAAGGTGAGCAGGCAGTCCATAGGTTTTGTAATCCAGGGAGGGGGGTCCCCTTTGGTCTCGGGTCCCTTGGTCCTTATCATAATACAAGCGGGAGGTACGGAGCTGGGATTTGGCAGATGAAAGCAGCGGCCAGCTCCGTGAATTGGTTTCCCCCTGCAGCCTCCTAGAGGAACGCACCTGCAGGCACCGAGCTGCCTTGACCCCCAAGTTCTAGGAATGCACTTTGCACGTAACTGTCCGGAAATCCTCCTTGCAAGACTGTGATGCCAAGGGTGCCTGGAGAAGCCCTCCTGGCTGCCATTGCCTCTGGCCTGAAGGGCTTCCACCATGCACCGAGCCCCCTTGATGTCATCCAGCAGCAGTACCAACCTTGCAATGCAAGCCCCCTGCTCCACCATGCACATGACTGGAGGAGAGGTGAGGCTCTCGGTGCTCTCCCGGCTTCCTGCATGCTTCTCCAGGCTGCAAGTGAACAAAGGGCTGGAGAGGAGGAGAAGCAGCTGCAAGAGATGCAAAGACAGGCTTGTTCCCAGCAGCAGAGCAGCCATAGTATTCCTCCTTGTCCTCCTGGCACAGAGCAGCCCTCACTGGGCAGCAGTGCTCCCCTCCCCCGGTCCTGTCTGTCTCCTTGCCTTGGCACCTACCATCTACTCGGTGCTTCCCAGACTCTCCGGGCGCAGCATCTCCTCACCCTCCCTTCATTCAACACCAACATGGCTCCCGGCAACCCTAATGGTCTGCTCCACCCCAGCTCCTTACCCTCCCCCCCTTTACTAGAGTAAGGAGTTGGTAGGTCCCGCTGCGCAGGCGCAGTAGCGGCGGCTGAGTCAGACACAATTAATGCGGGCGCCATCTTTACTGTTGGCAGCTGGGGGAGCTGTCCATGGTGCTGAAAGACGGATGTCAGCAAAGAGCTGTGCGTCAGCCATAAGTGTTGCGTTCACCGTATCTTACTAGCTATAAAGACCATCAGTAAGAACTTGAAAACCTGTCACTGAGAAGGTGTTGCCCTTAGCAACCAGGGCAGTTCAGTAGATGAAAGCTGAATTGTGATTGGCTGATTTATCTCAGGAGGCTATGGTAACGTCATGCGCCCACCGTGCTGCTGCCCTCTACTGGCGGTGGTATCTGTTACACACCAAATTATTTAGTGCTCAACCTAAGAGCAGCAATTCTCTATTAGAGGCTTCCGTACTGGGCAGGTTTAGTGCAGTCCTATAGAAATACCCGCTAATGATATCACTATGGGACAAACACAGCTCTGCTACAGAAATTTGTGTGGAGTCGAGTTTGCCACAAATCCACAAGCAGAAACCTCCCCATTCATGTGTATGAAAACTCACAAATGCCTGCGTGTGGACGTACCGAGATCTGCTACGTAAAAAGGACAAGGCGCAGCCCCATACAAGCCGCGAGGCGTCCACACGCGGACAGCCTCACCGCGCCGGCAGTTCTGGACTGCGTTATCTTATCAGAATACCCACTTCAATCGACGGCAATATAAAGACTGAAAGCAGGTGGAAGCGTTTTTTTCTTTCAAGGACACGTTTTTTTTTTGATGATGGAAAATCAGTCACAGTCCTGTGAATAATGTCTTGGGCTACATGCACACGGCCGTATGTGCTTTGTGGTACGCAAATCGTGGATCCGCAAAAAAACAGATGACATCCACATGCCATCCGTTTTTTTTGCGGATCCATTGTAACAATGCCTAAAATGGACAAGAATAGGACATGGTATATTTTTTTTGCGAGGCTATGGAACAGACATACGGATGCGGATAGCACACGGTGTGCAGTCCGCATTTTTTGCGCACCCATTGAAATGAATGGGTCCGCACCCAAGCCGTAAAAAAAAAAAGCACGGACACGGAAACAAAATAGGTTCGTGTGCATGAGGCCTTACTGCCATTTATCTACGGATATCGGGCTCAATAAATGCAATATCTTTCCGAAATGTCACACACATGGCGGATTACAGATTCCGTCTGGTCTTCACTTAACTTGTTTGGAGCGCTATCAAATATCCATATCTATCTATCTATCTATCTATCTATCTATCTATCTATCTATCTCATATCTATCTATCTCCTATCTATCTATCTCCTATCTATCTATCCTCTATCTATCTATCTATCTATCTATCTATCTATCTATCTCATATATCTATCTATCTCATATCTATCTATCTCCTATCTATCTATCCTCTATCTATCTATCTCATATCTATCTATCTATCTATCTATCTATCTATCTATCTATCTCCTATCTATCTATCTATCTCCTATCTATCTATCTATCTATCTATCTATCTATCTATCTCCTATCTATCTATCTATCTATCTATCTATCTATCTATCTATCTCCTATCTATCTATCTATCTATCTATCTATCTATCTCCTATCTATCTATCTATCTATCTATCTATCTATCTATCTCATATCTATCTATCTCCTATGTATCTATCTATCTATCTATCCAATGTGATGACGTCATCCTTCTCTCTGTACATTAGATCCCAGGTAACAATGTATCAGCGGTGAATAATAAGCTATAATAGGTTTGGACCTCATCATCCTGACACATTGTTTCATCCTCCTCATCCTGAAGGCCCATTTACAATGTTTCAGTCACTTAACCCTTGCGTGACCTAAAGTGCTCGAGTCCGGGACTACAAGCCTCATCATCCCCTGCTCAGATATCCCGTCACTGCAGCTTTAATTCCTTAAGTCACTTATTCACGTCTATCTAGTAATCCCCAGATGAGGCCGTAATACGTCTCCCTTTACAGGGGGGTCTTTCTTCCCATCGCCTTGTGATGAATGGCTTTGAAAAAAAAAAAATCCTAGACAGCAATTTGCCAGTTACAATGATGGCTGTCAATGGTATCGCCCAGGCCCCCCCCCTTTCCTTTCAGGAACGGTACGGACCCAGCCTCATCTGCTTATAGGAAGCGGCTGAATACATTAGTGACTTCCCGGCTCTGCTCATTGTCCCCAGATCACAATGTGGAGGAGCCGCCCTCCGCCGCTCACATCACTTGTGTTCATTGAGCCAAGATCCCTCATTGTCTGCCGCGTCCCCCCGCCCGTCCAGCCGCTGCTATTGGCCCAGCGTGCGAGCCCATGTATTATAGCAGACAGATCCGCCAGCCTCTTCAATCTTAAGCAAGTGGTCGGTGTATGCAAGACAGGAGATAAAACCAATAGCCACGGATCCCCTATTGAATATCAGCTGGCGCGTTTTCAGCCATTGTTTGATGGCGGCTCCATTAGTGTCATAATGGCAGCAATTTATTACCTGTCACCGTCCTGATATCCGCCAGGCACCTCCGAGATTAGAAGTTTAGGGCCCAGTCTGAACTTTTATCCGGGTGACGAGCAATATGGCTGCCGACGTGGTTGTCACCCAGCTTTCCCAGAGTCCAGAATGCCAAATCCGCCCAGTTACGCAGCGATACATATCCTGTTCACATTTAGGGATCTTGGAAAGCTGGGTGACCAGTAATGGCAGATGTATTGGTTGTCACCCTGCTTTCCTACTATTGACACCTGGAGTATTTCTGCCATACAGGGCGGGTTTTATATTCTAGGTTTCGGGAAAGTTGGGTGAAAAGTCTCTGTGAGATCATATCGTGGGCTACTCAGCTTTCCCAGAAACAGATATAACAGCTAAATAAAAAGGTTAACAACTAAACAGAAATAAACTCATAGATAATACCAACCCCTCGCCAATGTGTTCTGTAACAGACACTGGTATCCAGCTGAAGAGGACATTTGGGAGGAGCAATGTGAGGACAGGTTAACTTCACTGTCAATCAGCTGCTCTCAGCCAATCAGTATTGCTCAGAGCGTTCCCAGCTATGATAATAGGCTTGGAGCACATGACAGACAGGGCTGTCCTCACAACTGTCCTTTTCAGTTGAATGCCAGGCATAATATATAGTCTTCTTCAGTTGTGCTATTGGTCTATTGTTCATCAACATCAGTGACAGAAGAGAATGTAAGAGGTGGGGATCTCAGCCTACAAAACCCAAGAGATGTGTTAACATTTAAATACTCCACAGCTGCAGTATTACTCTGGTGGCTGCTGTACTGATCCTGAGTTTCATCCTGTATTATACTCCAGAGCTGCACTCACTATTCTGCTGGTGCAGTCACTGTGTACATACATTACATTACTTATCCTGAGTTACATCCTATATTATCTTCAAAGTTGAGAAGAATAATAGGCAGCATTTTGTTTCTTTCTTTTATTTCATGCAAAAAGTTTCATACACGGTTAGGCAGCAGTAATAGCCCAGTTTCACCCACAGCGGCGACGGCCATTTCGCGCAAACTCACTGCGCTTCTTCTGGCCAATCAATGCATCCTATATTATACTTCAGAGCTGCACTCGCTATTCTGCTGGTGCAGTCACTGTGTACATACATTACATTACTTATCCTGTACTGATCCTGAGTTACATCCTGTATTATACTCCAGAGCTGCACTCACTATTCTGCTGGTGAAGTCACTGTGTACATACATTACATTACTTATCCTGTACTGATCCTGAGTTACATCCTGTATTATACTCCAGAGCTGCACTCACTATTCTGCTGGTGCAGTCACTGTGTACATACATTACTTTTCCTGTACTGATCCTGAGTAACATCCTGTATTATACTCCAGAGCTGCACTCACTATTCTGCTGGTGGAGTCACTGTGTACATACATTACTTATCCTGTACTGATCCTGAGTTACATCCTGTATTATACTCCAGAGCTGCACTCACTATTCTGCTGGTGCAGTCACTGTGTACATACATTACTTATCCTGTACTGATCCTGAGTTACATCCTGTATTATACTCCAGAGCTGCACTCACTATTCTGCTGGTGCAGTCACTGTGTACATACATTACATTACTTATCCTGTACTGATCCTGAGTTACATCCTGTATTATACTCCAGAGCTGCACTCACCATTCTGCTGGTGCAGTCACTGTGTACATACATTACATTACTTACATACTCCAGAGCTGCATTCGTTATTCTGCTGCTCACAGTGGTGAACACAATCTCGTTTAGCTGGAAGGGGGGGGGGGGGTAGTATTTTTCACATCTGATTATTGAACATTTCCAGAATGCGGCCACTGAACCAGCAGGGGACGATGGAAGATTTCAGCTCTTACAGCACACACTGTAACAGAGTGGTCGCCACTCCTAGTGTTGGGGTTTATCGTGGACAAGGCGTTTTATTTGAGAGGAGCCCTCAGGGTAAGATGATGGGACTCCTGACAATCCGCCATAGTCCAAGTCACAGACGGGGCGGCTCCGCAAGAGGATCAGTAGACCTAAACCAGGGACCCTACATTGACTCAGATGCCCTATTACAGAATCCTAGGGGTTCCCCTTACTTAGAGGCCCCCCTTTAACTGCAAAGACTAATTAAAGGGACACAGTCACGGCTGAAAGCCTAGGACCGTTATTGATTGATGTTTCAGCTGAACGTTCCTGTAAATAATCAATCGGCATTTTTCTTGTTGTCGGCTCCGCAGGAAAGCAGAACGCTCTCACTCCATAGAACGCTTTATCCCGAGGAGGTTTTCTAAACGGAGGCTTAGCTACAGGATTAGGCTTCTGACCGTCCTAGAGAAGTCCTTCGATTTATTATTCCAGCAACAAAGATGGCGGACAACACATCATCGAATTAACCTCCTAAAGACCGCCCATAGGTTTATACAGCGGCCATTACGTGGTCCTTATTCCACAGCGGCGCCACCCTGGAGCAGGCGAGCGGCTGCTAACGACAGTCAAGGTCCTGCTCTATTTTTAATAATATTTTTCATTGGTCTTTATTAAGATCTTCAGCCATTTCTAAGATGCAAGAGTTAAAAAAATAAAATCTGTTTGCAAGCTGTCACTTTGAGTTTTCTTTGAATCCCGTTAGCTGACGGCTCATGTGTGCCTCTTATCTCTGACCTCAAACATATTCCTATCAGTTTGATAAAAATTGAGCAATAATGAGTGTTTATGAGGTCAGAGATAAGAGCTGGACATGAGCTGCCAGTTGATGGGATTCAAAGTAAACGCAAAGTGACAGCTTGAAAACAGTCGGATGTTTTAACTCTTGTATGTTAGATATGGATGAACATTTTTAAGAACGACCGATTGAAAAAATGTATTTTTATCCTAAAATGGGTAAACTGCAATAATAAAAAAAGTGGCAGTAGATTATAAAATGACAGCTCAGGGGCATGAATATCCAATTTATATATAAGTCGCCAGTAGAGGGCAGCACTTTATGTACCTGTAAGCTGAATAGTCTCTTGAATGAGCAATTCAGTGGGAGATACTGAGCGTTTCTGGTGATGACTCCTAAACCCTTCCTTTTAATTTGGTTGTACTGGATTTTAAGGCTGCATTCACATGGGCGAGTTTTCCGCGCGGGTGCAATGCGTGATGTGAACGCATTGCACCCGCACTGAATCCTGACCCATTCATTTCAATGGGTCTGTGTACATGAGCGTTTTTTTTCACGCATCACTTGTGCGTTGCGTGAAAATCGCAGCATGTTCTATATTCTGCGTTTTTCACGCAGCCCTAGCCCCATAGAAGTGAATGGGGCTGCGTTAAAAACGCATTGCATCCGCAAGCAAGTGCGGGTGCGTTGCGTTTTTCACTGATGGTTGCTAGGAGATGTTGTTTGTAAACCTTCAGTTTTTTATCACGCGCGTGAAAAACGCATCAAAACGCATTGCACCCGCGCGGAAAAAACTGAACAACTGAACGCAATCGCAGGCAAAACTGAATGGCTTTGCCTATGAAATCGCACAGTTTTCACTGAACGCATCCGCAACGCATCCGGACCTAATCCGGACACGCTCGTGTGAACCCAGCCTAATACTGATAGCCTATGCTCAGGATAGACCATCAACACCAGCTCAGCGGGGGGCTGACACCATATACCTCCGCCGATCAACTGGGTCAGAGTAGCTCCTTTCCTGGAACTCCACAGCTCCATCCATTGTGTACTGGTCCCTTCAATGGGAGCAGCGCTGCAGTTACCAGCGCCGTCCACTGCACAATGGATGGAGCTGTGGAGTTCCAAAGTTATGCTGAAACTGATTGGCAAATGTGCGGGGTGTCGGACCCCCGCCGATCAGATATTGATGGCCTAAACCGCAGGGATGGGCAAACTGCGGCTCTCCAGCTGTTGTAAAACTACAATTCCCACCATGCCCTGCTGTAGGCTGATCGCTGTAAGCAGTCTTTGCATGCTGGGAGTTGTAGTTTTGCAACAGCTGGAGAGCCGCAGTTTGCCCATCCCTGGCCTACCTGATTAAAATCCTGGACAATCCCTTGAACGTCCCCAATAAATATCTGGTGAAAGCAGTTGTGGAACCGGAGGTTGTTCAAAATGTACTGCCCCTTTAAGGGAAAGAGCTGAAGGTCCCATAGGGAACCGGTAATAAAGACGCCAGGCACGTAGACATTTTGATTCCTTTTATTTCAAGTACAGTAAGTGAGAAATAAAATGTACATGAGACAGGGTGGGCCAGGGGCCCTGTATGGATCTATATATATATGGCGGGTTACATTGGCGGAGCGGAGATGATGCAGATTAGAAGATGCGAGGATCACGGAGCGACTGCACATCACGAATGGACACAAACAACAAGAACGTTTAACCAAATGCAGCGGAGGAATACGTAAAAATACATGTTCGTGAGTAATCCACAGACTGAGCGGTAATGCAACATAGAAGTAACACAACCTATGGATGACGGGGCGCAGCTAAACCGGCCGTCACCGCCATCCGTACATCCCAATGAGATGGGGGTGCAACATAATAAGAGGACCTAATGACTATAACGACACATACAGATGGAGCGAAACAGAGCTCGACAACCTTAGCTCTGCTACATCTGTATAACGGGTTCTGCAAATAACGATGACACTGGGCGTCCATCTGGTCATCGAAGGATATACCCAACTGATAACACAAGCACATTTTCCACATCTTTCCAGGTAGCTTACAGCAGATCGGATTCTGAAGGTTATTATAGAACCGCACGTTTTTGCGGAGAACGATTTTAGTGATAACGCTACATTAGAAAATCGCTCATAATGCAATTCCGTAGTATTTAAAGGGCATCTATCAGCAGACTCGTCCCTATGACACTGGCTGATCCGTTCCATGTGCACTTGGCAGCTGAAGACATCTGTGTTGGTCCCATGTTCATATGTGCCCGCATTGCTGAGAAAAAGGATGTTTTAATGTATGCAAATGAGCCTCTAGGAGCAACGGGGGCGTTACCACTACTCCTAGAGGCTCTGCTCTCTCCGCAATTGCTGCGCCCCATGCATTTTGATTGACAGGACAAGGTGTGATTTCATTTATACTGCCAGGTCCTGTCAAAGTACAGAGAGCAGAGCCTCTAGGTGTAATGGTAACGCCCCCCGTTGCTCCTAGAGGCTCATTTGCATATAATAAAACATCATGTTTCTCAGCAATGCGGGCACATATGAACATGGGACCAACACAGATGTCTTCAGCTGCCAAGTGCACATGTAACAGGTCAGCCAGTGTCATAGGGACAAGTCTGCTGACAGATGCCCTTTAAGGCTAAATGCACATGATCAGGATTGCATGCAGATTTTTGCGTGGAAACTGCGCACCATAAGTCATGCATATTGTATTCTATAGGAATCTGACATTTTCATGCACACGATGCAGATTTTATCCGTGCGGAGTTTTTAATTCCGCAGCTTGTCAATTTATTTTATTTTCACTTTAATGGGGAGAGTAAAATCCGCACCAATTGATTTCCCCGCGAACACCTGCGGATTTCAGTGCGGATCCTCCACACATAAATCCTGAACGTGTGCATTTACCCTAAAGGAGCCTCAGTCGGGAGCGCACCTTCAGCAGATAGTCGGCGTGACATTCTATGGATGAAAATGCGAAGATACACGACATAGCGACCACAGGACAACGGATCCCTCTTGCTGCTGGCGAGCGTCTGGACAGTCATGGCTTTTCCAGGGACGCCATTTTTTTTTCTATACAAAACACAGGAGCTCAAAACTGCAAATCGAAGGCTCGTGACAAAATATCCCGCTGCGTCTCTGATTAAAAAAATAGCATCGTGCATCCCGGTCAATAAAGCATCTGGTTAATAAAATAGAGAATTATATTTTCAGATTACCAATATCCAGTACAAAGACCCACCAGACCCCACTAACCTGTATTATTCCACAAGCTATGAAAATATCTCTGTGTTCATGTTATACGAACCTATAGACAAGTCTGGTTACATACGCTCAATGAATGCTGCATACATGTCACTCCGGGTGTCCGGCAGGCCGGGTGACAACTCCTGTGGGCAGCGTAGTCTAAGAGAACTTGTATAATAAAGGGGCTGTCCCACCATTAAATCTCACGCCAACCTGAGGCTCTCCAGCCGTTGCAAAACTACAACTCCCAGCATGCCCAGACTGACTACAGCTATAAGCCTACAGCAGGGCATGGTGGGAGTTGTAGTTTTGCAACAGCTCGGGAGCCGCAGGTTGGCCATCCCTGGTATAGATCATATAAAATGAAGCATGTCTGCCATTTACATGCTGTTAAAAGCTGATCCAGGGAATATTTAGGGCATTCACTTACACAGAACGGCGCCACCTGGTGTTCATTCACTTATATAATATAGCGCCACTTAATGTTTATTCTCTTATGTAGCATGGCACCACCTTGGGCTGATTTAATCACGTAGTATGGCGCCACCTGGTGTTCATTCACTTATATAATATAGCGCCACATAATGTTTATTCTCTTATGTAGCATGGCACCACCTTGGGCTGATTTGATCACGTTGTATGGCGCCACCTGGTGTTCTTTCACTTACATACTATGGAGCAACCCGGTGTTCACAGTTAAGCAATGTGCATGTCCACCAAATGAGCTGCGTGCTGCTGGTCACACATGCTCAGTCACTCCCCCCACAGCCAGGGGTCTGCATAGTGATCCTCTGTTCGCTGCACAGGAGCCAATAAAACCAGGAGAGGAGCAGAAACTCTGCAGTAAAATGGCAGTAAAGTGTATAAGAGACCTCTGCAGAGAGGTATGAAAGGACTATACTGTCAGCTGCCAGAGGGGGAAGGTGACTGATTCTGACCATTAGCACAAAGGGAAAGGGAGCAATAATAGGCACTAAAATAATGAAAGGGGTATTTTTTTTTTTAAAGCTGGAAACACTGCAAACCACTTTAAAACCGCCATTTACAGCCTTTCGAGACTTTTCCCATGAAAAGGATTCATGGTATAACCCCTTTAAAGAGGTCGTCTCATCTGAGACATTGGTGGCATATCACTAGGATATGCCACTAATGTCAGATAGGTGCGAGACCCAGAGGTGGCACCCACACCCATCTCCAGAACGGGACCCTCGAAGTGAGCGGAGAGCAGCCACGTGTGCGCAGCAGCCCTCCATTCATTTCTATGGGACTGCCGAAAATATCCAAGTGCTGGCATTTCCGGCAGTCCTATAGTAGTGAATGCAGAAGGTGGCTGCGCTTGTGCAGCGCGCTCTTCATTTATTTACTTCTATGAGACTTCTGAAAATGGCTGAGTGCACTCGCTGGGCTTTTTTTGGGAGGAAATCCCACAGAAATTAATGGAGGGCACGGAGCACTATCCTTCACTTTCGGGAACCCGCACCTATCTGATGGCATATGCTAGCGATATGCCACCAATGTCTCAAGTGAGGCGCCCCTTTACTATCACTTACCAGGTCAATGCTATTCTGAAGTTCTCATGATTACAACTCCCAGCATGCCCCGGCGTCCAGAAGTGCTCAGATTAGCCTGAGCTGCTGCCTGGCGACAAACGCTATCGTCAGTGGGCGACTACAATGGGTGTCCTTGCTCCAATGAAGATTAGCATAGTCACCTACTTACCTGCAGAAGCGTGGGCCGCCGGAGAAAGTACAAAGAATTTAAGGATGGGGAACAGGGTAGGGGTTTCTTGCCCTTTTCACCCCAATGTAGTGAATTTCCGAGCTATAAAGATCGGGTCACCCATTTAAAACATGTCAACCAAGGCAACAAAATCCCAAGATCTGGACGATCACAGAAACGCGTACAGAGGAGACACCAGCGAAGACTGTGATCTCGGACCTCCACTGATTAGGCCTCTATAGAGAGATCAAACCCCTTTGGCACTGTTCAGACAGTCTCTGGTCTGTGTGTGCATCCCCTTCAGAAGATCCGAGCTGGTCTGAGATAACAGACCTCACCCAGGTGACCTCACATGTGCTGTATCTATGACAGATCAGAAGATTATTTTAAGTGGATCTCCCCTTTAAGCCCGCTAAACGTTTTCCTTTATACCCAGTGTCAGTAAGGGGCGAATAAAGGCCTGTAATAAAGCCAGTGCAGTTTTCTTCTGTGATGATCCTGCTTCATATCAATGACGTATTATCTAAACCAGTGTCAAGGTAGACTCGACGGTGGCGGACGGTGCCAGGGACCTCCAGAGACGCATCCCGTATGGGATCGGTATTAATGCCGGTGCCTTTTTTTTTACCGTTACCGATACAAATATCTTAACCAATAGATTGAGCGTGTCCTGTGTGAAGCCAGGAGGATCAGAAAGGAAAGGACACCTTCAGTTTCCAGTTAAAATTTCACGGACTCGTTATATAAGGATGCATTTAGGGTGAGGCCTGAAAAGCATTATGAGACAAAAACCCTCCAAAATGAATTTCCTTACTTTTCAGTAGCACAGACACCCTGCGACTACAGCAAAAGACCGTGCGCCGCCTGCGCTATGGAGAGGGCAGCTGTAATACTGTAAACAAGCCGAGGTCTCTGCAGACGGATGATCGGCGCAGCTTTGTAAACATTTGTCGCTCCCGGCCGGCGCCCGTTCACCCGCTCTCGGGGGAGATCTGCGGAAATTCCTTGTAGATTTGCTGGATGATCATTTTGTCCATCTGGCAGTGAGGCTCTTCCTCCTCTTCGTCTAGAATGCGCTGCATGATGCTGTGCAGGTCCTGCCGGCGATGCAGGTGCTGCATGTAATCAGTGGAGCGGATGATGGCGTGCATCAGGGAGAGGTACTCCATCCGGAGCTGCAGGGACAGGAGGGAGGTCGGAATAATTACTGCACAAACTGGAGTCAATTTATTACTCAGCTCTGAGGGCTGCGGACTGGTGGAGGGAGCCTTACTGGCAATGCTCACTGGGAAAAGTATGCAAAAAATGAGCTCTTCTCCAGAATAAAGAAAACTGTCTCTCTAGTGCCACCTAGAGGTAGGTGTACTGTAAGCCAGGCAACCTCTAAACCCCAGCATGCCCTGCAAACAACGACAGGTACCCAATGGAGTCTCAAGACCTTATTCTCGGCTCAACCAGCTAAGGCCGGGTTCATATCACCGTTTCATTTTCCATTCTTCTGATCCGTCAGAAGAACAGAAAAAAAATTGAACCTGTATAAAAAATATCCTGTAAAAAACAGATTCTGTGTAAAAAAAAAAAAAAAAGATCCTGAGCATCAGTTAGCGCTCAAGAACCTGAACATGTGCGCCCTGTAGCCGTGCTGCAGACTGCAAAGAGAGGTCCGCAATGGATGGGCATCAGTCGTGTGGCCACCATTTGCAACTGCAGACCCATTCACTTGGACGAGTCTGCAATCCGCAAGATTGAGTCTACACAGCCCAAAAAATAGAACATGTTCAATTTTTTTGCAGTGCAGCAGAGGCACAGACCAAAATCCCACAGAAGCGCTCCATTGTGCTTCTGTGGACTTCCATTCCGTGCCTCCAGTCCGCATTTTGCAGATTGTTGTGGACCCATTGAAGTGAATGGGTCCGCAACTGTGATATGAAGTGCATACGGCCGGGGCCCATATACTGCGGGCCGCACAAATGTGCATGAGCCCTTATGCACATTTTGCATCCGTTTTAGCCATTTCCATCTGAGATCTTTTTTTTTTTTTACCTCTAAATAAACGGATCTCGGGCAGAAATGGCTAAAACAGATGCAAAATGTGCATAAGGGATGCTTAAAATACAGGATATGTTGTTTGTTTTTTCTGTTCTTCCGACGGATCAAAAGAACGGAAAATGAAACGGTGATTTGACCCCGACCTAAGCCAGTTTCAAGTCTAAAATGATGGCTCTGTCACTTTAAAATGGTTGTCCAGGATAGGTAATCAATATCAGTGGGGATCCGACTTCCGCAAATCCAGCCAATGCGCTCTGATGAAAAGCAGTGGTCTCTTCCTCGGCCTGCGATGTCACGTGACATTTCTGCAGCTCAGTCGCATTCAAGGAAATGGAACGGAGCTGCAATACCAAGCAGAGCCACTATACAAAGTACGGCGCTCTGCTTGGTATCCTAAATTACCAGAGGTCAAACCGCACCAATCTGATATTGATGTGCTATAATGAATACTGTACATTAGTATCCAATTCACACAAAAAAAAACTTTAAATGTAGATTGAGGCCTACTATTAAAATAAATGGAAATTGTAAGAGGTAGAGGGGCTGTCGCTGTGTATGTGGGCGGTCACGTGAGCACTTCTACCTCGGTGAATGAGTGCACTTCTCTGAGGACTATGGGAGAAACATCTAGAAGACTGGTGAGAGTCTTCTCCAAAATGGCTGACAACTGCTAACACCACCAGACGAGCTGTTCCTGGAGACTTTCAGTGGTCAGAGCCAACATTTAGGACGTCTTGTGCCAAGATGACGACTGATCCCGTTCCAGATGCTGGCACAAGACTCACCTTATCTCCGGGAGAAAGATCGGCGATCTGCCGCACGATGATATCGATCATCACCATCATGTCCGTGTGGTAGAAGATATTCGCCGTGGCTGAGCTGGCAAACACGTCCTGCAGGATCTTCAGCACAGAGTGCGGGGGCTGGGGCTGATGCTTGAAGATACTGACTGGATCATCTGGTGAGGGGAGGGGAGATGGCGGTAAGTGATCTCTTCAGTAAAAGCGCTGGAGGAAGGAAGGAGTCACACACCTACCTCCTCTGTTGAGAAGCAGAAGCAGCTTTTCTGTAAAGATCTTGACATTGGGACGTTTACACAGAGTTTTCATAATCACATTGTTTGCTGGAACTACAAGAAATAGCGTTATAAAGATAAGAGTGACACAATAAGATGTTCTTATATCCTAGGGAGCAGTATTATAGTAGTTATATTCCTGTACATAGCAGGCAGTATTATAATAGTTATATTCTTGTACATAGGAGCAGTATTATAGTAGTTATATTCTTGTACATAGGAGCAGTATTATAGTAGTTATATTCTTGTTCATAGGAGACAGTATTATAATAGTTATATTCTTGTACATAGGAGCAGTATTATAGTAGTTATATTCTTGTTCATAGGAGACAGTATTATAGTAGTTATATTCTTGTACATAGGAGACAGTATTATAGTAGTTATATTCTTGTTCATAGGAGCAGTATTATAGTAGTTATATTCTTGTACATAGGAGACAGTATTATAGTAGTTATATTCTTGTACATAGGAGCAGTATTATAGTAGTTATATTCTTGTACATAGGAGGCAGTATTATACTAGTTATATTCTTGTACATAGGAGGCAGTATTATAGTAGTTATATTCTTGTACATAGGAGGCAGTATTATAGTAGTTATATTCTTGTACATAGGAGCAGTATTATAGTAGTTATATTCTTGTACATAGGAGCAGTATTATAGTAGTTATATTATTGTACATAGGAGGCAGTATTATAGTAGTTATATTCTTGTACATAGGAGCAGTATTATAGTAGTTATATTCTTGTACATAGGAGGCAGTATTATAGTAGTTATATTCTTGTACATAGGAGGCAGTATTATAGTAGTTATATTCTTGTACATAGGAGGCAGTATTATAGTAGTTATATTCTTGTACATAGGAGGCAGTATTATAGTAGTTATATTCTTGTACATAGGAGGCAGTATTATAGTAGTTATATTCTTGTACATAGGAGCAGTATTATAGTAGTTATATTCTTGTACATAGGGGCAGTATTATAGTAGTTATATTCTTGTACATAGGAGGCAGTATTATAGTAGTTATATTCTTGTACATAGGAGGCAGTATTATAGTAGTTATATTCTTGTACATAGGAGCAGTATTATAGTAGTTATATTCTTGTACATAGGAGGCAGTATTATATTATATTAAGTCCCCACCAAAAAGCTCCCCATAGCTCTTCATTTCTGCATCCTGCATATGACAGAAATGAGATTTTGGGGTTGAGTGCAGTCACCTCTGAATGTCTGGGTCATGAGTGGAGTTAGTTCATACCTGCTATGTGCAAGTTAAAGGCCAGCAGCACATTGATGAACAGGTCAGGGAGCTGCTCGGTTGTGTCAGAAGGCAGACCGTCCTCAATCACCTCGAGAAGGAATTGGACAAACTGGGAGTTGAGATGCTCTGTTATAAAGAGAGTTACAGGAAAGCACTTATTTTCACAGCTGCTGCACATCATAAGGCGCGATTCGGGTCTCAGATCATTGATTGTGAACACCTCTACTATGAACATATGTCTATGTATGAGGGTGTACGGAGGGAAAACAAATGGGAACCTATGCCAGATCATAAATACACCTCAAGGGAACCTGACTGCCGAGCCAAGGAACTAAATCACTGCCAGAGGCTAAAGTTCACTGCAGACATCAGCCATCCCCTCAAAATCCTCCTGGAAATACAGGGCCATGTTTTATCCGTAACATTTCGGTAACAAGCTTAAAGGAGTTGTCAGTAAGGGTGGTCCCCATTCCTGGCGCCTCGGCCTGCCCGGTCCCCATTCCCGGCGCCTCAGCCTGCCCGGTCCCCATTCCCGGCGCCTCAGTCTGCCCGGTACCCATTCCCAGCGCCTCAGCCTGCCTGGTCCCCATTCCCAGTGCCTCAGCCTGCCTGGTCCCCATTCCCAGTGCCTCAGCCTGCCTGGTCACCATTCCCAGTGCCTCAGCCTGCCTGGTCTCCATTCCCAGTGCCTCAGCCTGCCTGGTCTCCATTCCCAGCGCCTCAGCCTGCCTGGTCTCCATTCCCAGCGCCTCAGCCTGCCTGGTCTCCATTCCCAGCGCCTCAGCCTGCCTGGTCTCCATTCCCAGCGCCTCAGCCTGCCTGGTCTCCATTCCCAGTGCCTCAGCCTGCCTGGTCTCCATTCCCAGCGCCTCAGCCTGCCTGGTCTCCATTCCCATCACCTCAGCCTGCCTGGTCTCCATTCCCAGCTCCTCAGCCTGCCTGGTATCCATTCCCAGTGCCTCCGCCTGCCCGGTCCCCATATTCCCAGTGCCTCAGCCTGCCCGGTTTCCATATTCCCAGTGCCTCAGCCTGCCCGGCTTCCATATTCCCAGTGCCTCAGCCTGCCCAGTCCCCATTCCCAGCGCCTCAGCCTGCCTGGTCTCCATTCCCAGCGCCTCAGCCTGCACGGTCTCCATTCCCAGCACCTCAGCCTGCACGGTCTCCATTCCCAGCACCTCAGCCTGCCTGGTCTCCATTCCCATCGCCTCAGCCTGCCTGGTCTCCATTCCCATCGCCTCAGCCTGCCTGGTCTCCATTGCTACAGTCTTCAGATATTTGGTCAGGTATTTAGATTGTGGTCTTGTTATTGTGAGCCAAAACCAGGTGTCGGTCAAAATCACAGAATAGATGCAGATTTTTCCATTACACCTGATATCCGAGTAGGCTTCACTACTGGTTTTGGTTCAC
This sequence comes from Bufotes viridis, assembly GCA_033119425.1. Lineage (NCBI taxonomy): Eukaryota > Metazoa > Chordata > Amphibia > Anura > Bufonidae > Bufotes > Bufotes viridis. The sequence continues at coordinate 13,944,154 of CM065596.1, read as the reverse complement.
AATAACTGACAGAAATACCTGACCAAATAACTGAAGTGTGAACTTGGCCTTAGCCTGCGTTGAATCCGCTGCAGACAGAGCAATAAAGTAAGCAAGAAATAAGTATTTATACACATCCACACAACTCCCTAGTAGATCACAGACCACGGCGGCGTCCCACCAGCCGTCTGATCAGTGATGTAAACATGTCCCAATTTTACACAACGAATGGAAATGTAGTAGGACGGCTGCGCTCCAGGCCGCCTGTGCAGACGAGCATTAGTCAAACGCTTACCGTAATGATGGTAGGGAAGAGGCTCTCCCATGGAGAAGATCATAGACAAGACTAATGCAGAGTAACACATTTTCTGGTGCTCTGTAAGAGAAGAAAACAAGGCTTTAGCGCAGCACCTCCCGTTTTATGGAGGAGCATAATATTCAATTGATCCTGGGCTTCTCCGTTATTTGGTTTGATTGACAACCTGTTCACTGTGCAACGAAGCCGAGTCTACGGAGAAAGACTGAACGCTCCAAGGGTCGTGCAGCATCAGAAGATCTGGAAACGTCTATGACGGATGTGTCATTAAAAATACTTCTCTGAGCATAGACCGACTCGCTAAGACTTCCATGAGCAAAGGGGTTGTCCAGTTAGGACACCTTCCTTAAATAAATCTTAAAGAGCTGGCTCCCATTTGTTGATGGGATATGCCGTCACTTTATGGGTCTGACCTCTAGGAACCCCACAATGCCGAGAAGGGGGATCCGTGTTAGGTTAGCGCTGTGCCCCCTGTACAGTCTTTCCCTGCACGTGACCACGCTCTGCAGTTCAGCTCCACTGCAAGTGAACGGGGTTGGCTGCAGCTTGGCTGCAGGTGGAAGCACTGATGCCCCCTTTATTCTCAGGATCGGTGGGCGTCCTCGGGGCCGGGCCCCCACTGCTCAAAGTGATGGCACCGCCTAGTGATACACCATCACCTCACAAGATTGAAATCTATACTAAAAACACTTGGCAACTTCCGGTTTCAGTTTTCTGACTATGTAATACAAACGCTTGCTGTTAGTGAATGGAAACTTACATTTTTTTTTTTTATAAGAAGCTGGACATGTCCTCTATAAGCTAAACTCGGCAGCGGCACCCACCTCACTCCGGTCCATGATTACAGCTCTCATCCAATATTTATACCCGGAGGCTGAACTCGCTACCAACCTAGCCCTACGCACACAGCTGAGGATCCGTTACAAAGGCAGTTTCTATTCACCGACACCGTACGAATGGTGAGGAACTGGAAGAATCGGAAAGTCGCTGTTCATTATACAGCGATTATTCCACAGAACTTTTCTGATGACTTTGTGTCGACCTCCTCTACCCGTAGCAGGAAAACGTCCGTATTGGGAATCTGGTGTTTGCGAATCATAAGTCTGGCTCTGATCCAGAAAGCAAAGAATTTAGGGAATTCATTTTACGGATTAGCGTCAAAATATTCACACTCTAATGACGTCCGGATCAGACACAATTAAGATGCTGCTGTTACGGCTTCTCTCGCTTTCATGCACTGTGCCGACACCACAGTCTTTATCATCTTAGGACGGGGCGGGTGACGCGCTGCCAACCTGCATGACAATCCGTCCCAGTGGCGAATATCTCACACTTCAAAGACCGTAAACGTTTAACCAGTTGGCGTCAGTCAGATCCTAAGGAGCCCTCGCGGTAGATGTTATATTCCAGCACTGAAGAAGGGCACGGGCGGCTTTACCAAGCGTAAAGGGGATTAAAACCAACAATGCAGCAGCCGCTGGTCCCAAATTTCTAAGCCCCAAAACAGCTTACACGGTCTCCAATTCAAGGTTGTTTTAAGATCTGCACAGGACAAAATCTATCAACGTAATTTTATAATATATATACCAACTTGTGTTTGTAACGAGACGGGCAGGGGCCACAGGGTTTAAAATAAAAGTATTAGATTTTTTCATCCATTTTTTGTAATAAGAGAAGCTTCTCTACAGCCCCACCAGGACCTTTCATACAGTGATCTCACAGTTTAGCAGCTGAATGTCTCAGGGGTGTAAAGCTGGCCCAGCCGACAGCTATCTCTCCTGACCAATCCATATACACGCACGCTCGGCCAAGAGTGCACATGTTCTGAACGGCAAGAAAGCTGCAGCCAGGCACCTCTGGCAGCAGCTTACCTCTCTGGAGATCAAAGCATCAGACATGTGGAAATTCAACAGTTCAGTAGTTTTCTCCCCTGACATCTGCCCTTGGGGAGATGGTTGTCTAAATCTAAATTGATGAGTGGAAGGGTTGGAAGTACTAAGGGTCTAGCAGTCCCAGTCTGCTGTGTGAATGGCGACGTAGCGCATGTCTGACCACAGCTCTATTCACTTCACATAGACAGTGCCCCATCAGTCCCATAGAAGTGAATGAAGCGATGGGCCGTGCACTACCACTCCATTCATACACCAGACTCGGGGACCCCTCTTTCTTTGGCTCATTGGGGGTTCTGGTCGTCAACCCTGCCCAAGATCTGATATACATCGCCTATTCCTGAGGATAGGTGATAACTAACTTACCAACCCCTTAAAATTTTGGCTGGGGTGTTGACTAACTCTACGGATACAACCAAGCGACACGGTCATGTGGTGTTCGGCATGCGGCCGTGCTGTGATCAAGAACCACACGGCCATCCCGGGCCCTCATTAAAGCACACTGTTTAAGCCGGTCTGCATTGTTAATGACCATGCAATACTGCAGTGTCCACGCGGCTTATTCATGATTCCAGCACAGCCGTGTCACCATCACCACGCGACTGCGCTGTACGGTCGTAAAGTTTTTTTTTTTTTTACGGATGACCTATCTTATGGGTAGGTCATCGGTATCGGATCGCGGGCGCCTGACACCCGGAGGGAGCAGGGAGAATGCATCAGTGCTACTGTCAGTGCCAATGTCTTTTCAAACAGCTGCTCGGTGGGGGTCCCGGTTGTCAGCCCCCCACTGCTCGGATACTGATGACTTATCCTGAGGATAGCTCATCAGTATAAAACTCTTGGAAAACCCGTTTAATACAGTAGCCACTACTTACATAACCCACACTGGCTGATGCCAAGGGATGCCCTGCGGCCACATAAGATCCTGCGATGTGAACCAGTTACGGCTGAGATACGAGATTTAGCAGAGACAGGTTTTCGTTTTTTCCCCCCTTCTCCCATTACTATCCTCCTTGCAGCATGGACCAATAATATTCACAGCTCTATGGCTATGTACGGAGAGACCACTCAGACTCCAAGAACAATGGACAGCGGCCTGTTCATAGCCTTTTTTTTTCTTTTTATACACCCATCTTACGACCACGATATGTTCCGTAATGTATTTCTTAGCTCAGGAATGTCCAACCTGCGGCCCTCCAGCTTACGACCACGATATGCTCCGTAATGTATTTCCTAGCTCAGGAATGTCCAACCTGCGGCCCTCCAGCTTACGACCACGATATGCTCCGTAATGTATTTCCTAGCTCAGGAATGTCCAACCTGCGGCCCTCCAGCAGTTGCAAAACTACAATTCCAAGCATGGACAGCTTACAGCTATTGGGGCATGCTGGGAGTTGTAGTTTTGCAATAGCAGGAAGGCCGCAGGTTGAGCATCCCTGCTGTAGCTGATTTCTCATTCCATAGTTGTTACATATATATGTCTGCTTAATAAGAAAACGTTAATAAGAAACCATTTCGAATAAAGAGCGACCCTTTCTTCAGATATGCCAATTTACTACCACCTAGTGGGTGCCCGTCTTCCTTTACATAATGGCATCCATACAAAATTACAACTAGAGAATGCAACTGCGCAAATTACCTCGTCCCCTAACAAACCAATTATGTAGAAACAATCCCGTCTGCCACCTACGCCCATCCGTGAGCCATACTGATTCCAGCACTGAATTACTGCCATGTCCTATAATACACAGAATTCAGGATTTCTGTACGCCATGAACTGACGGCGACCATTATAAAAGACGACCTCCGCGCCGTATCGCTATAGGATGAGTGAACAGGTTTATTCCTTTACATCTCATTTCTGCAGCCCGTCACCAGGAGCGGTTTGCACGCGCCAGGAGCTGCGGATTTGCAAACCTTTTTTTCCACGCGGCGCATGTTCTTTAATGTCTTGCCGTGATTTATAAATGGTTCCGCTCCTTAGCTTCAGCCGGCAAACGCGCGTCACTGAAACACCCATCGGCCGGGCGCTTCTGTAGCTTTGACTTGCTCGTCTGATTCGCAGGCGCTTAACACAAAGTGACATTCATTTAGTGAATAATAAATACATAAAAGCAGACGGAGCGAGATCAGAAAGTGCAGGAAAATGACAAAGAGCGAACGGGAAATAAAACCAGAGAGAAAAGGCCACCCGGGAGGCAGAGCCATTGTCCGGCTCCTCCGTCGATACGCGGCACAGCGTGATTAGGTAATCAGGCCTTACTTTTTATGAATTCAGAAATCCTGTATAGAGAATAACCCGCCATTATTCCCAAAAGCAGCAGTCGGTTTAAGCAGAAATATCATAATGGCGTGGTGCATTAGCAGTGCCGTTAAAAGGGATGCCTGGTTTAGACGAGAACTACTCAGATTAGGGCCGACCTCTAGTGCTATTGCTGCTTTGTACTGAGTAAACCAAGGCGTGGAGTCTATCCAATCACATTCCCAGGTTGTGGACCCCAGAACAGTCACATTGCAAAGGATGTCATTAAAGGGGCTGTTTCAGCATAGACGAACCCTTTCAGAATGTGGCTCCGGCCACTGGAAATATAGTATAAATAGGTTTTAGGGGACCTTCATATTGATGACCTACCCTCGGGATAGGCCATCAATATCTGATCGGTAGCGGTCTGACTCCCAGCACCCCCTTCGCTGCTTAAAGGGTATGTGTCAGCAGATTTGTACCTATGACACTGGCTGACCTGTTACATGTGCGCTCGGCGTCTGTGTTGGTTCCATGTTCCTATGTGCCCGCATTGCTGAGAAAAGTGAGGTTTTAATATATGCAAATGAGCCTCTGGGAGAAACGGGGGCGTCACCATTACACCTAGAGGCTCTGCTCTCTCTGCAGCTGCCACACCCTCAAGGCAGTAAAAACATTATCACAACTGGACCTGTCAATCAAAGTTGGGAGTCTTCCAGGTCAAAATTTAGGATGGTAATATAGTAAATCACCCCCAATAAGTTTCACTTAAAATCCAGGAACTACCTGAAAGGCCAGGAGCAGTCAACCAAATAGTCTACCTGTGAGGCCATCGGCCAAAAAAAGAGGACAGATGGCTGCTGGATTGCAGGGAGGAGAGGGTCAGCAGTGGCTGCCATGACGTGGTAGAGAGCGCTGCCAGAAGCGTGCAGAGGTTTGGGGCTGAATGACCAATGAAAACCCACTGCAAATTTCTTATTTTCATTGCAGGTGTCCACAGCTTCCTGCAGAATATGGTCCATGTCTCTCCGCAGTGAATAGAAATCTTGTTAGGCAGGCATACAACGGCAGCTATCCACTGCTGCCTAACCCGGCAGATTTGCTTTGCAGGTGTCTGGGAAATGTGGCTGACAACCCTACTGAAACCTGTACACATGGCCATATCGGTTGTCACCCAGTTTTCCCAGCAGCAGTCGCACTACCAGTCGTATCTGCCGTTTCAGGTTTTATATAAAGTCCTCAGAGCAAAAAAAGCTCCACCTTTACCCAATGAATAAGAAGTCCATTAAGTTCTGTGCAATTTATCGGCCACTTTGCTGAATACAGCGGCGACAACGCAGTGAACACGGCCGGATTACCCTGAGAATTTCTGCGCATAAATAAAGCAAGACTCGGTTAAGCGGTTCATTCTATCAAAGCGCACACTGCTCGCAGGGAAACCTATTAGGCAGAAACCCTTTCAAGTCTGTATTTTGGCGGCTGGAGAACGGATGACATGACGTGACGTGGGGCGGCTGGGAGCTCGCTCCTTGCAAATCTCATCATGGGCAAACTGTAATCAAAATGCAAGCAGTTAATGAAGGCAACTAAATGCGAGCGCAGTCTTTGGTAAGAATAACAGAAGCGGTCGCCTTTATGCCGTAAGTACATGAACCAGGGTGACAGCTCCTAACAAATCCTGATGGATCCTAATGACTTATGATGGCGCTCGTCGCATTGCAGTCAAAAATACCAGAAGGAAAAGATTTTAGGTCTTCCGTTAGGGTTGCACCTGGTATCCAAGTATCCATACCCAATCGATACTTTCAGACCTGCATCGATACGATACCGGGTCTTACTATTTACCGATACAAGGCCGCGCAGCCTAGTATCAGCAGGGGTGTGGAAATTTAAAAAAAAAATACTTGTCGAAGGACTAAAGTGGGGGCTCAATCTACTTGTCCCTCATGACCATCTACTTGTCCTGAACTTGTACTAATGGTATACTGTATGGGGCGGGGGCCACAAGGAGACGTTATGCTGTATGGGGCGGGGGCCACAAGGAGACGTCATACTGTATGGGGCAGGGGCCACAAGGAGACGTTATGCTGTATGGGGGCAGGGCCACAAGGAGATGTAATGCTGTATGGGGGTGGGGGCCACAGGGAGATGTTATACTGTATGGGGGTGGGGGCCACAGGGAGACCTTATACTGTATGGGGGCGGGGGCCACAGGGTGACGTTATACTGTATGGGGGCGGGGGCCACAGGGTGACGTTATATTGTATGGGGGCGGGGCCACAGGGTGACGTTATACCGTATGGGGGCGGGGGCCACAGGGTGACGTTATACTGTGCAGGGGCAGCCCCAAGGTGACGTTATACTGTATGGGGGCAGCCGCTTGGTGACATTATACTGTATGGGGACAGCGCAAGGAGACGTTATACTGTATGGGGGCAGCCGCTTGGTGACATTATACTGTATGGGGGCAGCCGCTTGGTGACATTATACTGTATGGGGACAGCGCAAGGAGACGTTATACTGTATGGGGGCAGCCGCTTGGTGACATTATACTGTATGGGGGCAACAGGGAGACATTATAGTTTATTAAGTGCCACCTGCAGTACAGATTGCAGGCAGGGCCAGAGCCTCAGAAGACAGACAGCACTACCTTCATGTCTGACACCCGGGCTCTTAGGCTCCCTGCAGATGAGCGTTCCTCCCAGAGTCTGTCAACGGAGCTCCCGGCCTGACCTGCAAGCGCTGACTGGGGTTACATAGCATTATACGGATTTATGATGCTATGTAACCCTTACAGCTCTGGAATGTATTGGATAACGCTGACATAATGCTGTCAGTGTTATCCAACACATTCCAGAGCTGTAAGGGTTACATAGCATCATAAATCAGTATAATGCTATGTAACCCCAGTCAGCGCTTGCAGGTCAAGCCCGGAGCTGCGATGTGGACAGGCTCTGGGAGGAACACTCGTCTGCAGGGGGCCGTCTACTGTGCGCTCCGTGCTGGCAGGTGGGCGGAGACTTCACAGGAGCCGGGAGGAGCGGGGGCCGCCTGCAGGAAGTGCTATGGACTCAGATACACGATGCAGGGGCAGGCTGACATAGATGTAGGAGCGGTCAGCTCGCGGCTAGCATATGACCGCTCCTATTACTGCCCAACCGACATGTCCCTGCTACTTGCCCGCACAGGGCTAAACAACTGTTCAAAGTACTTGCCCGGCACCCGGAACTGCATGTCCCGGGCGTCGGGCGATAGGAATTCCACACCCCTGAATTCAGTTAAAGTACACTGCACGTGCCGCTCTCAGCGCGCGCCGTGTTCTCTTCACTAGCACAGTGGAGATGGAGGGAGTCCGTCCCTGCCCACTGTAACGTGGCTGCCGCTGCCACCAGTGGGGGGGATAGCAGGGAAGAGGAGGGGAGGGGCTGTGGCCACTGCGCCACCAATGAATGTAAAACACATTAATTCAAGTATATGCAGCGGCATCACATGCCCGGCCTCAATAACAGGGCATGCCACACCTGAGGGGTTAATTGCCGCGGTTCGGCAGATCGCATGCCCTGTTATTAAGGCTACCTCCTATACTTGAATTAATGTATTAATTACATTAATTGGTGGCGCCTCCCCCCAGTATAATAAATTATAGCCATTGATGGCGCAGTGCGCCCCCCCAGTATTAGTATCGTTGGTGGCGCACAGGGTCCCCTCCCCTCCTCTTCATTGGTGGCAGTTCCGATCGGAGTCCCAGCAGTGTAATCGCGGGGTACGATCGGTTACAATGGCAGCGAGGACGCTACTGAAGCCCTGGCTGCCATGGTCAGCTCCCTGCTGCTGTGTGAACAAATTATAGGGCAGCAGGGAGAGTGTGAAGTCCTATTCGCCATAATAGAGCTCTATTAGGGTGAATAGGACAAGGGTTCTAGCCCCTAGGGGGGCTAATAATAAAGAAAAAGTAAAGAAAAAAAAAAAGAAAAAGCTAAAACACACCAAAATACTAAAAAAGTTTAAATTGCCTCCTTTCCCAATTTTACATATAAAATTTACAAACAATATATAAACATATTACATATCGCCACGCCCAAAAAAGTGTGAACTATTAAAATATAAAAAAACGCCATAACAGAAAAAAAATCAAAACCACGCGATTCGGACTGTTCTATTATGGGCCTGATGTTTCATAAAATATGGAATGCACATGCCTTTTTTGGCGTTTTATTTTTTTCGCGTGGTATCGAATGTTATCGAGTATTGCAATACTTTTTTGTGGTAATGAAATAGAATAAAAATTTGGGTATCGTGACACCTATTTTCCATGCCTTTAACCCTAATCCTAACCCTATCCCCAACTCCCAGTAAGGGCCTATTCAGAAGACTGTATGGTATTTGTGGTCCGTAAAATCTGGATCCGTTGTTCTGCAAAAATGTGTAGTCGGTGATACTTCCCCGCCCATTTTGCATGTCCAATATACGGATTGCATACAGAAACACATCTCTGTGCAATCCGCATTTTTGCGGAACTGTAGACCTGAGTGAGTCCACGGACCGATATTTGCGGACATGTTCTATCTCAGGGGTAGGCAACCACAGGCACTCCAGCTGTTGTGAAACTACAACTCCCAACATGCATACTTGCTCTGCTGTTCTCAGAACTCCCATAGAAATGAATGGAGCATGATGGGAATTGTAGTTTCAGAACAGCTGGGGTGCCGAAGGTTGCTGAACCCTGTTCTATCTTTTTACAGAACAGACATATGGAAGCGGAGAGCTATCCGTTAATTTTTCGGCCTCATAGAGATGAATGGGTCCGTATCTTATCTGCAAAAATACGGTCGTCTGAATGGGCCCCAAGTCTGTGGTCGTCAGTGCATGCTGGGATTTGTAGTTTTGCAACATCTGGAAAGCCACAACTGGTCTCTGCTGTAGACAGGTTATTGGTGAGGGGAGAAGGTTTGTGAACATCTGAACAGACTGGTGTGGGGGATAAGCCATACTGAAGGGTGAAAAAGCAGCCATATATCGTTCTTTCACTTAGAACTCTGTTTTGTGCCATTCCCCTGTTATTCCTCCTGGAAAGGAAATGGTAAGCATTTCCAAGAGGAATAACAGAGGGATAACAACACAGTTCTACAAAGAAATGCTCCAGAATTGTTACGCTAAAACAGACATGTCAAGAGAGTCGACAGGACCTCTGACATATATTAGGAAACGGCATAGCTATGCGAATTTCCAACATACTTCCGGTGTGAGACCTGCCACCTCTAACCTCAGGAGGGACCCGATATCCAGTAATTGGTATAGAAAAGCATAAGAAGTGACAACTGCTCTAATCCCAGTGTGGTTGTCACTACGCCACCCAAACAATATGCAAGCGCCTTGATAAAGATGCGAGAATCAAAGTCAATCGGTCAGTGGCAGCTTCTCCGCATCCTGACCTGGATTTTATTAGAGGACATGCGGTTCAGAAAACCCGATGCTTTCAACAGGATATCGGTACCATGTTTTGGGAGATGAAAGACGCAGCACCTGCATCCTGCTGTAGGGGACTTGATCTCCCCGCAGCTGTTCTCACCGATTACCCCCCCACCGCTAAAGGAAGCGATTAGGGTAACAGAGATATACCAAGGAATGTCTGGGTATACGGTTTCCTGATCTCACAGTCCAGAATCCAGGGACTGATAGTTTGTGAATGAATTCTGCTGCAGTAGAAGTTATGAAGAACTTACCTTGAGTGTGTGTCTGCATGTCACGGGCCAGCTCCATGGGAAGGACGGAGTTGACGAGAGAGGAAATAATGGCGGCATCCAGGTTGCACATTGCTCCGAAACACTTGAGAAGTAACAAGCGCAGCGAGACGCGATGCTCCTAAGACACAAACCACAAGCACCAGTAAGAAACCTAGCATCTTAAACGCCTGAAAGGCAGAAGTTCCAGAGGTAGGACCCCCACCTATCAGGAGAATGGGTGCTGGAGACTAAGAGAGAGGTGGTTGCACTTGGCTGGAGAGCGCTGTGCACATACTGTATGTGGTCACTACTTCATCAGGGGTTGTCTCATCTCAGACATCAGTGGCTCACCAATGTCAGATGGTAGCAGGTCCCACCACCGAGACCTGCACCCATCTCCAGAACGGGCCCCTGAAAGTGAAGGAGAGTGCATCACGCATGGGCTCTCTATTCATTTCTATAGGAGTTACGAAAACAGCCAAGCAAGAGCGTTCAGCTATTTTCAGAAGTCCCATAGAAGTAAATGGAGAGAGCACAGCGCAAGCGTGTCTGCTCTCTTTTCCTTTCAGGGATCCCGTTTTGGAAGGTAGTTTCAGGTCCAAAAGTGGGACCCACACTTATCTGACAAGGGTGACGTATCCTAGTGATAGGTAACCAATGTCTAAGATGAGACAACCCCTTTAAGTCTCCTCCTGTATGCTGTTATACATTTCAGATATTTATGGCATATCACACAAATATACCATGAATTGCCATCTGTATATCAGAAGGACATATCATGCACACAGACCTTGATGGAGGCGCCCTGTGTAGTGCTGTATGGTGCCTCCTTGTGTGAAAGGGATAATCTCCATTAGAACATATACTGGATCTGATGGAGCAGGCTTCTGTACGAAATCGGATGCCTACAAAGGAATGGTTCGGCCCAGTACACATCTATGGACGTCATATTACAGCTCAGTACAACTCGAAGGTTATACGGAGCCATAATACAGTCATGCAAAAATCTGTGAGACTTGGAAGTGGCCTTCTCCTACAGCTCAGCCTGTGTAAACACTCTAATAGCAACCCATGATGCTCATGATCGGGGCGGACATGTCGCCTGTGCACAGGGGTCCCGCAAGGAATCCGGACCCATTCATTTCAATGGGTCTGTGTACATGAGCGTTGTTTTTCACGCAACGCAAAAGTGATGCGTGAAAAACAACGCATTGCAAGCATCTTCTATAATCTGCGATTTTCACGCAACGCTGGCCCCATAGAAGTGAATGGGGCTGCGTGAAAATCGCATCCGCAAACAAGTGCGGATGCAATTTTCACGGATGGTTGCTGAGAGATGTTGTTTGTACACATTCAGTTTTTTATCAGCACGTGCAAAATGCAGCAAATCGCATTGCACCCATGCAATAAAAACTGAAGGCGATCGCAAACAAAACTGAATGACTTTGCGAAATCGCGCAGTTTTCACTGAACGCATCTGGACACGCTCGTCTGCAAGGGGCCTAAGAGTCATGCATGCTGTCTGTGAGTGGCGCCTGAGAGGCATACATGCTGTCTGTGAGGGACGCCTGAGAGTCATGCATGCCGTCTGTGAGGGACCCCTGAGTGCCATGCATGCTGTCTGTGAGTGGCGCCTGAGAGGCATACATGCTGTCTGTGAGTGGCGCCTGAGAGGCATACATGCTGTCTGTGAGTGGCGCCTGAGAGTCATGCATGCTGTCTGTGAGTGGCGCCTGAGTCATGCATGCTGTCTGTGAGTGGCGCCTGAGAGTCATGCATGCTGTCTGTGAGTGGCGCCTGAGAGTCATGCATGCTGTCTGTGAGTGGCGCCTGAGTCATGCATGCTGTCTGTGAGTGGTGCCTGAGTCATGCATGCTGTGTGAGTGGCTCCTGAGAAATGCATGCTGTCTCTGAGTGGCACCTGAGTCATGCATGCTGTCTGTGAGTGGCGCCTGAGAGTCATGCATGCTGTCTGTGAGTGGCGCCTGAGTCATGCATGCTGTCTGTGAGTGGCGCCTGAGAGTCATGCATGCTGTCTGTGAGTGGCGCCTGAGAGTCATGCATGCTGGAGTTGGAGTGTCCGTGAGTGGCGCCTGTGTTCAGTGTGCATCCAGCATATAGGAGGCATGCATGCAGCATGTGGGGGGCGCTTTTGAGTCACCTGTGCTATCTGAGTGATGCATGTGCAGCATATGTCCTGGTTGTGTGTGGTACAAGTTTGTCATTGGTCTAGGACAGGGATGGGCAAACTGCAACTCTACAGCTGTTGAAAAACTACAATTCCCACCATGCCCAGCTGTAGGCTGATAGCTGTAAGCAGTCTTTGCATGCTGGGAGTTGTTGTTTTGCAACAGCTGGAGAGCCGCAGTTTGCCCATCTCAGGTCTAGGATAAAGGTGGCACTTGTGCCCATGGATCGGAGTGCTGGAGATGCATGTGCAAAGTCTAGCACGAGTGTTGCATGTGTCCAGGGCACATACATCTACAGAACAGTACAGCTTATCATTGGCGCATGTTTGGGGCATGTCCAGCACATAGGAAGCATACATGCAGCATGTGAGCAACGCATGTGCGGTTTTGTTGGCAGGGATCGGTGGCCCATCCACACTCCTTGCACGGACGCCCTGCACTGTCGATGTTCGCCAGTGATCAGCTCTATACCTAGTTCATTATTGTGGAGGATAAATTTACCATATTCCTGCTCATCATCAGTCTAAACACAGTGCTGAACACCAAGGCACCAGCAGGTGGAGGAGATCCAGAGGATATTGCTTATTTCTGGTACCTGCCAGATGCTCATCTTTCACACACACACACCAATAGGTTTGCGGAATTCACTGCCAGGAATTATAGGAAAGTACTACTTACCATCTGATAATAAGTCACCAGGGACAGGACGGCCTCAAACTGGTTCCTCTTGCACATCTTCTTGCACACCTCGGGATCTGCATCTGTCTGAATGAAAATCGGGGCACGTTACGACGACTTTGGGGAGAGAACTGTAGAATATAATTAGGCGGCGTACAAGTCGTAATTAATTTTGTGAATTTGAGCCAAAGATCCTCAGTGGATACAAATGCAAAATGCATAAATAAGAGAAGTTACCAGAGACTAAATGATAGCCTGCTGAGCTGCGTAACGCTAGCACAACAGGACGTGGACTGTGCAGGGACCCTGATTATCGAGTGGAGTGCCCCTTTAAAGGGGTTGTCTCACCCAAGACATTAGCGGCATATTGCTAGGATAGACCACCAATGTACGGAGACCCAAAGTGAAGGAGCGCACACTGCGCATGCGCAGCCACCCTCCCTTCACAACTATGGGAGCTCTGAAAATATCCGAGCGCTGGCTCAGCTATTTCCAGCAGCCCCATAGAAGGGAATGGAACAGTGGCCGCGCTTACGTGGTGCTCTTTCCATTCATTTCTGTGGAACCTCTAAAAATAGCCGGGTGCATACGCTCGACTATTTTCAGAACTCCCATAGAAGAGGGCCCCATTCGACAGATCGGCGTGGGTCCCAGAGGTGGGACGCACACCTGACATTGGTGGCATATCCTAGCAATATGCCACCAATGTGAGAGGCGACACAACTCCTTTAAAGAGCAAATGGTCCTGGTAAGAATTTCACAAATACAGGCATCCGCAGCATCTAAGGGCATTGGCTACCTGGGTATTAAAGTAGATCTGCCCATGCCCGGGGCACTTCTTATTAAGGAGGGGGGTAAGTCACGTATTCTTCAACGCACCAGAATTAAGAGGAGTTCCTCCAAGTAGCACAGGATGACATTTTCATCTTCGTAGAGGGCCCAGCTGCGCTGCTGAGCATCATCTTTGTGCCGGGCCAGGTCCGTGAAGATGACCTCCAGCCGCTGCTCGTCGTGACAGATCTGTCCAGAAGGTAATCCGGCGCTGGAGTCCTGGCAATCAGACAACAGACGCATTTTAACATCATGAGACAAGCCTTTAGAGGTACTTCATGGGGAGGAAATAAAACGCCACGTCCAGGGGTGGATTGAGGCTCGCACATAGGGGACAGGGATAACGCAATGCGGCTGTAATGGTGAAATAATCCTATGAACAAGAAAGCGGGGGCTATGGATTATAATCTATTAGGGCGCACTGGTCACTATGTAATCCCTTAATAGCCTCGGAATATTTTATTTTCTGATTGTATTTTTTTTATTGTAGTTTCCGGTCATAATTATGAGGAGGCTACTTTGCCCGAGCAGCTGTTAACAGCATTCAGAGATTTGCTTTACAGCAGTCACATTGACCACAGGAACTTCTATGAGTCTTGTGGGCATGCCCTGTGACCTGCACAGAGGTCATTATGCAGTGGTGGGGGGGGGAGCTGTGACATCACCTATTAGGAATGGTGGATCCTGTGTTAGCTACATGTAGGTGTTACCCGTCATTGCAATACTATCCGTGATAATCAGATTATTGCGAAGAAGTGATCTTTGCAGAAGAGGAAGTGTCAGCCTACTGTGAGGGTCTCGGTAGGGTCAGGTTGTAGGGAGGGGGAGGAGGTGACCTGTGACATCACCTATTGTGAATGGTGAATCCTGTGCTATATATTGGTGATACGTGTCATTGTAATCCTGTCTGTGATGATAATGAGATGACTGTAGAGAAGTGATCTCTACAGAAGAAGAAGTAGAATGTCTCAGCCTATTGTGATGCCCAATTGCCGGCGTGCAGTGGCGGGTTACGTGAGAGAGTTATGACATCATGTACTGTGAAGGATAGATCCCATGCTATCTATATATATATGTGATACTTGCCATAGGAATCCTACATGTGATGGTGATTAGATGACTGTAGAGAAGTGAGCTATACATAACAGGAAGAGTTGGCCTATTCTGAGTGTCAATAGTCATTGTGCAGGGAGGGGGAGGAGGAGACATATAACATCATCTATTTAGTGATGGATCCTGTGTTATCTTTATATGTGTTACTTATCATTGTAATGCTACCTATGATGATAATGAGTTGACTGAAGAGAAATGATCTCTAAAGAACAAGAAGCGTTAGCCTAGTATAAAGTTCAATTGTCATTGTGCAGGGAGGGGGATGAGGTGAGCTGTGAAATCTATTCTGAATGGTGGACTCTCCCTCTCTCTCTCATCCGATTGAGCACTATGTCCGCAAATTCTATATGGCTGTGAATCAGTCCACGGGGCTTGCCATTCTCGAAGCTGGTAGACGTGCTCAGAGAGGTCTTTCACCAGTTATACTCTTACCCTGGGAACACACCTGAGTGTTTTTCAGCGCGTTCATACGCGCTGAAAAACGCTCAACATGTGAAAAGCCATGCATCCCTATGTGCATGGTTCACATGTCGGCGTTTTACAGCGCCGACGACCGCGCTGTAAAACGCCATACGCGATCGAGTCGGCTGCCGTGACTATCGCGCGGCAGCACGCGCGATCCAACCCATATTCTATTATGGGAGCGCGCATATGACGCGCGCTTCCATAAAACAGCCACTTCGCGGCAGAAGCGCGCGTCATATGCGCGCCCTGGGAACACGCGACGTGTGTTCCCAGGGTTATGGAGATCCTGGAGGATCACAATGTCAGGAGTCCAATGCAGAATCACAATAAGAGGAGCAATTCTGCAGTTTTTGCTTTTTAACCCAGAGAAGTAAAATTACGCCCATACATCAAGCGGAAAAAAAATGTCGCTCATCGCCCGCAACGAACAGGGGAAATAATTTAAAAGGGCTAATGACAACTAGCAGCCATATCTTATGCAGCAATTTCACCCATGATTGCTGCACTATTAGCAGTTTTCATTTTAACTGGGGAGAAACTCGTCCAAGCAAATTAACATATGAGTAAAAGTGTAATCAGATAATCTAATTAGCCGGGTGTGCAAAGTGGTACAAAAATGTCAGAATCCGGATTCTAATGTCACGTGACAGAGACCGATGGAGAGGAGCGCAGAGCTCGGCTATCTCCGTCAGTCCCCTGGAAAACGAATGGGGCGGCAGTGCGAAAGCCTGACCAGCCGACCCCTTCATTTAAAGGCGCTGTGTCATCTTGGACTTTGATGGCGTATCGCTAGGACATGCCAAAACACCTATCTCCAAAACGGGCTCCCGCCCGCGCATGTGCGATATCATCTACATTCATTTCAATGGGAGTTCCAGAAAAAGCTTGGCTATTTTCGGACATCCCATAGAAACGAATGGAGAGAGCACCTTGCAAGCATGTCCACCACTCCATTCAAGTTCTATGGGACTGCTGGAAATAGCCAGGCCAGTGCTCGCCGATTTTCGTAACTCCCACAGAAATAAATGAAGGGTGGCTGCTCGTGCGCGGCTGCTCTCCAATCAATTCTGGCGTCCTGCTCTGGAGGTAGGTGCGTGTACCACCTATATGACATTGGTGGCATATCTCATATCTCAGTTGAGACAACCCCTTTTAAAGGATATGGGACCCCTGTTCTCGTGATCGTTAGGGGGCACAATGGTTGGGCGCCCATCATTCTAATAGTAATCCCCTATCCAGTGAGTAAGGGAAAACCTGGAATACCCATTTAAGAGCTGATCACATACTGGTTTACGGAGTACAAAGTATATATTAGCATGCAGGAAGCTCCCCCTAGTGGCGGCTGCAAGCATGATGTCTTCTTACATCTATGTTTAGGAAGGGCACTAGGAGATCTGTACAAAGATATATTATTAAATGAACTGGCACAAAAATATGGGTCTAAAAACGACAGAATGATAAAAGGCAGAGACTCGCATTAAACAGTGGGTCACACCTAGGCCTCATGCACACGACAGTTGTTTAATTCCGTGTCCGCTGAGCCGTTTTTCGTGCTTCTCTGCGGACCCATTGGTTTTCAATGGGTCCGTGGAAAACTCGTCAAATGCACCGTTTGTCCTCTGCGTCCGTGGTCCGTAAAAAAAATATAATCCGTCCTATTCTTGTCCGCGAAAAACGGTTCGCGGACCCATTCAAGTCAATGGGACCGTGAAAAAATGCAGATCCGACTGTCATCCGTGTCCTGCATATATATTCCATTATCCTGGGTGGAGATATTAAAATTACACTTTTTTTTTCCTTTCTTTTTTTTCTGGCGGACCACGGAAACACAATGGAACCAAAAACGGACACGGATCACTGAAACAACGGAACCCAAGTTTGCGGACCGCTAAAAACAACTGTCGTGTGCATGAGGCCTTAGACATAGAATGAGATTACGATTGTAAAAGAATGCATGTTATATAGAGCCACTAGATCAGAATAATTAGGCAGGTTACAAGTCCGAGACATGTAAAGCTCAGTGAAGACGTCCCGAGGAGACCTGCGTTAGGAAGCAGATGTCTGCGTTACAGAAAACAACACTCATTTATTGAGTTGCAATCTCTGGAGACCTCAGCCTCGTATACTGGCGAGTTCTAATTACGTAGATGGAGGCTAGCCTCCTGTCCTGAAATGGTGGGAGTATAAGGTAGGGTAGGATTACCAATTACCTGGCTTTTATCAAATATACAGAAAGTGGGGCCCCCCGTGGCTTCAGATACGACGGCTCCAGGCTGGGGTACTTAGATTAAACAGATTTGTGTTTCCGGTAGCATCTAAGGCAAAACACTGAGAGGCTGAATGCAGTAAGGAGCTGTATTCTGGATTACTGGAGAGTCGTACAATACCTTGTATCGCACTGTACGGTGGGACGCTTTCCATTGAAGTCTATGGGTTTGAGGGTAAGAGCCTTGCCAATGCAACCAATGACCGCCCTGCATCTGCAAACCCCACCCCCCCTAAAGGGGGTATAAAATGTCCCCCCTCATGGAATATCTTTACCCCGGTCCACGCTCCGCCACGGAGGCTCGCCCCCCGTCCACCATTGGCTGCTCACACCTGACAAAAAATTTTTTCATCCATGTGCAGCGAGAAGCAGCAGTGGAGGTGCGGGGACCAGGAGCGGCGCCGGGGTAAGTATATTCCATGCGGGGTGCCCGGCACATGAGGGGACATTTTATACCCTTGGAGAACCCCTTTAAATACTCCAGATGGTAATAACCCTTTAATTTCCAATCAATGTATACAGACTAGACATTGCATTCGGAGGGAATTTGTGTGAGGGTCAGGTGTGATAAAATTCTCATGGCCCAGTCCTTTCAATCAAAGTACAGAGGGCGTGGCAGTTGTAGAGAGAGCAGAAGTGTAATGGTAACGCCCCCATTGCTCCTAGAGGCTCATTTGCATATATTAAAACATAACTTTTCTTAGCAATGCGGGCACATATGAACATGGGACCAACACAGACGCCTTCAGCTGCCAAGCGCACATGTAACAGGTCAGCCAGTGTCATAGGGACGAGTCTGCTGACAGATGCCCTTTAAATTGCTTAGTTGAAACCAACATTTTTTTTTTTTTTTAGGAAAAGCAGGGTGAAGACCATTGCAGTCACCATCGACTCTGGCAGAGTCGCCCGTCCTCATTCCCAGGACTCCAAAGGGTGACATCGACCTGCCTACACATGAGGGGATTAATGCATGGTTGTCAGGAGGCTGGGTGGCAAACCTTTGGGGGGGTCAGTCATACTGGTCATCACTTGCCTTTCCCAGTAGGACGACCGGAGGCCATTCCTTTACTGTGGATCCCATGCACCACCTCCGCAATAAAGACAATTTACACTGATCTATGAGGACGGAGAACTTCACAAATCAATAGGGACAAGTGGCGTAATCTCAAGTTTTCCTCTTTCCGTTGTATAATTAGTCTTACGATTATGACAAATTATAAAACAAATGATCGTGGACGCGTTCTTTCCGCAGAGGAGGCCAGGGATGGGCAGAATCATGCAATGTCAGGTCATTGCTGATAAGGGGACATATCCAGAGTCGTCAAAAATCAAGTGTCAGCATCAAATCCGACAGGCGGTGTAATTGCAGGCAGCGTTAAAACGTAATTAATGCGACAACAGTATCCTGCGGAGCAATTAAATAATAACGGTAATTATCCGAAACTAGATGAGGAATCGGAAAACTCATTGCAGTATCAATGTATGGAACAAAGTGGCAGACGGGGACTCGTTAAGCGTCCGGTTAGCGGTGACACATCTATACCGGAACACAATCACATTATCACTAATCTGGGGCGTCTACTGACAAGCAGATGCTGCGGGGCTGGAAACACGGGGCGTATCAATTCGTACCCAGGAATAGACGTCTCCCTGCTAATTTTACAGCAGACGAACATCCAGAGACCCCGAGGAGGGGGGGATACAGTCAATTACGTGTCTCTCGCTAAAGAGGACGAGAAAAACTGGAATTGAAATTATGCAGATGAGATATTTAATATCTATAATCACGGCTGCGCCGGTCCCATTTACCACTGATGCTCCTCGTATACATCACACAGTTAGAGTAAAATGTTTTCGGTGTAATTAGGACAGTGCATATGGTTTTTCTGAATCACTCAGGCATATCTCCAAGTCCCCAGCACAGAAACAGTTAACTGATAACACACTGTCTACCTGCGGTCACCACTAGAGGGAGCTCCCCGGATACGGTGTCATTGATGTGACTGTAAAGAGCGCAGTAAGTGCCCTCTAGAGGCGGCTACAGGAAGCCTAAATGTTATGTTTCCTCTATAGGTCGATGCGAGGGATTTGCAGATCTGTATTAGAAAAGAGCTCTGCAAAGATATTTTAGGAAACTAATTAGTCCAAAAAACTAAATGGTGCCTTGGGGTCGACATTCATTTCAAAGGGGTTATCGGGGAATTTGATACGGATTACCTATCCTCAGGAAAGGTCATCGATATCAAATCGGCGGGGGGTGTCAGACTCCCAAGACCCCTGCCAGTCAGCTGTCTGAAGAGGTTGAGCACTGCAGTCTCTCCACAGCTTACCAAGCACAGCGCCATACATTGTACAGTGGCTGTGCGTGGTAGCTTTTGAACGGGACTGAGCTGCGTCTAGGCCATGTGACAGATGTACGGTGACATCACTGGCCTAGGAAGAGGCCTAAGCGCTCACGGCCTCTTTGAACAGCTGATCAGCAGGGGTTCCAGGAGCGCTCAGAGTTGACCTTTTAGAGGTTACATGGGCACAGGACCTTACGTTTTTGAACCTGTGTTCTGGAAAAGAACAGTGTGTCCCTCTGTAATTACTCATGGAAATGTATGAATAAGGCTAGGGCTACATAGTGACTATTGCCTTGCAACACAGTGAGCCTAAAGTTGCCAAAAGTCCAAACCTGGCAGATATTTGGTTACAAACCGCACATGACTTTACCAGCATAGAGCACCAGTCTAAATTAGTTTAGGCTAGGGCTACACGCCTGTCTCTTGCTGTCTCACTACTGAGACCTGGGCCTTTTCCCTTGCCATTCGGTGTGAGCCTTCACGTCTCCGATACTCTCAGCACCGAATGAACAGCGTCAGAGCCTGCAAGGACACGCCATACTGACAGGAACAGAGGAATGGCAGAGCAAAAAAAGATGCCCCCGAACTATTAGTTCATGGTATTTACTAAGACAGACCTGTCGGGAGAGCCGAGGTCTCTTTAAGTCATGTTTTCTCTCTAATAAAAAGAGCATAGGAGGTAAAGGATTTCATTTTTCTCATCGTCTTCCATCAAACTGGAAACCAGGTCGGCATCAATATTTATGCAACACTTTTAATAAATCATCATCAATATTCATGCGCCGGCTTCCAATACAATCTCATCAATAAATAATGCAGAACAAATGATCCACGAGGCGGGACGTCCATGATTGGTGTCTGTCTGTGTTCAAATGTATGAGTCTGTACTGACAATGTTGGAGTCTGAACAATTATAAAAAAAAAAATTATAAAATAAAAAATACCTTAAAAGGAAACGACAGTAAAAACATCAATTACACCCAAAATCCCAAACTGCTTTCTCTGTTTTACATGCGCCCCTTTAAAACTTTCAGTGCTATAGAATTTCTGCTAATCTGGTCTAAACTGATGCCCAACTAACAGATTCCTCATAATCAGCAGGACCATCCGGACACCGGCTGCCTGGACCCTCGCAGACCCGCCACCATAGATTGGAGGGGGGCAGCAACTCTTCCAATGCCCCTATGATGGCAGGATCAGGATCAGAACTAGCACATAAGCTCCTGGTGTTGGGACAACAGGGGCCTGATTCATTTATGGGGTCTATTCTCGGGTCTGGTCAATTTTAACAGTCTGGGGTCTAATTTTCGGGATTTAGTCTGGGATCTGTTGAATTTTAAGTGCCTGGTATGGGGTCTGAATGTGTTGGGGTCAGATTTGAATTAGTTTAGGGATTTAGACTGGATTTGACATCGAGAATAATACATTTTGATGTATATAATTCTACATTAGAGCAAGTATAAAGCTGTAGCCTGCTCCCACTGTATTCATTGGAAACCATTTAGCACCAGGAGAAGTATAGAGTGGGCTCAGCATGCACGTTGGTACCTGCATCCCTAGATTTACTGGAGGCCGTTATGGCACCAAAAATGGTAAAAAGCAGAGTGGACCCAGCATGCATGTGGAACCTGCACTCCCTGAATATGATGGTGCCCATTTTGGCACATTACAGGTAGTATTTGGTGTTAGTTTGCCGTCTGATAGAGATCGCCTTGACGTTTGGCAGACAGGCCCAAATAATTTTGTACTAAATGTATTTGCCAAGTATCTCTAATCTATAAGCGTAGCATAAGCACCAAGCACTGTTGTACTTGATTTGTGTCTGCAGAGTGCTGCTGCATTGTCCTTTTTTTCTTTATAATTTTACAAAGTCGCAAAGGTTTACTGCTGACACTCAGAACGAGGTAAGCAGATCATTCCTGAAATATCAAACAGCCCATGTTCTCCATTTCTTTGCATAAGTATAGTGCCTGGGTACAAGGTTAAAGGGGTTTTATATTAGGACATCAATATTAGATGTATTAAGACACCCAGCACCCCGGCCGATCAGCCTCCTCGCAGCTTACCAAGCACAGCTCCATCCATTGTATAGTGCATGTGTGAGTTACTGCAGCTCAGTCCCATTCGGTCTAGGCCATGAAAGTGACGTCACTGGACTAGGCTCTTCAAACAGCTGATAGGCAGGGGTCCTGGGAGTCAGATATTGATGACCTATCCTGAGGACAGGCCATCAATATTAAAATCTCAGACAACCCCTTTAATACTTGTGAAGACTATAGAGTATAGAGTTACCTTGCTTTCCACTAGAGAGATGAGAATCTGCTCCATCACAGGACCAGTAGACGGGACTGATGTCTGAATGTGACCGACGATTACACCAATGGCCACACGAGACAGTTCATAGCTGAGATTTGTGTTCTTTCTAACCAATTCAATTAACTCGACACCAATGGTTTTCGGAACAGTGGCAGCAGAGTTTTCCGTGGCCAAGGACTTTGACGGTGACTTTGTTTTGCTCTCCTGGTAGACCGTGTTGAAGGCTTCTATGCAGGGAGGGGCCGGGGCATTTCTCTTGGTTTGTGGATTCTTGTCAATTTCAGCAGTGCCCTCCTTCTCGGGGGGTGCGGGGGCTGTTCGTTTACTATGGGAATTTAGAGTTCCGGGGACTAAGGTGCAGGCGTCCAGACTCTGGGACACTGTGGTGTGTATGCTTCTGCTGGGGACTGGTGGAGGAGTGTGACTGGGACTGGAGGCTCCGGTGAGATGATAGGAATCTGTAGAAGTGGTGCACAGGGTTTCGAGAGAGGACATGCTGGTAGTGGACATGTTTAATATAGATCTTGAGGTTTTATCGACACCATCTAGGAAAATAGGAAAAACTAAATAAATACACAGACCTTTAAAAGGGATCATTAAATAAACATCCAAGCAATGTCTGATCAGCCATCCCTCCCCTATCCTTCGGACACACCTCAGGTTTGTGCCTGGCTGTAAGGCAGCTGGCTGCAGCAGGAGCCCTCCTCCCCTACTCTGCAGTCAAAAGGAGACGAGAAACATTTAGTACCCAATTTATAAAGCTGCAAATGTTGGATCGTTGGAGGGGGATCCGACTGACCCTCATGGATAACAAGAATGGCAATACACCAGTCCCCTATATGAACATAGTGCGCATGCATGATCATTGCTCCATTCACTTCTGTGGGACTGCCAAGCACAGCACTCGGCTATCTCCAGCAGCCCGACAGAGGTGAATGGAGATGTAGTCACACATGCTGACTACTGCTCCATGAGACACGGGGACACCATTCTTGTGATCGGTGGAGGGGTCCCAGCAAGTCGGACCCCTAACAATCATATATTTATCATCTCCCCTATTGTTCATGGTCCGATCCCTTTAAATCACTGCAAGGGAAAAACAGATGGACAGACGAGACAACAGACCATCTACATACAAGAATCGATTCTATTTCCAGAGACCAGGGAATCATGTAACGTGGGAAGGGCCCAGCTGTCAGGTCACTTGATGTACACACTTCCTATATTACATGGGTTCCACTGCAGAAAATCTCATAGCAACTCGACTATTAGAGGAACATGAAATTCCATGGGTATCTGTATTACTAGGTATTGTAGACTACATTAGGGATGGACAAAATACTGGCGAGATATTAGGAGCCGACAAGACCGCTCCAACTGGATTGTAAATAAGTCCCAGGACTATTATGTCACTATATACAGTTGCAAGAAAAAGTATGTGAACCCTTTGGAATGATATGGATTTCTGCACAAATTGGTCATAAAATGTGATCTGATCTTCATCTAAGTCACAACAATAGACAATCACAGTCTGCTTAAACAGTGACAGTCGCTTCCTCTGTGGTATCCTCCCATGAAATCCATTCTTGTTTAGTGTTTTCTGCGCTGTGCTCTTGCAGTCATCTTTACAGGACGGCCACTCCTAGGGAGAGTAGCAGCAGTGCTGAACTTTCTCCATTCATAGACAATTTGTCTTCCCGTGGACTGATGAACAGCAAGGCTTTTGGAGATACTTTTATAACCCTTTCCAGCTTTATGCAAGTCAACAATTCTTAATCGTAGGTCTTCTGAGAGCTCTTTTGTGCGAGGCATCATTCACATCAGGCAATGCTTCTTGGGAAAAGCAAACCCAGAACTGGTGTGTGTTTTTTGTAGGGCAGGGCAGCTGTAACTAACACCCCCAATCTCATCTCATACATTGGATTCCAGTTGGCTGATACCTCACTCCAATTAGCTCTCGGAGATGTCATTAGTCTAGGGGTTCACATACTTTTTCCACCTGCACTGTGAATGTTTACATGGTGTGTTCAATAAAAACATGGTAACATTTAATTCTTTGTGTGTTATTAGTTTAAGCAGACTGTGATTGTCTATTGTTGTGACTCAGATGAAGATCCGATCACATTTTATGACCAATTTGTGCATAAATCCATATCATTCCAAAGGGAACTTTTTCTTACAACTGTAAGTCAACTGAAAAGTTTCTCTGCTCCAGTGGATGGAACCAGAAGCACAAGGTTCGCTCCCCTGTGTAGTGCCGGGACTGGGTACATAGCATTCAAGTGAATGGGAGCTGAGCTGTTTGACGCCAGAGCCTTCCATCCACTGTACACTTTCTAGCACCAGAGGCTGCCCAAAACAGCTGATCAATGAGGAATAGTGATCAATATCTAGGTATTGTGAAAACTATTCATATTTAAAGAAGCACTCGGGCAATTTGTGCGGGGCATATAATACAGACTCAATCGGCCATATTCCGGCAGGGTAATTTGTTTCTTCTCAGATCAACTGCATTCATACATTTTTCCAGCCCTTTCATTATGGGCAGAGATATTTGTGCCTTATCTAGTGGAGCATTAAGCTCATAAAACGTCTATCTGCAAAGTTATAAAACCCCGTGACTTGTACGGCCCATCTATCATATCACTTGTGTGTGATGTGTGTATTTCTATAACAAACAGCTTCGCACTGCTCTTCTCGCCCCCTGTCTATAAGAGCTGACAGGGAAAAACCTATCACAAGCAGGAGGCAGGGGAGAGAGGGTGAAGCACATCACATAGATGCAGAGTCTCGCTGTATCCCATCACTGGCTGCCCTTAGCAGAGAAAGTGCAGTGTGATCCACCCCTTCATCTCTGCAAAGCCCGAGGCATGATCGGAAATGTAGGCTTCATTAGGACAACCACATGAGAGGGGAAGAAGGGAGGGATAGATAGAAAAAAAGCTTTTCCACAGGCCCCTTTGGCTTTTATCAAACAGCTTTGCCCACCACCAAACAGAACCCCATTCAGCTGTATGGCTCTGCACTGCATCTGGTCAGGAGTGGCGGTGTGAAACAACACTCAAAATGGGCCACACTGCCTTAGCAAGCAATGTGGCCCCTAGGGTCTCATGGACCTAGTTGGTGACAGCAGAGAATTTTCAGAGGACTCACTTTTAGTAGTCTGTGACAGCTGGGCATTTTTCCGTTTTTCTGGAGGAGGAGGTGTAATCGGGGCAGCACGTCGGGGCTGAGGTGGAACCTAAAAAACAGCAGACGTATAAAACAGTGACACATCTCCTCTACCCATTTCCATACAAATCACACACATTGCTGGTACCTGATACTGGCCGTCCTCCTCAGACTGAATCTCCGAGCTCGGCAAGCTCATGTGCCGATCCAGACCAGTTCTGCACACGCCGTTGGGCTGTCGCCCGGTATCTAAGTGGTAATCACTGGAAGAGGCCGACATGGTATTTGAGCGGCCAGTCGGTGAGTGAGGTTTCCGGGATTGTGTTTCTTTCCTATGATGGATAAGTTTTCTGTATATAAAGAAAGAAAAATGTAAAGTGTGTGTGTGTGGGGGAGGCAATCAAGAAAAATAAGAAAAAAATAAAATCTGACGTGAGACAAAAGAGGGCGTCTGCAGACCACGGTCACAGAAAATCCAAAAAACTATGGGGGGAGTTTTATCATGCCCAGCACTCCAAAATTATGGCTTTAATACAATTTAGGAACAAAAGTTTTACAAGTTTTAGTATTTGTAGATCACTTCCTCCAGTATTGTACAGTGAGTGAGGAAAGTGGACGTGGTTAGCCTGTCGAGAGGAGGAGAAAGTGGACGTGGTTAGCCTGTCGAGCGGAGGAGAAAGTGGACGTGGTTAGCCTGTCGAGCGGAGGAGAAAGTGGACGTGGTTAGCCTGTCGAGCGGAGGAGAAAGTGGGCGTGGATTAGCCTGTCGAGCGGAGGGAGAAAGTGGACGTGGTTAGCCTGTCGAGCGGAGGAGAAAGTGGGCGTGGTTAGCCTGTCGAGCGGAGGAGAAAGTGGACGTGGTTAGCCTGTCGAGCGGAGGAGAAAGTGGACGTGGTTAGCCTGTCGAGCGGAGGAGAAAGTGGACGTGGTTAGCCTGTCGAGCGGAGGAGAAAGTGGACGTGGTTAGCCTGTCGAGAGGAGGAGAAAGTGGACGTGGTTAGCCTGTCGAGAGGAGGAGAAAGTGGACGTGGTTAGCCTGTCGAGCGGAGCAGAAAGTGGCCGTAGCTAGCCTGTCGAGCGGAGGAGAAAGTGGACGTGGTTAGCCTGTCGAGCGGAGCAGAAAGTGGACGTGGTTAGCCTGTCGAGCGGAGCAGAAAGTGGACGTGGTTAGCCTGTCGAGCGGAGGAGAAAGTGGACGTAGTTAGCCTGTCGAGCGGAGGAGAAAGTGGACGTGGTTAGCCTGTCGAGCGGAGGAGAAAGTGGACGTGGTTAGCCTGTCGAGCGGAGGAGAAAGTGGACGTAGTTAGCCTGTCGAGCGGAGGAGAAAGTGGACGTGGTTAGCCTGTCGAGCGGAGGAGAAAGTGGACGCAGCTAGCCTGTCGAGCGGAGGAGAAAGTGGACGTAGCTAGCCTGTCGAGCGGAGGAGAAAGTGGACGTAGCTAGCCTGTCGAGCGGAGGAGAAAGTGGACGTGGTTAGCCTGTCGAGCAGAGGAGAAAGTGGACGTGGTTAGCCTGTTGATCGGAGGGCACAGTGGACATAGCCTGTAGCGCTCATTTAAGCCAGATTTATCGATTGCGACTCTAACTTTAAAAGCTTGCAAAAATTGTCTCAATTCCACTCCAGTAAAAGGATGGAAGAGAAAGCGGAGTAATGTCTCAAGGCAGAAGAGTTTGACTTAAAGATGCACCAAATTTATCAAACATTGTTGGATTTGATAAATGCTGCACAAAATACGTCCAGGCAGACTCCTTCAAAGCTAGCTTTACCAATCCCCCTCACAATCAATCTCCCGCTGCGACTACTTACTGCAGGACGTCCCTCTGCTCCAGGTTGTATTTACCCCCGTTCGTCATGGCTGCGTTGTGAATGGCTTCAATGGCTCGATCAATCGACTGGAGTACAACGTCTTGTTCCTGCACCTGGAAGAAGAGGAGACAATGGAGACATGAGAGGCTTTTCTAGGAGGAGTAGATGATACAACTCCTTAGGCTTCGTTCACATCTCCGTTCTGAGATCCGGAGGGCTGTCCCGGTGCAGAGCAGTCCGTCGGATCCTCTACTTCACTGCCGGATCTCCACTGACTGCAATGAGGTGATGCGATACAGCCGATTTCCGGCATAAATGCCTTGATTTGTTGCATGCAACAGTGTTTTGCCCAGCCGACAGCCAGTATTTCGGATTAGGCAGCCGGATCTCCGAAACGGAGATGTGAGTGCTGTCATTTGTAACTGCACCATTCAGGTGATACACACTTCCTTGGACTGGACCTAGCCGTGCTCATAAATAGAATGGCATATGTACAGTGAAGACTGACACAAGCCGAGCAGCAGAAAGGAGCGGCACAGGAAGACGTCTCTGTACAGAAATGCGTTTTTATGCGCCATCCAGGGTGAGCGGAAAGCCGAGAGGTGCACGCTAAGGGCATAGCATTGCTCATTTCCGACTAGAACGGCAAAGGTGATGCAGCTTTTGCAGAGGAAAATCAATGCTTGGATGTCAAAACCTTAGTACAACGTCCCGGGTAACCATGGTAACAAGTCACTTTCAAAGCGTTTCTCGCGCTGAAATTGTCCTAAATAATCTAATTACCTCCCCCCTCTCACCGCCACATCCCATTTAATAAAACAGAGTATTTCTAGGGCAGGTAAATCGCTCCCCGCCTGATGACACGCAATCATGTCACTTCATTACCTTCCACTTTAAGGCGATGTAACAGCCCGGCGCCCGTGACATTGTTTCCATTTGGTTCCCGTCTGTGTAATCCGCTTGTACATTTTTGGAAGGACAAAACGTAGATGAAATGTGAATATATTTAGACGTTAGACGCCGTGTGAAAATAAACCCGGTAAAAATAACGGGGGCGAGCGGTCCCAGTGCTGCTGACAGCAAGGAGACTGGTGATAAATGGGGGGGGGGGGGGAGGGGATAAGGCTGTACATATCGTCGGGACACAGGGAACACAGCCGAGGGGCAAACCTCTCCTCTTATACGTTTGCTGCGCTATACGACTATGTTCACATTTCGTTTTTATCACGGTACGTGTCGGCAAAGCTCCTGGCGCCTATATCAGACGTAACCATAGGACCTCAATTATCAAGAGTGTCCTTTATGTGCGTGTCTATCTATGTATATATATATATTTTATTTATTTTTAACTGTATAGGAAAGCGCAAGATGCCAGCAATCTGTCACAAGATTATATGTAGCAGAGAACGGCGCATGCACAGGATTACGGATTGGCTTGTGAGGACACAACCTGCTTGCCTCTTTCCCTGAGCAGCTTCACCTCTGGGACCCCCGGCATGCCAAGTACCGAGCAGCGGACGCAGATTCCAGATTAAAA
Organism: Bufotes viridis; assembly: GCA_033119425.1. Classification (NCBI taxonomy): domain Eukaryota; kingdom Metazoa; phylum Chordata; class Amphibia; order Anura; family Bufonidae; genus Bufotes; species Bufotes viridis. Next base: position 13,915,287 of record CM065596.1, on the reverse strand, counting down.
GGCCCTTCCTGTGAAATCCTACTTCTACTATTCTTAAAGGGGTTGTCCAGGATTAGAAAAACAAGCCTGCTTTCTTCCAAAAAAAAAGCACCACCCCGATGTTCGGTGGTATGGCAGCTGTCCCCATTGACACAGATGAAGCACGGCTAAAATACCAGGCACAACCCGTGGATAGGGACGGTGCTGGAAGAAAGCAGCCATCTTTTCCTAATCCTAGACAATCCCTTTTAGCAGCACAGCAGCTAATTTAACAGCTGGGGGTTATTTGGAGAGGAAAGACAGGGTCCCTTTAAGGCAGGGGTGCACAGCCTTTTCTGGTTGGGGGCCACATTGTCAGCCTGAACCAATTCCAAGGGCCGAAAATAAAACTTAAAGGGGTATTACCAACTAAAATACTGTATTTTTGCCAAATTGAACATACAGTATATAGTATAAATGGTTAGAATGAAGGGGCTAAAGCTAAAGCCAGCCAAGTGCTTGAATGGAGCTTGTGCTGCAGTCCATCTGCCGGGTGCCAACGGACAGGGAAAAACTGCAAAGCCCACAGCGCTTTACTTCTCAGGCACGTTGGGGGTCCCAGAGGTATGACCCCTACCGATTATACACTGATGGAATATCAGTGGCAACATGCCATTAGATTACAAGATGGGACTACCCCTTTAAATCTGTGTGGGGGGGGGGGGGAAGGACTCTTTTCGTGAAGAGCAGGGATGTTTAACCTGCGGCCCTCCAGAGGTTGTAAAACTACAGCTCCCATCATGCCCTGCCGTAGGCTGATAGCTGAAGGCTGTCCGGGCATGCTGGGACTTGTAGTTTTGCAACGGCTGGACATCCCTGGTGAAGTGAATGTGACCAACTCCTAAGCGTCTGGGGACGGTAGACGTCCGCTCTCCTGACATGCCTGTTTTAGAGGATAATTTCACCCATAAAATGACAATGTTGAACTATCCTTTAAAATATTCCTTGAGTTGGGTTGTCCCTCTTTTACTCCTACTGAAAACATATGTAAATTGACAACTAGGCGTTACCGTTTCCCTGGTCAATAGGGTGTGCGCGTACACGGTCTCATCCTGTCCAGTCAGCGCCATCAGACGCTGCAGGGTCACACTCCATTAAAGGGTTAACGGTAGCGCCCGGTCATCAGTTTATTCATACATTTTCAGGAAGAATAACAGAGGGATAGCAGAACACAGAGTTCTTAGCCATGATACTCCAGGTCGGCTGCCCACCATGAAAACTCTTGTGCCATCCACGGGATAGGGGGTAAAGGTCTAATCAAAGGAAGGGACCCCTCCAATCACTCCAGAGGGGGGGTCCTGTGCCCCCCACATGAATGGAGCAGGCGATGAGCACTTCGGCTGCTGCTCCATTCATCTCTCTGGGATTGCTGTGAGTGGCTTCTTTCCGGCAGGTCCATAGCGAAGGGGCCGCCGTGTGCACACTGGACCGCAGCTCCCTTCATACATGGCCGGGGCAACCGGACTGCAAGGCTTGATCTGGGGAGCAGATCCTATAGATGGAAACCAATAAGGAAGACAAGAAAACTAAGGCCTCATGCAAACAAACGTATTTTGGGTCCGCGTCGGAGCCGCATATTTTGCGGCCCGGGCGCGAACCCATTCACTTCAACGGGGCCGCAAAAGATGCGGACAGCACTCCGTGTGCTGTCCGCATCCGTTGCTCCGTTCCGTGGCCCCGCAAAAAAAAAATAATAGAGCATGTCCTATTCTTGTCCGTTTTGCGGACAAGAATAGGCATTTCTACAATGAGCGGTTTGCGGACCGCAAAACACATACGGCCGTGTGCATGAGGCCTAAGAAGCATATGAGACTCAAAGCGATCGGAAATCGTCAATGTCAATTTAATTAGCATCCAGTCTGTCTGTGTAACACAAAGGGGACACCCCCTTTACCCCCCCAACGCTGCCCCTGACCCGAAGCACCATCTAACATTGTGCAAACAACCTGCTGAGGCCTGGCGGAGCAGAACTCTGCGATTAATCTCTGACATTAATTAGCATCTCACTACGGAGGGCCATTCCATCCATTTCTGCAGGAATTAATGGAATACGCAAGGTCCGCTGCTTACAGAAATCAAAGCAATAAAGATTTAATCGTAATTACCATTAGTACAGGTAGCGCCTAATGTGGGGACAGCAGGAGATCCGCGAGGACGTGATTTACGATCTGGTGCGAGAAGTATTACAGGAGCTGCCGGGCTTTGTCCACGTGTCCACAGAGGAGGAAGCCATGGTTTAATACTGATCAGTTGCTTGAGGAGGGACAGGGCGCTCTCCCTAGTCCAGGGTCATCACATTCATCGGCCTGGTGGCCTTGGTGCAGCTCAGACCCGTTCAAGCGAATGGCCTGCGATACCAAGCACAGCCACTAGACAATGGACGGCGCTGTTCTTGGTAAGCTGCCGGCTGATCGGGTGTTGGACCCTCACCAATCAGATATTGACGACCTATCCTGAGTATTGGTCATAAATATTTAAAACCTGGAAAACCCCTTTAGTTAAAGGGCGTGTCCCTATTTATTGGAAGGGTCCCTTGAAAATAAGCGGCTTATAAAGTGTCCTCCTGCTGAAACCCGCAGCGACGTGGAAACCCGGCAGATTCCCTGCCTGGAACATTCTCCGCTTCTCGCATTTTACAGCAGGAATTTTCTTTTCTGCTCGCTTTCTGGCTGAACAGTAACGCTGACGCGGATGACCGGACAAAGACGCGCAATGTTCACAATCGCTGACTGTCAGAATTTACAAAGACGATGATTGTACTTTGATGACAATGGTGGTCGGCGGAGGGTGACACGAGCAACGGGGGGCGTCTCTGTTCATTCCCGAGGTCCTGGGGCGTCTCCTTCCACATCATTATTTGGTCTTCAGAGCTCATCTCCATCTACCACACCACGTCTCCACACCAGACTCCATATCAAGAGGATTGGTCCATCAAGATTAAGTGACATTTTCAGGAGGAATAATAGAAGAACGAATCAACGGAGAGTTCCAAGTAAAAAAGATGCGTGTGGTCCTGCGGCTCAGCCCCATTTACTTCAATAGAGTCGAGCAGCAATACAAGACATAACCTGTGGTCAGACGTGGCGCTGTTTCTGTGAAACCCCTGGAATCGAAAAAGTCGACTCTGCAAGAAATAAACGGATTCTGAAGAGCATTTATGTTGTAGAGTTTTGTCTTGTCCGGTTCCTCTATTATTCCGCTTGAAAATGTATGAATAAACTGACAACCGTTTCAGAACCTGTCTGAGCTAACCACCGTCAGTATCCCCCCAACGTATGCTGCCATATAGCCAGACAGCAGCGAGCATTGCCCGTCAACCACAATGTCAAAAAATACCGCTTGTTACGTGTTTTTGTGGTGGAGAACCGCTATATACAAATCCCCTTGTCGGCTGGCAGCGTACCTACATAATATGTCATTGTGGAATCCGTACTGACAGCAACAAGGCGTAGAGTGGGGGGGAATGGCAACACCCAGTTGTTGACTAGAGTCATACATTTCCTGGAGGATTAACAGAGGAATGACAGGTCCGCTTTAAACAGCCATTAGGAGAATATATTTATCCTAGCAGGATTTAGCAGCTCTGCTCACTATGGGCACGCGGCATGTAATAGGCCTGAAGTGCAGACAGATGGACCCCACATGGCGGAAGAGGAGGACAGTTTGGGCTGAGAAGGGACGGGACGAGCCTCTAATTACCAAGACCTGAGGAGACGCCCCAGCAACTAAGAGGCGGCATGACGCCCACAATTCCTCACCTACTTCAACTCAAAGGGGCGCTAAATAAGAAGCGTCAGTATACGGCGGATTGTAATAGGATACGGCCCGTGAGCGCGCCGGATGGGAACAGCTGCCGTCTTTTTACAGACCGGCTGTATTTTGGGAATCTGCGCGGAGAACGGCTGGACCATTAAACCCCGCTCCGGGCCATCTGCAGCTACCTGATAAACGACCGCTGCGTCCGTATAAAACACGTACGAGAGGTCCAACCAAGCGGCTACAGCTTACGTCAGGGGTGTATATGTGATCAGCCGGAAAAATGAATATCTACCTAGCAACATAACACGTTTGTCAGTGCAAGTCTGTTCAGGAAACAGTCTGAAAATGCAATAGTCTGCAGGGCTTGTGTAGTAAGCATGCAAACCACCTGCGGCTGTGTACTGCCATAGGGTGCGATGCTCCTAGAGTCCCACCGTTATAGCACATCCCATGGCACTTCTTTGGATTCAGAAAAATACCTCTGCATACATTCAGAGACTTTTGAAGGGTCCCATAGCACCCGGTGGGTGCTGTACTACAACTCTGCACACCTTGGAGGTTGTAACACGTCCATGTGCATGATCCCTTCTACTGGGGCCAATATTTTATTGCCAAGAGTGTTGCATTGGTTATAGAATACCTGTCCTCGTGTGCCCAGTAATTACCCCTTTCCTCCTTTAAAGGGGGCGTCCAGTTTAGAATAACACTCCCTTATACCCCATTAGGGAGGACCCGTCACCCCTCTCCTGCCAGGTCTGTTCTAGTAACTACTTGCGTTCCCCATGTCATCATTCTGGAGCATCTATTCTTATGACTATGTTGTGCCATCGCTCTATTATTCCTGCTAGCAGTTTGGAATGAAGATCCAGACGGACGTTACCAGTTGGGGTGTGTCCCTGCACAGTCCGACACTACCCAATCAGTGCTGTAATGACTGTGCAGGGACACCCCTCCCCAACTGGTAACACCCATCAGGACCCTCATTCCAAACTGCTAGCAATTCATTCATTACTTCTAGCAGGAATAATAAAGGAACGGAACAACAGAGTTATAAGAATAGATGCTCCGGAACTGTTATTACATGGAGGAGGCACGTAGTTATTAAAACAGGCATGTCAGGAGAGGGGACGTGTCCTCTTTAATTGGGAGGGGGGGGGGACTGCTGTTCTGGACCCCTCATCTTCTGGTCGGAGTACACAGGGCTTAGAATGGGCGTATCTCGCTCTGGAGGACCTGTCCTGGATTAACCCATTGACGTAAACTGTCTAATGTGCTATGTTTAAAGTCTCCTGTGGTGGCGCTGCAGGGAAATCAAACACTTACGGCCGGGTTTCCCGATCATGGGTGATCTCACAATTTTGGGCGTTGAGAGCCATCTAGGGACGGCTTTTTTGGCTTCCGCACGTGCGGTATGAGGTAGACCTTTAATACCTACATTCGACAGCTGGGATGTCAATTTCAAAAAGCGGTTTTCCTTGATAAATCTCCGCAGGTTTCTTCTGTACGACTTCGCTCCTCTCTGGGGTATCAGACATGAGGATTCGAGGCATCAGTTATTGCAGGACTATAACCCAGGTAACCCTAATCATCTGGAGCTACAACCCCCCACCTCCACCTCCCAGAATCCCCCCCCCCCCCCGTCACCCAATTCCCTTGTACTGCCAGGTAATATGTGACATTTCATTTTTCTTCCTGTGGCCTACAACAGATTTATTACGTGAACCTCTGCGGCGCTCCCCCTCTGAGTGATTAGCTTTGTTTAGCCGCGCCGTATTATCTGGGGGGGGGGTTTCGCTTAGGTTATATGCCGCCTGTCAGGGAGCCGAACGTCATTATATCACAGCAAATTCAACACGCACTTCAGGGTTACAATAATTGACTACAATAGCAATCGTCCTCGGGTGCACCGGGAAGAGGGGGGGGAAGAAGCAGCAAAAAATGTCACATTGCACCGTAGACGACAACTAAAAATAGTGGCAGCTGTTCCCCAGACGCGACGCATCAAAGCGGACGGCGCCATCCGCCTGACAGGTTAGCTCAATGCAATTCCGAGGTAAAGGGCAGGAAAATCTCTTTAATTCAATGGCGTGTCGTCTCGCTTTATGAGGAGCGCGGGCTTCCAGCTGCCATGTTCCTCATTGATTCTTCTTCTACTCCTTACGAGAAGAATACAGTAAAAATAATAACGGATAAAAGGCAGGCGAATCAGTCGCCGAATACGAAAATCAGCGAGCGTGAAAACCCCCTGGAGGCGTTCTCTGATCTACATGACGGCTCGATAGGCCAGAGGACTGGAGCAGTCCGATAGAATAAAAAAAACATTAAAAAATTGGGGTGTTGGCCCCAGCCCCTTCCGTTACCTTCTACACCAGCCAATTATCAGCCCCGCTGTACCCCAAATTACCGATGTGCATTATGTACTTACATATCTTGAGGGTAGGTCATCAGGGGGTGTGCAAAACGCCCCCACCTGCACTGATCAGCGGTTTCATGCAGCCGCCAGCGTCAGAAAACACACATTGACCTATGCCAGGCATGTCCAAACTCTGGCCCTCCAGGTGTTGCAGAACTACAACTCCCATCATGCTCTTCTGTAGGTTGTCCAAGAATGATGGGAGTTGTAGTTTTGCAACATCTGGAGGGCCGGAGTTTGGACATGCCTGACCTATGCAGTGAAGGTGGCGATGCGCCCCACTTATACGCTGCTGCATCCCAGTACGACCGCTACGCAGTGTGCAGAGCCTTCCGCTTCCACCTCCATCCAATATAGAGTTTTTGGTGCTGATCGGTTCGATATTGATGACTTATCCTGAGGGCAGGCCGTCAATATTCAAGTACCGGAAAACCCCTTTAATGGGGCCGCCTCAGGAAAGTCATACAGGGATCACATTAACGCCAAAAAGTCGGTATCTTCAAAGCTGTGCAGCTGGCTGAACGCTGCCCCCAGATGAGAGCACCGGGTTGGGAGTTTTTATATTTTTTTTTAAACTGGACCCCTCAGGAGTTCCGAGAGGATCGTCCAAAAGTCGGTCTCTCTGTGCAAGCCTGTGGGACGCCCCTTGTACGTCTCATAAGTTTGCACAGAGAGACTGACTTCCGACGCACGCAGCAGAATCTGTAGGACTTTGTGGGTCATGTGACGTGTCTGTGCACCTGAATCGGAGCAGATAATTCTGCAATAGAGGGACCCTATCCCTCATGTAGTTTACAAAGAGGAAGAAATGATAAAAAGCCCAGAAGTAGCAGTCACTTTGCGGTAACAAAAAAATAAAATAAAACACAAAGAAAGTTTTACAGCAAACGAGCGCACTTTTCAAGTTGTTAAAGGGAATTTAATACATCGCACTAAAACCAGCGGAAATGTGTGCTAGTGAGCCGAGTCTAACACTATGGTTCGCATATCGATAAATTCCCTCAAACGGCAGAAATTATAGCTTTTATTAATATGCAAATGAGCCCCTAAATGCCACGAGCTCACATGCCGATGGATTCTGTCCTGCACCAAACACTGCGCAGTAAGGAGATAATTGGCCATTGAGCTTTTTTACTGTACGGCGCAGGCGTGAGACTCTGGAGCCACGCAAGATTACTTCTTCACAGCATGGCCCTGTCATTCAAAGAGGTGGGGGCGCTGCCTTTGGGTGCAACGGTAATACCCTCGTTGCACTTAGGGGATCATTTGCATATTCATAAATGGCTAATTTCTACAGATTGCAGGCACTTATCGACATGGGAACAACAGCATTAGGCCTAATTCACACGTCCGCAATCTATGTCCGCACCCGTTCCGCAAATTTGCGGAACGGGTGCAGACCCATTCATTTTGAATGGGGATGTGATGGATGTGGAGAGCACTCACTGTGCTCTCTGCATCTTCCGGACGGCGGCTCCGCAAAAATATAGAGCATGTCCTATTCTTGCCTGCAATTGCGGACAAGTATAGGCATCTCTATACGGCTGGTGGCAAGGTGTTTTGCGGATCCGCAAAACACTACGGACGTGTGAATAAGACCTTAGACTCAGCTGACTAGCACCCATGTCCCACGTCAGCTGGTTTTAGTGAGCTGTATTTGGTAACAGACTCTCTTTAGTGGCCATTTACCTGCTAAACGGTGCAATTATCTTGAAAACTGCGTCAATTTACAGGAAAACCCCTGTGGCCGACACAGGTTGTGACCGCTATGGCTGAACCCACCCTAAGAGAATGTTCACATGATGCAGTAAAGTTGCTTTTATTTGCTGTCAGTACTGCGAAACCGCAGAGGAAGGTTGCAATTTTGTCGCAATTTCATAAAAAAGTGCTAAAAATGGCTGCGTTGTGTGAACAGAGACCTGAGACTATCCCTCCTAGGGTTAAACTGCAGACAGTCAACAGCTGGACACACCTGCCTCGGATTTCTGTTCCCAGAGCCAGCTCTATCCGAGGAATCGGAGAAAATGAAGGTTTTCTGCTGCGGATACGGTGCACGCTGCCATTCCATTTTAGAAGGGCAGCTCCTAGAATCCGTAGAGCCCGAAACACAAGAGAAATGCGACTGGATCCAAGCATCTGCAGTCCCTTACGAGGACATCCCCAAACCGTCAGGACACGGAAGCCGCACATAAGAATAACCGAGAGCACGAAACATACAAACCGCAACATCACATACAAATGCAATCTCCAGAATTTCCAGAAAGGAAGCGTGAAGAGATATCTGTGCTTTTCATTTTGACAAATCGAATCAATTCCACGGATGAAAGAAGCAGCGAACGCATTCCAAGCAAGGAAAGAAAAGGTGGACGGTGGTCACTGCGCACGGAAGGAAAAAAAAAATCCTTCGTGCCAAGTGCAAATCACAGCAAGGTTACCAAAGGCGTGTGTAATTCTACCAAGCAGCCAGCGGGCGGAGTAGTGAGGCGTTAACAGCAAGTCAATTCATCATTACACGGCCATATAGAGTGCAGGGCGATTTAAAGGGGATGTCGTTTTCATAGGGAGTCTCTTATTTCAGATCTCCATTAATTCGCTGGAATGGAGAGCAGATACGAAGAGCATCTCTCTCTGGAGGACCTAGGCTGCACAAGCAATTCAGAGGCACGATGCAATGTTGCATTTCTCCTGTGGAGGCGCTGTGGTGCAACTGAATAGTTACCTCCAGGTTCCGATGCAGATTACAGCAGATTGCTGTGGGGGATAACCCTTTTAAAAGGGGTTTTGCAGGACATGACTATCAATATCAGAACGGTGGGGGTCTGACTCCGGACACCCTTGCAGATTAGCTGTTTTCAGGAGCTGGAGAGCCAGTACCAGGCAGCGACACACCACCTCTCCATACAGTGTGCAGCAGCCGTGCCCCGTTACTGCAGTGCTGATCCAGTAAATGATGGCGGCGCCGCCGTAACCAGCTCTGCCCGCTGTGTGGTTACGATGCCAGAGCTCCTGAAAACAGCTGATTGGCAGGGGTGCCGATCCCACACTGATCCGATATTGAAAGGCCATCAATAGAGAACCCCTTTAAATACAGCACCACGGCTTGGTCCTAAACCCTTGCATACAAACTGGTTTCCCTTTTAGTGTTTCCCCCCCCCCCCCACACACATGTTGCAGTTATTTCCGAAACCATGATATCCGCCGCATAATTGGTGCAAAATCCGTATGTTACTTAAGCGAATTTCAGCACCGATCCGCCGTGGATATACCCTATGGGCCACTTCAGACTGCAAATTTTACAAAGAGAAATCCTCTGTGTATTTTGTGGCAGAAACTCCTCCGGTTCCTGCCCCTTTTTTTTTTTTGTGTGGGCCCGCTCGTAGATCAGCCCCATTGAACTGAGCGTAAACAGGTTTTCCAGGATTTTAATACCGATGTCCTATCCTCAGGATAGTTCATCAATATCAGATCGGTGGCGGTCCGACACCCAGAACCCTCGCCGATCAGCTGTTTGAAGAAAAGGTTGCGCTTGTGAGCACGCTGCCCTCCCTTTATTGTTTACCTGCTCGCCATCGCAGCGCTGAGCAGTGTAATTACAAGTAGCCGTCCCATTCACTTCCACGAGATGGTTCCTTCATATTCAAGTGTATATAGAAGTGAACGGGAGGCTTCTTGTCATTACACTGCTCACCGCTGCGATGTCGATGGCGAGGAGGTAAACAATGAAGGGAAGCCGGCGCTGGCACAGAGCTTGGCGTTCTCTTCAACCAGCTGATCGACGGGGGTGCCAGGTATCGAGCCCCCGCCGATCTGATATTGATGACCTATCCTGAGCATAGGTCATCAAAATTAAAGTCCTGGAAAACCCCTTTAAAGAGGACCTCTCACCGCTCCTGACCGGCCTGTTTTATTAGCTTCATGCATCCCCCGTCTATTCTTATGGCTCTATGATGTGCCGTTCCTTTATTATTTCTACTAGAAGTTATGAATGAATTGCTAGCAGTCTGCAGTAAGGGTACAGAGGGGAGGTAACCAGTTGGGGGTGTGTCCCTGCACAGTCTGAAAATGGCAGCACTGATTGGATAGAGCCAGTGCAGGGACACTCCCCCAACTGGTTGCCACCCCTCTGTGTCGTTACTGCAGACTGCTGATCAAATCCCCTCCACTTGGCCGGACTGAAAACCCACAGCATATCCGTCCAGTGTGAACAGCTGTCGAGCTGCTATGTACAATAACTATAAGGCCTTATGCACACGACCGTATGTATTTTATATCCGCAAAAAATACGGATGACGTGCGTGTGCATTCTGTATTTTGCGGAACGGAACAGCTGTCCCCTGATAGAACAGTCCTATCCTTGTCCGTAATGCGGACAATAATAGGACATGTTCTATTTTTTTGCGGAACGGAAATACGGACATATGGAAACGGAATGCACACGGAGTAACTTCCGTTTTTTGGCGGACCCATTGAAACGAATAGTTCCGTATACGATCCGCAAGAAAAACAGAACGGACACGGAAAGAAACTACATTCGTCTGCATGAGGCCTAACACACACTCCACAGCGAGACCCCATTAATACCTCGAATGAGCTAAAAATATTTCACCCCCCAAAAAAGTGAAAAACTGAAAGCCGTAAAACAGCGATATTACAGCTGCCAGGATGAAGCCGTAGGAAATCACATAATAAAGGGCATCAATATTCACCCGCAAAGACGTTTAATCTAATTTGTACTATTAATTTTATGCAGCGAAGGTTGATTCGATTCTCCTCGTGTCGGATGAGAAGTGACTGCTAATCAGAGGGAGAAAAACCTCATAGGAAAACAGCGCAAAAAAAAAAATAAAAATCAGCGCGGCAAAGGTCGTAAGGGAAGTCATTGGGAGCGGCACCGGGGAACGCAGCGGGAATCACAGCGGGAGAGGACACGGAAGACAACCACCATGATCCGATTATTTCATTAACCCTAGAGCTGTTGGGCTCTACAAGCAGCAACAGATGTAAGGCTAGGTCTACACAACAACTTTTGTCGCATTAATGTCGCGCGACAATTTTAATAATGGTAGTCTATGGTGTCGCATTGCGACATGCTGCGACACGACAGTCGCAAAAAAAGCCATCCAAAATGGATTTTTCTGAGACTGTCGCGTCGCAGCATGTCGCATTGCGACACCATAGACTACCATTATAAAAATTGTTGGCCGACATTGGTGCAACATCAATGTCGCGCGACACATGTTGCAGTATACAGTCGTGGCCAAAAGTTTTGAGAATTACATAAATATTGGAATTTGGAAAAGTTGCTGCTTAAGTTTTTATAATAGAAATTTGCATATCCTCCAGAATGTTATGAAGAGTGATCAGATGAATTGCATAGTCCTTCTTTCCATGAAAATTAACTTAATCCAAAACAACCTTCCCACTGCATTTCATTGCTGTCAGTAAAGGACCTGCTGAGATCATTTCAGTAATCGTCTTGTTAACTCAGGTGAGAATGTTGACAGAGCACAAGGCTGGAGATCCTTATGTCAGGCTGATTGGGTTAAAATGGCAGACTTGACATGTTAAAAGGAGGGTGATGCTTGAAATCATTGTTCTTCCATTGTTAACCATGGTGACCTGCAAAGAAACGCATGCAGCCATCATTGCGTTGCATAAAAATGGCTTCACAGGCAAGGATATTGTGGCTACTAAGATTGCACCTCAATCAACAATGTATAGGATCATCAAGAACTTCAAGGAAAGAGGTTCAATTCTTGTTAAGAAGGCTTCAGGGCGTCCAAGAAAGTCCAGCAAGCGCCAGGATCGTCTCCCAAAGAGGATTCAGCTGCGGGATCGGAGTGCCACCAGTGCAGCGCTTGCTCAGGAATGGCAGCAAGCAGGTGTGAGCGCATCTGCATGCACAGTGAGGCGAAGACTTTTGGAAGATGGCCTGGTGTCAAGAAGGGCAGCAAAGAAGCCACTTGTCTCCAAAAAAACATCAGGGACGATTGATCTTCTGCAGAAAGTCTGGTGAATGGACTGCTGAGGACTGGGGCAAAGTCATATTCTCCGATGAAGCCTCTTTCCGATTGTTTGGGGGATCTGGAAAAAGGTTTGTCCAGAGAAGAAAAGGTGAGCGCTACCATCAGTCCTGTGTCAGGCCAACAGTAAAGCATCCTGAGACCATTCATGTGTGGGGTTGCTTCTCATCCAAGGGAGTGGGCTCACTCACAATTTTGCCCAAAAACACGGCCATGAATAAAGAATGGCACCAAAACCCCCTCCAACAGCAACTTCTTCCAACAATCCAGCAACAGTTTGGTGAAGAACAATGCATTTTCCAGCACGATGGAGCACCGTGCCATAAGGCAAAAGTGATAACTAAGTGGCTCGGGGACCAAAACGTTGACATTTTGGGTCCATGGCCTAGAAACTCCCCAGATCTTAATCCCATTGAGAACTTGTGGTCAATCCTCAAGAGGCGGGTGGACAAACAAAAACCCACTAAGGGTCCATTCACACGTCCGCAATTCTGTTCCGCATTTTGCGGAATAGAATTGTGGACCCATTAGTTTGAATAGGGACAGACGATGTCCCGGCCGGGTCCGCAATTGCGTTCCCGAAAAAAATAGAACAGGTCCTTTTCTTTAGCAGCAAACTTTGTGAAAACTAATATTTGCGTCATTCTCAAAATTTTTGGCCACGACTGTAGTTGTGCCCTATGTGACGCGCGACAAATGTCGTCGTGTAGACCTAGCCTATGAGGGGAGCAAAGCTTCATTCAATATATCAAAGTGATGGCAATATACTACTCACCACCATCAAGTACTTTTAAAGTGGCGTCAATTCTTTATTCAGTCCTTTGACTTCATAGTATAGCATTTAGAGAACGCTGACTATCCTGCTTCATCTGCAGGACGTTTCGGAGGACACACCCCCTTAATAAGATTCCACCTTGCATTTCTGACAGCTTCTCTGGAAAATTAAAGGTGGAATCTTCTACGTTACACCAGTTTGATAACTGACCCCATAAGTCTTTTAGTTGTCTTCTTGTGCTAAATTATATTTGTTGGATAATAAGATCGTAGGGAGACGCCCCTCACCCCATTAAATTTATAGGAGGTTTCCTTCCGGTCTCTATGTGCATTTAGTGGAGAGACAAGAAGCCAAATGAATGTTCATCCCACAGATGAGGGAAGGAAGCGTCATCTATCCCCTATACACCACAGCAAACGTAATGAGCCCTCGGGGAATGGCGGCAACAGAGCTCGGCTCCTGGATGTTAATAATGCATGCCTGCGGACCACTGGGGCCCGACCCCTGCGATAAACACCATAACACACTAAATTATGCATGTAACATGGCGGCGTAAACTCAAAGTAAACATTTCCTATAGGAGCGCTGATTTGCAGCCGTCGCTGAAACAGTCCAAGGAAGGATCTGAGAGAAGAGCTGGACCCGCGGTCAGAAACAGCCACACCAGGGTTAAAGAGGACAACTTCTGACTACCACATCATTGGAGGGCATAGAGGCGTCCCACCGCGTCCATCCTCAGCTAATCGCCAAGTAATCATCCCTCCGTGTCCCCTACTGACAGATGATGTTAATCTGATTGACATCTGCCACCAAATAAGAAACCGCTGGAGAAATAACTTATATGTAACCGCTTTGGAGGATAATATCACATCAGGTTTTAGACAAATTTATGAAGGACAAGCCCAAAAAACAGGATAATCCACTGAACCTCACTCAATGCATCGAACAGCTGGGGCTCCTTAGAAGATGTGGGGCGTCTTTAGATTGCTGTGAAGGAAGGAAGAGAAAGAAAGGAAGAAAAGGAAGAAAAGGATAGGAAAGGAAGAAGAGAAAATTTGGTGCAACTTTAGACTATGGAGAGAGAAAGAGAAAGAAAGGGAGAGAAAGAGAAAGAAAGGGAGAGAGAACGGGAAAGAACAGGAGAGAAAGGGAAAGAATGAGAAGATGGGAAAGAAAGAAAAAATGAAATAGAAAAAGGAAAAGAAAGAGAAAGAAAAGAAAAGAAAGAAAGGAGAAAGAGAAAGGGGAAGAACGAAAGTGAATAAAAGAGAAAAGGAAAGAAAGAAAAGGGAAAGAGAGAAGAGGAAAGAAAGAAACAGAAAGGGAAGAAAAAAAAAAAGAGAAAGAAAAGAAAGAGAAAGAAAAGAAAGAGAAAGGGAAAGGAAAGAAAGAGAAAGAAAAGAAAGAGAAAATAAAAGGAAAAGGAAAGAAAGAGAAAGGGAAAGGAAAGAAAGAGAAAGGGAAAGGAAAGAAAGAGAAAGGGAAAGGAAAGAAAGAGAAAGGGAAAGGAAAGAAAGAGAAAGGGAAAGGAAAGAAAGAGAAAGGGAAAGGAAAGAAAGAGAAAGGGAAAGGAAAGAAAGAGAAAGGGAAAGGAAAGAAAGAGAAAGGGAAAGGAAAGAAAGAGAAAGGGAAAGGAAAGAGAAAGGGAAAGGAAAGAAAAGGAAAGGAAAGAAAGAGAAAGGGAAAGGAAAGAAAGAGATAGGGAAAGGAAAGAAAGAGAAAGGGAAAGGAAAGAAAGAGATAGGGAAAGGAAAGAAAAAGGGAAAGAAAAGAAAGAGAAAGGGAAAGGAAAGAAAGAGAAAGGGAAAGGAAAGAAAGGGAAAGGAAAGAAAGAGAAAGGGAAAGGAAAGAAAGAGAAAGGGAAAGGAAAGAAAGAGAAAGGGAAAGGAAAGAAAGAGAAAGGGAAAGGAAAGAAAGAGAAAGGGAAAGGAAAGAAAGAGAAAGGGAAAGGAAAGGAAAGAGAAAGGGAAAGGAAAGGAAAGAAAAAGAAAGAAAAGAAAGAGAAAATAAAAGGAAAGGAAAGAAAGAGAAAAGGAAAGGAAAGAAAGAGAAAAGGAAAGGAAAGAAAGAGAAAAGGAAAGGAAGACAAAGACAAAAGGAAGGAACAGAAAATTTGGTGCAACTTTAGACTGCTATGGAGAGAGAGGAAGAGAGGGAAGGAAGCTAGGAAAAAAGGGACAAATAAAAAAAAAAGAAGGGAGAAAGAAAAGGGAAGAGAAAGAAAATGATAAAGATATGAGAAAGAAAGGTGAGAGAGAGAGATAGATAGATATGAGATAGATAGATATGAGATACATATGAGATAGATCAGTGTTTGGTTTCCATCTTCTTTACAGGCTTTGATCCTCTTTGGCAGTTTCCTTCCTTGTGGTTTTTTAGCCGCTCTGTCCTCTTGCTGGCACAGACGAGGTTTCCGGATCCCGTCTACAGCCGATGTGACCTGCATGCTCTATGACTCTGTGCACGGATACAGACCGACGCTTGAATTTCCCAGCGAGAGGTCAGTGTTCAGGACCTGGAAACGTAGAATATCGCTCCAGTCCACACCGCACATGATCCTCCAGTGGTCTCGTCTGCCCATTCTCCACTACAGACTGTGGAGGTGAAGCACAGCAGTATTCCCACCTGCGGCCTGCACTGAAGGACCGCACATGTAAAGCAGGGAATAACCTGGGGACAATTCCTAATTACTACATGTAATTCTCCTAAATCCCATGTGAAGACCTACGTTTCAGCATTGTGTATTCTGCATTTCCCTTCCTGAGCTACTTGTAACACCAGATTAATACTGGAGGGACCTGCCGAGTACAGCGGCCGCCCAACCGTCCACGGATAGCAGATGCTGAGGGAGACACGGACTGGCTGTGTTGGATTTCAGCACGCTTGTTGTGGAGGGAGTTAAGCCGCTACCAGAGGTGCCCGACAGCTGCTCGTCTCCTTCTCTCCACCGAAATATAAATGGTCGAGAGAAATAGGCATGTTTAAAAGAGGTCAGGGGCAATGGCCGTCATAAATAAACCAAGCCAAGCTTAGGGCATGACTGCGCCTATGATGACGGCTCAGAAAGCTGCATCGCCACTGCACAAATCTGCTGCACCTAGAATAGATGGAAGGCCTACGCAGGGCGTTAGCGATCAACTAAAAAAAGATGGAAAAACTATGCGAATCGCCAGCTAGTACCTAGAATATATGGAAGACCAATGCAGGTCGCTAGCTAGTACCTAGAATATATGGAAGACCACTGCAGGTCGCTACCTGGAATAGAAGGGAGGCCTCTGCAGGTCACTAGCTAGTACCTGGAATAGAAGGGAGGCCTCTGCAGGTCACTAGCTAGTACCTGGAATAGAAGGAAGGCCTCTGCAGGTCACTAGCTAGTACCTGGAATAGAAGGGAGGCCTCTGCAGGTGACTATCTAGTACCTGGAATAGAAGGGAGGCCTCTGCAGGTCACTAGCTAGTACCTGGAATAGAAGGAAGGCCTCTGCAGGTCACTAGCTAGTACCTGGAATAGAAGGGAGGCCTCTGCAGGTGACTAGCTAGTACCTGGAATAGAAGGAAGGCCTCTGCAGGTGACTAGCTAGTACTTAGAATAGAAGGGAGGCCTCTGCAGGTCACTAGCTAGTACCTGGAATAGAAGGGAGGCCTCTGCAGGTGACTAGCTAGTACCTGGAATAGAAGGGAGGCCTCTGCAGGTGACTAGCTAGTACCTGGAATAGAAGGAAGGCCTCTGCAGGTGACTAGCTAGTACCTGGAATAGAAGGAGGCCTCTGCAGGTCACTAGCTAGTACCTGGAATAGAAGGGAGGCCTCTGCAGGTGACTAGCTAGTACCTGTAATAGAAGGAAGGCCTCTGCAGGTGACTATCTAGTACCTGGAATAGAAGGGAGGCCTCTGCAGGTCAGTAGCTAGTACCTGGAATAGAAGGGAGGCCTCTGCAGGTCACTAGCTAGTACCTGGAATAGAAGGAAGGCCTCTGCAGGTCACTAGCTAGTACCTGGAATAGAAGGGAGGCCTCTGCAGGTGACTAGCTAGTACCTGGAATAGAAGGGAGACCTCTGCAGGTCACTAGCTAGTACCTGGAATAGAAGGAAGGCCTCTGCGGGTCACTAGCTAGTACCTGGAATAGAAGGAAGGCCTCTGCAGGTCACTAGCTAGTACCTGGAATAGAAGGAAGGCCTCTGCAGGTCACTAGCTAGTACCTGGAATAGAAGGGAGGCCTCTGCAGGTCACTAGCTAGTACCTGGAATAGAAGGGAGGCCTCTGCAGGTGACTAGCTAGTACCTGGAATAGAAGGAAGGCCTCTGCAGGTCACTAGCTAGTACCTGGAATAGAAGGAAGGCCTCTGCAGGTCACTAGCTAGTACCTGGAATAGAAGGAAGGCCTCTGCAGGTCACTAGCTAGTACCTGGAATAGAAGGGAGGCCTCTGCAGGTCACTAGCTAGTACCTGGAATAGAGGGAAGGCCTCTGCAGGTCACTAGCTAGTACCTGTAATAGAAGGAAGGCCTCTGCAGGTGACTAGCTAGTACCTGGAATAGAAGGGAGGCCTCTGCAGGTCACTAGCTAGTACCTGGAATAGAAGGAAGGCCTCTGCAGGTCACTAGCTAGTACCTGGAATAGAAGGAAGGCCTCTGCAGGTCACTAGCTAGTACCTGGAATAGAAGGAAGGCCTCTGCAGGTCACTAGCTAGTACCTGGAATAGAAGGGAGGCCTCTGCAGGTGACTAGCTAGTACCTGGAATAGAAGGAGGCCTCTGCAGGTCACTAGCTAGTACCTGGAATAGAAGGAAGGCCTCTGCAGGTCACTAGCTAGTACCTGGAATAGAAGGAAGGCCTCTGCAGGTCACTAGCTAGTACCTGGAATAGAAGGAAGGCCTCTGCAGGTCACTAGCTAGTACCTGGAATAGAAGGAAGGCCTCTGCAGGTCACTAGCTAGTACCTGGAATAGAAGGAAGGCCTCTGTAGGTCACTAGCTAGTACCTGGAATAGAAGGGAGGCCTCTGCAGGTCACTAGCTAGTACCTGGAATAGAAGGGAGGCCTCTGCAGGTCACTAGCTAGTACCTGGAATAGAAGGGAGGCCTCTGCAGGTCACTAGCTAGTACCTGGAATAGAAGGAAGGCCTCTGCAGGTCACTAGCTAGTACCTGGAATAGAAGGGAGGCCTCTGCAGGTCACTAGCTAGTACCTGGAATAGAAGGAAGGCCTCTGCAGGTCACTAGCTAGTACCTGGAATAGAAGGGAGGCCTCTGCAGGTGACTAGCTAGTACCTGGAATAGAAGGAGGCCTCTGCAGGTCACTAGCTAGTACCTGGAATAGAAGGAAGGCCTCTGCAGGTCACTAGCTAGTACCTGGAATAGAAGGGAGGCCTCTGCAGGTGACTAGCTAGTACCTGGAATAGAAGGAAGGCCTCTGCAGGTGACTAGCTAGTACCTGGAATAGAAGGGAGGCCTCTGCAGGTCGCTAGCTAGTACCTGGAATAGAAGGAAGGCCTCTGCAGGTCACTAGCTAGTACCTGGAATAGAAGGGAGGCCTCTGCAGGTGACTAGCTAGTACCTGTAATAGAAGGGAGGCCTCTGCAGTTCACTAGCTAGTACCTGGAATAGAGAGAAGCCTCTGCAGGTGACTAGCTAGTACCTGGAGTAAAAGGAAGGCCTCTGCAGGTGACTAGCTAGTACCTGTAATAGAAGGGAGGCCTCTGCAGGTGACTAGCTAGTACCTGGAATAGAAGGAAGGCCTCTGCAGGTCACTAGCTAGTACCTGGAATAGAAGGAAGGCCTCTGCAGGTCACTAGCTAGTACCTGTAATAGAAGGGAGGCCTCTGCAGGTCACTAGCTAGTACCTGTAATAGAAGGGAAGCCTCTGTAGGTCACTAGCTAGTACCTGTAATAGAAGGGAGGCCTCTGCAGGTCACTAGCTAGTACCTGTAATAGAAGGGAAGCCTCTGTAGGTCACTAGCTAGTACCTGTAATAGAAGGGAGGCCTCTGCAGGTGGCATATGTCATCTTAAAGGGACAACTCATTCAAAAGTTTTCCGAGATTTCTATACTAATGACCTTTCCTCTGGACTCTGGATAGGTCATCAGTATCTGATCGGCGGGGGTCCGACACCCGGGACCTCCGCCGATCAGCTGTTCACGAAGGCACCGGCGCTCCTGTGAGTGTTGCAGCCATCTCTCAGCTCACCAAGCACAGCGCCGTACATTGTATAGTGGCCGTGCTTGGTATCGCAGCTCAGCCCCATTCACTTCTATGGGGCAGAGCAGCAGCTCGACCGTGTGACCGAAACAGCTGATCGGCGGGGGTCCTGGGTGTCCAAGGATAGGTCATCAGTAAAAAAAAGAAAAAAAAAATATCTCAGAAAACCCCTTTAAGTCTTCAAAGGATCAGAAGCGGGCTGTGTAAAGCGGAGTGATGGCAGGGATCCCGACCAGAGATCAAGATATTTACGGAATTTTTTGTGGATATTTGCAGTTTATTTTGCTGCTACTGTAAATGGAGTAATGCCATTCTGCTTCTGAAAATCCGCAGCATAGACACCATCGGTGACCATAACTCTGTATCACCTTTGCAGTCTTTCCCTGCAGCGCTATTTCCATGAAGGCAGCCATGCTGCAGTTCCCTGCAGAGCCAGGTGGCCGGGGGGGCGCTGTGCAGGGCGATGGAGCAGCAGCGCTGAATTCCCACTCTGCCGCTGACAATGGGGGTGGTCACTGTCACGTGGTATTTGCCAGCTGTCTCAACATACAGAAATAATACTGAGTGCACTGACCTTCAGGCCCCCCAACTGCTAGACTCCCCCTCCCCCAGGCCCCAGGAAGAGGGTCAAACAGACTATTCTTAGGGACTGTACGCCCCTACAGATGACTTTCACCAGGTAAAAAAAAACCAGGGGCGCTCATCAGTGTCATGGCGTCCTGTCTGCACCTCAATAAGGTTATATTGATGGCATATCGTCAGGTCATCGATATCAGGTCTGCGGGGGTCTGACACCCGGGACCCCCGCCAATCAGCTGTTTGAAGAAGCCAGTGATGTCACAGTCTTTAGTCACATTGCCTTAAGGGAACAGTCCTGGGCTGCAATACCAAGCACAGCCACTATACGATGGACAGCGCTGTGTTTGGACAATTGTGCTCCGGACTCCTCAAACAGCTGGTCAGCAGGGCTCCCGGGTGTCGGACCCTCCCCGATCCGATACTGATGACCTATCCCAGGGATGGGCAAACTGCGGCTCTCCAGCTTATTGTAAAACTACAACTCCCACCATGCCCTGCTGTAGGCTGATAGCTGTAGCCAGACTGGGCATGCTGGGAGTTGTAGTTTTGCAACAGCTGGAGAGCCGCAGTTTTTCCATCCCTGCCCTATCCTAAGGGTCAACATCAGAATCTCAGAAAACCCCTTTAATAACAACTACCTCAGAAAGGCCCCATCTCCTGCCGTTCTGAGTATCCAGCACCCATGCAGACCCATGTGTCTTGACGTTACTCCCTCCACTTCTGACTTCTGCCTGTAGGCTGCCAACAGAAGATGGAGGGGGCGGAGCCAGACTATACACAGGATTACAGGATTAGTTTGTAGTCTGTAACCATGGAGACACATAGGCCTACTAGGAGCTGGGTAGCAAAAGCAGTAGATTTTTAATCAAGACTATTGGGGGGAGTTGCACCATTTTGCACTTCAGGTGCGCTGGAGAAATAAAGGGAAGGGGGGGTGGGGGTTTGCAAAAGTCTACACCCCGACGCTGCCCCACAGTACACACGATCCAACAGAAAGTCAGTGTCAGCCTCCAGTAAGGCCCCATTCACACGTCCGCAAGTGTTTTGCGGATCTGCAAAACACAGACATCGGCGTTGTGCGTTCCGCAATTGCAGACAAGAATAGGACAGGTTCTATTTCTTTGCGGATCCGCAATTCCAGGTCCGGGCAGGACATAGTG
Organism: Bufotes viridis; assembly: GCA_033119425.1. NCBI lineage: Eukaryota > Metazoa > Chordata > Amphibia > Anura > Bufonidae > Bufotes > Bufotes viridis. The sequence goes on along the minus strand of CM065596.1, from coordinate 13,894,370 downwards.
TGTCCCCATAGGAATGAATGGGTCCTGAAATTGCGGAACGGATGCGGACCCAAATTACAGACGTGTGAACGGACCCTAACTGTCATAGAGCATGGGCCAAAAAGCCCAGGCCCCTACATCAAGCTCTGCTGCTATGACGTCACAAGCTCAGAAGATGACAGCCGGGGATGACGCCATCATGACGTCACCTACAGGCTAACCTATGGGCGTCCACACCTCTGACACACCCTCCGGCCGCTCACCTTGATCCTCTCCAGGTAGGAGGCCGGTACGTAGCCCGTGTCCCCGCTGCTGCAGCGACTGGCCAGCCACCAGTGCTGGTTACACCGCTCCAGGATCAGGAAGTTCTCCCCGGCCCCGAACTGAAGCGAATTTGGTTCCGGAGAGCGGAAAGCGTACAAGGCTCGGTACATGGCGGAACCGTCCTCACCGGGCCGGACCCTGACTAACTGACTGAGCGCGTCCCCGCCGCCGAAGATCCCGTCAGTCATGTGACCCTGTCGCGGCGCGCGCACGACGCCCAGCTCGTACTCTGGTGACGTGAGCGCGCTTGATGTGTGGTTTTTTTTCTGTTCTATTTTTTTTTTATTAAACAAACTTTATTTAAACATCAGTTTGTTTCATTTTTCGTCCAAAATTTGAGGCTCAGCGATGCTTTATGGAGTATTCAATGCCTTCAGATTTCTGATAATGCTATCAATGATGTGATAAATAAATAAATCAACTTTTCAACGGATTAGAATTATACATTTCCTATCATTTTGTGTCTACAGCTCATGTGAAAACCTGTGGGTCTCCATGGTAACTGACAGCAAAACAAACCTCTCATGTCCTCTAGATGACCCACTTTGTGCTAATGTACACTTGGTAGGTTTGCAAGAAGTAAAGGACAGAAGGGAGGATCAAACTGCACTGGGCTTGTTTGCTGTCTGTTGCCATGGAGACACATAGGTCTATATAGGAGCTGTAGACACAGGAGCTGTGGATTATTGCAATATACAACTTATTGCAACGTTTCAGGTCTCATTTTCGATGCATTGGGATAATGCAATGCCTTAAACTTGGTTGTGAAGGTCGACTTAGGCTATAGCTGTGATGGCTAGCCTCCGGAACGCCAGCTGTGGTAAAACTACAACCCCCACCGTCTATTGGATAGTGGTTGTGCTCGGTATTGCAGCTCAGCCTCATTCACTTGAATGGGACTGAGCTGCGCATAGGCCACGTGACCAATGATCGCAACGTCATTGGCTTAGGTGCCGCGGCCTCTTCAAACAGATCTAGATACTGATGACCTACCCTGAGGATAGGCCGTCAATATTAAAATGTTGGACCACCCCTTTAAGAGGAACCTTTGCTGTCACTGTAATGTAAATCCTTCCGCAGGAACTGCCTCCCATCCGGTCATATACATTTACATGTCGGTGTGTGGAGGGGTAAAAAAATAAAACAATAAAAGAAATGAAAGAAAAATAAAACAAAAAAATACATAAATAAATAAATAAAACTTCTTGCAATAACACAGATGAGGCGTCTTCGCTGTGATGATGGCTCCATTAGGAGTTTCTGTCGGAGATCTTATTAAAAATGCCCGACAAAATAACAGTAAATGAAATCATGTACAGAAAGTTAAAGGAGTTTTCCCATCTCAGACAATGGGGGCATATCGCTAGGATATACCCCCATTGTCTGATAGATGCGGGTCCCACTGCTGGGACCCGCACCTAAATCGAGAACGGAGCGGGGAGAGCTGTGGCTGGAGGACCCCAGATTTCCCAGGGTCCGTCCACCACCAAGTGTTTCACTTGTGCCCTCCTTGACTTTCGGGGCTCCGTTCTCGATATTGGTGCAGGTCCTAACGGTGGACAACCCCTTTAATACAAGGCACTCACTAATGTACTGTTATTCTCCATATTGCTTCCTGTGCTAGCATGATTTATTCTCCAATCCCTTTATACACGGCTCGTTTCGACGGTTACGACCACCAAGCAATCCAGCAGCAATCCTATAGCTTGCACGCTATAGGAAAAAGTGCCGGCCTCTATCTGGTCGCCAGGACTGTGGGAGCTTTTTTCTACAGTGTGCAAGCACGTCCACCGCTCCTGGATTGCAGGGTGGTCATAACCATGGAAACGAGCAGCGTATAAAGTGATGGAAAAATGAATCCAGCCATCAAAGGAAGCAACATGGAGAATCACAATACATTAGTAAGGGCCTTGCATTACCTTTCTCTACATTATGAACGCCCCTTGCTGAAGTGAGAGGACCCCTTTAATGTAAAATGACGGACCTCATTACAGCCAATGGTGTCTGTCGGGCGCTGTTGTCGGGTATCGTATGACTGATCTTGCACCTCTGTTATTGTTCATTGCTCTGCCCCTATGACGAAGCCTAAAAACGGAAATAACAAAGGTGTGAACGTGTACATATATAATGCTGTGTCCAGAATGTACAATCAGTGGAACATGGATGAAAAAAACAATGGCGTATTCTACCACATGCTATAATATGGAGGTATGCCAGTGCCCACAGGTCTATAATATGGATCCATTAGGACTAAACATGTAACAGTACAGGTTCTGTGCCTGGCATGGTGGCGCTCTGAGCCTCTCTGGTAGGCACTCCGCTGCCACGTCCTGTAATACGCATCTGATGGAACGTGCAGCGACCTCCGTGTGATTCCAGTTTGGATCATGGATCCGTCATACAGTCGTGTGCCTGCAATGTGATGATACTAGAAAATTCTAACCGGGCCTTCCGACATGCCCTGCTGGAGGATCTATCAAAACCGTCACCTACAATTACCAGACATTTTTTTTCAGAATCGTTTTCTGGCGTACAAATAATTAAAGCAATAATGCAAAATCTACGTGGTTCAGGTGAAAATCTGTGAAATCACATTCCTAATGTCCTGGGAAAATGTTGGAGCTGATCAGCAGTCTGTTTGTGCAGCTGCAGCGCCACCTTCTGGTTATCTTGTGAAGTATAACTGATATTGACATTTATTTATTTTTTTATTTTATGCACTAATAGGCCCCTTTCACACGGGCGAGTTTTCCGCGCGGGTGCAATGCGTGACGTGAACGCATAGCATCCGCACTGAATCCTGACCCATTCATTTCAATGGGTCTGTGTACATGAGCGTTTTTTTTCACGCATCACTTGTGCGTTGCGTGAAAATCGCAGCATGTTCTATATTCTGCGTTTTTCACGCAGCCCTAGCCCCATAGAAGTGAATGGGGCTGCGTGAAAAACGCATTGCATCCGCAAGCAAGTGCGGGTGCGATGCGTTTTTCACTGATGGTTGCTAAGGAGATGATGTTTGTAAACCTTCAGTTTTTTATCACGCGCGTGAAAAACGCATCAAAACGCATTGCACCCGTGCGGAAAAAACTGAACAACTGAACGCAATTGCAGGCAAAACTGAATGGCTTTGCCCGCGAAATCGCACAGTTTTAACTGAACGCATCCGCAACGCATCCGGACCTAATCCGGACACGCTCGTGTGAAAGAGGCCATATAGCGCTACTATATTCCGCAGCGCTTTTACAGACATTAGCGTCAAGGCTGTCCCTATCAGTATGTCTTTGGAGTTATGGGACGATATATGTTAAGGGGGTTCTCCGGCCATCATGAAAATAAAAAGAGTTCCGCAAACCTGTGAAAGAAAAGTGGTTTCATTGATACCTGGACTCCGCTCCGCCTATGCCGCCGTCCCTACTGCATTCCCAGAGGTTGCGAGTTTAGTAGTAAATGCAGCCGAACAGTAAAAGACGCGTACAGATCTGGTGGGGACCTGAGCAGACGAGCTTGCAGCCAGTGCGAGTGCAGCATGGACGGCAGCGCGGCGGATTGTTGCGCGTTACCGAAACCATCTTTCGTACGTGGAACACTTGTATTTTTAATAAATCCCTTTAAAAACATCTCATGAAAGGGGTTCTTCAACGCTTTACTATTGATGGCTTATCCTCAGAACAGGCAGTCATCATCTGATCGGCGGGGGTCTGAAACCCCACACCCACGCAAATGGGCGCGGTCCGTTGTGTAGTGGACGTAGATGGTGACCATTCACTTCAACGGGAGCAGCGCTGCACAATGGACGGAGCTGCGTCGTTCCGGGGGCAAGTTGTCAATCAGATAGTGAAGGGGGTTAGACACAACCCCATCCAAAAGGTGGCCAGCCCCTTTAAAATTAAAGGGGTTGTCCAACCCTGAGGATGGGCCATTACTATGGAATCGATAGTTTGATGCCGGAACGACACAGCTCCGTCCGTTGTACGAAGCCGTTAACTGCAGCGCTGCCCCCATTGAAGTGAATGGTAACCAGCTACACACGCTGCAGCGCTAACCTGACCACCTTGTGTCATGTGACCAATGTAAGTGAGCAAAATAAATAAATAATGTCACATTATGGCCAACCCCTTTAATATCTACAGAAGTATTATTTAGAGTATACTAATTGATATTACCACCTTTGTGTCAACCATTATAACATGATCATTTATATCTTACTGGAATCATTTTAACATATGGAAAGTCCACAAAAAAAAAAATTCTACTTTAATAAGCCAAAAAAAACCTGCGTCCCTGGGTGGGCTCGAACCACCAACCTTTCGGTTAACAGCCGAACGCGCTAACCGATTGCGCCACAGAGACCGCTGAGGAGACAGGCTGAGAGTTTGTGTCTTGATCTCCAAACGTTCGAATCTTGCAACAAGTCATTTTGTTTCCATGGCGACAAGTCCAATGAAGAGCATTGCCTGTTACAATGTGATATTTCCAGATACGGCTGCATTGATCTTGTTTTCTCCTGACAGAATGATAGCATTTACAGAAACTGTATCATTCACCCCAATACACAGGGATATCTTACATAATGGAGGTGTATTATACAAAGGATTAAAATACAATCCAAGAGCAGAGCGGCAGGCCCCTCCTTCCTGTAGACAAGAGAGTGAGATGCTGCCCTCGATCTCCAGCTGCCGAAATAGCTCAGTTGGGAGAGCGTTAGACTGAAGATCTAAAGGTCCCTGGTTCGATCCCGGGTTTCGGCAGAAGGGTGTAGAATTTTTTGTTTTTATTTTTTCATTTTAAAATATTCTATATGATCACTATTCAAATCATTTAAATAAAAATATAGACGCATGATGTCATTATGAATTTCTACACCTTTTTCTGAGGGAACTGAGATGAATCTTTGATGAGATTTTCAGTATCATAGTAACTTTGTTACATAGTAACTTTTTAGAGGGATCTTAGTCCAAGAGAGGTGATTAAGAAAGTGCCAGCTCGGCCATTAGCTCTAGGACACTTGGCATGACATTCAGAGGACACAGAGAGTAGCATTGTTATTACACTGTATTTATATCAGAGGCGCAGTGGGTGGGAATACTTCTTTAGTGGGTGTAGTGTATGTTACTATTTTATTCAGAGGTCACCATGGATGACACTATCATTTTCAAGGGTCGCTGTGTGGCATTATTATATTCAAAGGACAAGTGTGTGTGGGGCCGTATAATACTCAGGGGCACTAATATATTCAGGGGTATAGTGTGTGGCATCATTATATTCAGGGGTACAGTATGTGGCATTATTATATTCAGGGTACAGTATGTGGCATCATTATATTCAGGGTACAGTATGTGGCATTATTATATTCAGGGTACAGTATGTGGCATTATTATATTCAGGGGTACAGTGTGTGGCATTATTATATTCAGGGGTACAGTATGTGGCATTATTATATTCAGGGTACAGTGTGTGGCATTATTATATTCAGAGTACAGTATGTGGCATCATTATATTCAGGGGTACAGTGTGTGGCATTATTATATTCAGGGGTACAGTATGTGGCATCATTATATTCAGGGGTACAGTGTGTGGCATTATTATATTCAGGGTACAGTGTGTGGCCTTATTATATTCAGGGGTACAGTGTGTGGCATCATTATATTCAGGGTACAGTATGTGGCATTATTATATTCAGGGTACAGTATGTGGCATTATTATATTCAGAGGTACAGTGTGTGGCATCATTATATTCAGGTGTACAGTGTGTGGCATTATTATATTCAGGTGTACAGTGTGTGGCATTATTATATTCAGGTGTACAGTGTGTGGCATTATTATATTCAGAGTACAGTGTGTGGCACTATTTTTTTCCAAGGGCACAATGCGTGGCAAGAGGGGCCCCATGTAGCTGAGGGACACGTTCACCTGTGTATATATCTGATGGCTCAGAAGGTCCAATCATCTGGCACACGACTTCATTGGAAATGCTAATGGCGTAAACCGGGGCGATAACAATAATGGCATCAGCCTGAAACCGAAATAATCCACAAGATATCGCAGGCTGGTGACATTGCCCCCTTAATACGAGGAGGAAGGTGATCTGACTTCTTTTCCCTGACAGGCTGGGGCAGCAGTAGAGACAGCGCTATGTGCCAGGAGCAGACATCATGGCAGCAGAAGGAATTCTTTAAGAGTGACACATAAGTGAAGGGTCCAGCTTTATATCGTCTCCTTCTGCGCCATCTGATTCCCAGTTGTCCTGAGGGCTGGAGGCAAGTGACGGCTCTTTGGCACTGGTTTCCTCTCTTCTTGGCTCTGGACAGCGGGCACAAGGACGCACACTGGCCTTTCCGTGCCCTTGACAGGAACTTAGCAAATAAAAACCCATCCAGGCATAGGTGTCACTTTTTGCTACTGTTTTTCACCTCCTCCGATCAGCGGCGCCTTCCAAGGGACCCTCTATTCTTCTCTGGACACGGGCAGCATTGTGGGATTGTCGGGCAACAGGGTCTGCGCTGGTGTCTGCCTAATATCTTTCCACAGAAATAAAGATTTCCCCCATGAAAGGTCATCCAGCTCCAAATCATGTATATTCACTAAAGTCATTGTAGTAATACCGCCATCTAGAAATGTATTTAAGTATTTAGATCAATTCTTACAGTAGTATTTTTGCATTTAGAAAATATTATAGTAATTTTATCTTTGCACACAGGAGGGCAGTATTACAGTAGTTATATTATTGTACATAAGAGCAGTATTATAGTAGTTATATTCTACATAGGAGCAGTATTATAGTAGTTATATTCTTGTACATAGGAGCAGTATTATAGTAGTTATATTCTTGTACATAGGAGCAGTATTATAGTAGCTATATTCTTGTACATGGAGCAGTATTATAGTAGTTATATTCTACATAGGGAGCAGTATTATAGTAGTTATATTCTACATAGGAGCAGTATTATAGTAGTTATATTCTTGTACATAGGAGCAGTATTATAGTAGTTATATTCTTGTACATAGGAGCAGTATTATAGTAGTTATATTCTTGTACATAGGAGCAGTATTATAGTAGATATATTCTTGTACATAGGAGGCAGTATTATAGTAGTTATATCCTTGTACATAGGGGCAGTATTATAGTAGTTATACTCCTGTACATAGGAGGCAGTATTATAGTAGTTATATTTTTGTACATAGGAGGCAGTATTATAGTAGTTATATTCTTGTAGATAGGAGCAGTATTATAGTAGTTATATTCTTGTATATTGGAGCAGTATTATAGTAGTTATATTCCTGTACATAGGAGCAGTATTATAGTAGTTATATTCTTGTACATAGGAGCAGTATTATAGTAGTTATATTCTTGTACATGGAGCAGTATTATAGTAGTTATATTCTTGTACATAGGAGCAGTATTATAGTAGATATATTCTTGTACATAGGAGGCAGTATTATAGTAGTTATATCCTTGTACATAGGGGCAGTATTATAGTAGTTATACTCCTGTACATAGGAGGCAGTATTATAGTAGTTATATTTTTGTACATAGGAGGCAGTATTATAGTAGTTATATTCTTGTAGATAGGAGCAGTATTATAGTAGTTATATTCTTGTACATAGGAGCAGTATTATAGTAGTTATATTCTTGTACATAGGAGCAGTATTATAGTAGTTATATTCTTGTACATAGGAGCAGTATTATAGTAGTTATATTCTTGTACATAGGAGCAGTATTATAGTAGTTATATTCTTGTACATAGAGACAGTATTATAGTAGTTATATTCTTGTATATAGGAGCAGTATTATAGTAGTTATATTCTTGTACATAGGAGGCAGTATTATAGTAGTTATATTCTTGTACATAGGAGGCAGTATTATAGTAGTTATATTCTTGTACATAGGAGGCAGTATTATAGTAGTTATATTCTTGTACATAGGAGCAGTATTATAGTAGTTATATTCTTGTACATAGGAGGCAGTATTATAGTAGTTATATTCTTGTACATAGGAGGCAGTATTATAGTAGTTATATTCTTGTACATAGGAGCAGTATTATAGTAGTTATATTCTTGTACATAGGAGCAGTATTATAGTAGTTATATTCTTGTACATAGGAGCAGTATTATAGTAGTTATATTCTTGTACATAGGAGGCAGTATTATAGTAGTTATATTCTTGTACATAGGAGGCAGTATTATAGTAGTTATATTCTTGTACATAGGAGCAGTATTATAGTAGTTATATTCTTGTACATAGGAGGCAGTATTATAGTAGTTATATTCTTGTACATAGGAGGCAGTATTATAGTAGTTATATTCTTGTACATAGGAGGCAGTATTATAGTAGTTATATTCTTGTACATAGGAGCAGTATTATAGTAGTTATATTCTTGTACATAGGAGCAGTATTATAGTAGTTATATTCTTGTACATAGGAGCAGTATTATAGTAGTTATATTCTTGTACATAGGAGACAGTATTATAGTAGTTATATTCTTAATCACATATTGTCAGTTTTATTGAAGAAATGTAAATCGTCATATGGCAAATTACAGCACTATAAATACCAGACGCAGCTGGGAAGGCATTAGAGCATATATCTTATATTCAAACGAAGTCTGAGGTGAATGCCTTATGACAAGAAACACAATAACATGTGCAAAGAAAGAACTAATGGGGGGAAGACAAGACATAGGGGAGGGGGGGGGAAGGGAGGGAACGATAGATGTCAATCGCTTGTAAGTTCAGAATGAACGATAACGCTTCCAGGGAAGCCACGTCTTAACGAAGAGAGCTCTAGAGTATGTTTCCCAGTGTGCAAGCTCTTCAAACCGGTACAATTGGTCGACCTTCTCAGTCCACATTGAGATGGATGGAGGGGAGTCGTTTTTCCATAGCAGTGGGATCAGTAGGCGAGCCGCCGTTATGAGCATAGTCGGGAGATTCGACTTAGCAGGGGTAAGTGAACCATTAGGACACCACAATAATAGGAGTTTGGCATCGAGACTAATCTTAGTGGAACAAACACTATTTATGGTAGCTTCAACTTCCAGCCAAAAGGGCCGAATTTTCACACAATTCCACCATATATGAGAGAGAGGCCTGTCTCTCCTCCGCACCTCCAACAGCAATCAGGGATACTAGGATTGAGCTTATGAAGGAACTCAGGTGTTTTGTACCACCTTGTAAGCAATTTATAGGAGTTAGCTTGTATCCTAATACACCGGTTAAATCCATGTGAGTGCGTAAGGATAAAAGCTTTCTCAGGATCCGATAAAGTTGCAGATAGCTCTTTTTCCCAGGCTGAGAGGAACCACAAGTCCGGAGGGGCGGAGGAGAGCAGCTCCTATACAACAAGGAAAGAGGTTTACACGGGCGTCGGAGTTGTGAGAGTTTCCCTTCCATCCAGGAGGGAGTCGCCGCAGGACGGGGTAAATTCTCAAGAAGCGCCAAATCCTTCTTGAAAGCCATAGCCGCCAAAAAGGAGGCGTTCTTAACCTTAGGGAGAGCCAGTACTGCGCTCCAATCAAAAGTGCCGGACTCGGAGATAACGTCCCGCAGTTTAAGACCAGAGAGCAATGCCCATATTCCGGATGCAGCTAAAGTTTCGGGATGTATATGGTGTTGAAGAAGATGCAGTGGGAGGTTCGGGCTAGGGAACGAGAGTGTCGAGGTAGCATACAATTTTGACCATTCTAACAGCAAGCCTTTCCATAGAGGAGAGGGGTATTTGTTGTTAGCTGTGCACTTACGTAGGCCCCATAAAGCCAGTTCGTCACTATAGGTAAGCATAGCGCACTCCAGTCGAGAGACAAGACTGAGAGGGCGCCAGGAGAGGAGGCTCAGGACTCTGTTAAGCATTGAAGCCTTATAATAGAGGTAGATGTCTGGTAGGCCAAAGCCTCCCATTCTCCTCTCCCGAGTAAGAGTGCTATACGCCAATCTAGGGGATTTGCTCGACCATATAAAGGCTGAGAATACTCTGCGGACCTCCACAAAAAGGAACAGGGTAGCCAAATAGGGAGTGTTTGGATGAGGTAGAGAAGCTTGGGGACAATGAAAGCCTTAATATAGTTCTTCTTACCAATCCAGGAAGTGAATGGTAGTTTCAGTGAACGTAGGTGAGATCTAATAGAGCGGAGCAATGGGGCTTGGTTAAGCTCATAAAGGTCCTCCGGGTTCGCCGATATATGGGTACCTAGAAAGGGATCGACTTAGGGGCCCACGAGAAGTCAGAAGTGCGTTTGAGTGTGTCTATATGGGCGACCGGACATGAGATATTTAAGGCTTGCGACTTACCGTAATTAATTTTAAAATTGGAAACTTGTCCATAGTCCTCGAAAAGGGCCTGAAGTTTAGGAAAGGAGGTCAGGGGTTAGATGTGATGACCAATAGGTCGTCCGCAAAAGCAGCTGTGAGGTGAGTATGGGACCCCAAGGTTAACCCCTGGATATCCGGGTCTTGTCTGATTTTGGCTAGTAGCGTCTCCATGACAATAACAAAAGGGCTGGAGACAAAGGGCAGCCCTGTCTTGTCCCATTAGTAATGGGAAAGGCTGGGGAGAGTGTGCCATTAACCCGTACTCTGGCAGAGGGCAGCGAGTAGAGTGAGAAGATGGACGAGATGAACTGGTCTGGAAGGCCAAATCTCGATAGCGCACGGGACATAAAGTGCCAGCTGATCCTGTCAAAGGCCTTCTCAGCATCAGTACTGAGAAGGGCCAGTGGTATGGAGTTACGCCGGGCGTGTGTGATTAGATGTAGAATGCGAACCGTATTTTCACTGCCCTGTCTGCCAGAGACGAATCCAACCTGCTCCTTGTTGATAATGTCAGGGAGAACCAATTGGATCCGACGGGCCAAGATCTTGGCCCACCACTTCACATCAGTATTCAGGAGCGAGATAGGACGGTAGCTCCCGCAATTTAGTGGGTCTTTGTTTTCTTTGTGGATAATCGTGATATGGGCCGAGAGCGATTGGGGGTAGAGAGCCTCCTTGTAATAAATAGTTACATAGGGTGCTGAAATGGGGGATTAAAATACGCTTAAAGGCTTTGTAGTAGGAGATAGTGAAGCCATCGGGCCCTGGGCTTTTCCCGAGGGGATAGTGGAGAGGACCTTACCAACTTCTATATCCGTTATAGGGGCCAGGAGCTGGTCTGACTGTGTTGGGGTGATGGTGGGTAACTGGAGGGAGGAGAGGAATTTCTCAGTGGCTTCAGCTATTTGTACAGGGGCTAGTTGATTAGGTGGGGACAAATTGTAAAGGTCTCGATAAAGGCGCAGAAGGAATCCGCTATTTCAGAGGTATTCTTATGTAAGGTGCCCTTGCTATCTTTGATAGCTGGTATGAAGGAGTCGGAACGTTGTTTCTTGACTAGTGCGGACATTAGTCTGTTCCCTTTATCTCCGTGGGCATAGGAACGGAACTTAGATCTCAGTAGTAACTTGGCTGAAGTTATGTTAAGCAGGTTTTTAAGTTTTGTACGGGCCTCTGCGAGTTCTGAGGCACAGCTGAGAGCCTGGGAGCTTTTGTGTGACAATTCCAAAGCCCGTATCTGAGACATAAGCGTCGCAACCGCCTGGTTCCGTTGTTTTTTAACGTGGGCACCCAAGGCTATCAGCTCTCCTCTCAGGACCGCTTTATGGGCTTCCCAGGTTAAAGAGGGGGATGGCGCATCGGGGCCTAGGGCGTTTAGTGCAAAAAACTCGGTTATGATAGAGGACAGTTTAGCAGCGTGGGAGGGGTCTGAGATAATGGTCTCGTTAATACGCCAAGTCCATTCCCTCTTTGGGAGGTCCAGCAGAGATAGACCCAGAAATACAGGAGCATGGTCAGACAGAGTGATGTTCCCTATGTGGGATCGCAAAACCCTAGTAGTATGGGGTCTGGATAAAAATATATAGTCGAGTCTATGATAGGATGATTTAGCAGCCGAATAAAAGGTATAATCCTTACTAGAGGGGTTTGTGGTGCGCCAAACATCTACTACCCCTAACTTCTGCAAGGCTAATTTAAGGCGTCTTAAGCGTACATGTGTGATGGCAGACTTCCCATTAGATGAGTCTAACAAGGGTTCAAGAGCAACATTAAGGTCGCCACCTAAAATCAGCATACCCTCCTGAAAGGAGGACAACAAGCCCAGGGTCTGAACGAGCCAAGCAACCTGCCCTCTGTTGGGAGCATATATAGTTGCTAAGGTAACAGGTGTGTCAGCAATAGTGCCTTTAACAAACAAAAGCGGCCTTCGGGATCTGCGGACACGGCAGAGTGCTTGAAAGGTAATTGCTTGTGTACCGCTATGCTGACACCTCTGCTAGCTGAACCATAAGTGCTGTGGAACCACTGGGAAAACTTTGTAGTCGCTAATTTGGGGACCTTACCCTCTCGAAAGTGGGTTTCCTGAAAGAAAGCCACAGACACTTTGTCCCTTTGGAGAAGAGCCAGGATTTGGGACCTCTTGCATGGCTCGTTCATTCCCCGGGCGTTAAGGGAGGAGATCACAATGGACGACATACTGGAATAAAGAACAATAATCAGCATCTAAACAGTCTCTGAATGACATCTTACCGCAATGAGGGGGTAGACACAAAGGGGAAGAGGGGAGACAAACAGGTCTAGAACATAACAATAGTGCAAAGACAGCTTGTATGAAGCGCTCTACCGAGCACCTGACTGTAGAGCGACCCTTTCTCAGGACGGCTACCAGCCGGGGTCTGTCAGGTGGGGGGTCCCGTAGAGCCAGAGAGGGCCAATTATTGGCCATCTAAATGGGAGTAGAACAACCCTCAGGTAGGGCCGGGTTAACCCCTGCGAACTAACAGGAGCGCAGGGAGCGGGAAAGGACCAAGACCAGATGATAACAATGCGCCTAAGAAGGAGGAATGTCCATGTAAATAACCGCGAACAAGAAACACCAGAACTGACGGGTGAAAACGTCTCGGAGTCGGTCTGAACATCCGCTGGGTGCCAGGAGACTGCAAAACCGTCTGTAATAAGGCACAAAGTCCGTGCAATCAGACCGGGGCCGGGAAAGGCCTAAAAGATTCCAAAAGAAGGCCCTGCATTCAAGTGAGAGCATAAGCAGGTTTTCCGACCTTAGGTTTGGGCCCTTTCCTAGTGGGAGCCGCGCGCCAGTCACCACCCTGGGGTGGTTGCAGAGGTGGATCTTCCAGGTCAGCTGGCATCCATGATGGGATCTCGATAGGGGTCAGCCCAGGTGGGACCAACTAGCCTGCAGGTCTGCTGGTGACCATATAGTGATCTGGCGTCCATTTTTCAGGACCGCGAGGCCAAAGGGGTAGAGCCACCGAAATGGAGTGGCTGCCCCCTTAAGGGCATCCAGGAGTGGGCGAAGAATTCGCCTCTTAGCCAATGTGGACGGGGCCAAGTCTTGGAAAAACGTGACCGGCGTACCTTCATGTTGAAGATGCTCTGCTTCCCTGCTTGCTCTCATGAGCGCCGCGGTATCAACAAAGCTGAGAAGTCCACATATCACGTCACGTGGGGGGCTGTAGCTTTGGGTTTAGGTCTGAGCGCGCGATGGACGCGCTCGATTATAATCTGTGCCGCTCTTTCGGGGCCCAGGAGACTTGCGAATATTTCGCCAACCACTTTGCTCAGCGCTTCATTCGCGACTGATTCAGGAAGGCCTCGGATTCTCAGGTTCTTCCTGCGGCTGCGATTTTCCTGATCCTCGATTCTAAGAAGAGCTTCATTCAGTAAATCGGAGTGTGCTCGGATCGCGTTGTACAATTTTTCTTCACGCATAATCGCGGCTTCATGCGAATTCTCGAGCTCCGACACTCGGTGCACAATGTTCAGGAGGTCCTCCTTTATGTCCGATAGATCTTTCTTCAGAGGTACTAAAGCTGAGTTCATCACCTCAAGGAGTGCTGCTTTGGTAAAGGATCTCCCCTGTTTGCGGGACTTGCATGTTGAGGTGTCTGAGGCGCTTCCGGCGTCAGAGTCGTCCTCCATGTCCGACAGCGGAGCAGGAGCCGGCGCCATCTTAGGTGTCTCAGCCGACCGGAGCTTCGGTTGCTTTTTCAAGTATTGGTCCATGTCAGGTTGTCTGGACCTGTTAGGAGTAGGTTCCGCTTGGTCTTTAGACCTCTCCTTACCCACTTTGCCCATCAGAGCGGTGCTGTAAGCTTCTTATAGGGGTTAAATCACCGGCAAGGTTGAGGAGCTCAGAAACCAGCAGCCATTCAGCTACACAGCCAAGCTCCGCATAGTAGTTATATTCTTGTACATAGGAGCAGTATTATAGTAGTTATATTCTTGTACATAGGAGCAGTAGTATAGTAGTTATATTGTTGTACATAGGAGCAGTATTATAGTAGTTATATTTTTGTACATAGAGAGCAGTATTATAGTAGTTATATTCTTGTACATAGGAGGCAGTATTATAGTAGTTATATTCTTGTACATAGGAGGCAGTATTATAGTAGATTATATTCTTGTACATAGGAGGCAGTATTATAGTAGTTATATTCTTGTACATAGGAGGCAGTATTATAGTAGTTATATTCTTGTACATAGGAGCAGTATTATAGTAGTTATATTCTTGTACATAGGAGGCAGTATTATAGTAGTTATATTCTTGTACATAGGAGGCAGTATTATAGTAGTTATATTCTTGTACATAGGAGCAGTATTATAGTAGTTATATTCTTGTACATAGGAGGCAGTATTATAGTAGTTACATTCTTGTACATAGGAGCAGTATTATAGTAGGTATATTCTTGTACATAGGAGCAGTATTATAGTAGTTATATTCTTGTACATAGGAGCAGTATTATAGTAGTTATATTCTTGTACATAGGAGCAGTATTATAGTAGTTATATTCTTGTACATAGGAGCAGTATTATAGTAGTTATATTCTTGTACATAGGAGCAGTAGTATAGTAGTTATATTCTTGTACATAGGAGCAGTATTATAGTAGTTATATTCTTGTACATATAGGCAGTATTATAGTAGTTATATTCTTGTACATAGGAGGCAGTGTTATAGTAGTTATATTCCTGTACATTGGAGCAGTATTATAGTAGTTATATTCTTGTACATAGGAGGCAGTATTATAGTAGTTATATTCTTGTATATAGGAGGCAGTATTATAGTAGTTATATTCTTGTACATAGGAGCAGTATTATAGTAGTTATATTCTTGTGCATAGGAGGCAGTATTATAGTAGTTACATTCTTGTACATAGGAGCAGTATTATAGTAGGTATATTCTTGTACATAGGAGCAGTATTATAGTAGTTATATTCTTGTACATAGGAGCAGTATTATAGTAGTTATATTCTTGTACATAGGGGCAGTATTATAGTAGTTATATTCTTGTACATAGGAGGCAGTATTATAGTAGTTATATTCTTGTATATAGGAGCAGTATTATAGTAGTTATATTCTTGTACATATAGGCAGTATTATAGTAGTTATATTCTTGTACATATGGACGGTATTATAGCAGTTATATTCATTTTGGAGTCATCGATAATGCAGTTATATAGCTGAGTGGCCATGTGATTTAACAACATCTGGCAGTGGTATAATGATAGTATCACTATGACAATCCATTGTCAGCAAATTACAATTGAGCCTCACTAATCAGCCTATAATCAGATCACATTACTGAGAGGAGCTTTGTTTCAGTTCGACTTCAGCCTGATCAATATCTGTGGGCGATCTGTAATTAAATCATTGCCCTAAAAGAGCCATAAATTATGCCGTGCGTCTCTTTCTTTTCTATAATTAAATCTATTCATTTTCCAAATGACTTTAACAAGGGGAGAAACATGTCACATTAAGATAAAATTGGGAAAAAAAGACTGATAATATAATTAATATGTTAGGGGAAGCTGAGGGGCAACCAATATGACTGCCATTATTGCTCCCAGATGGACTGTTACCCCACTTTTCCTAAATATTGAAAGGGCGTGTCATTTCTGAATCTCCATAAACACTTCGCCATGGAATTATATGGAGAATTTTCCCAATGGTTGAGGCATTTATGGCATATCCTATAGATGAGGGTTTTCTCACTTCAGCAAATTACATTTATCATTTCTGGCTTGATTCATTTTTCCATCGCATTATCATACATGTTTCAGATTTCCATTGCAATCCAGCAGCAGTGGCCGTGCTCTGGCATCTCTGGTGTTCGGAACAGTGGGACCGCACATAGGCACACGTGCAGCTCAGATTTGAGGTAGCCAGGACAGAAGCTGCTGCGCATGCGTGCCTATGTGCGCTCCCACTGGAAACTGGCAGTGTAAATGCAATGCAATATAAAAATGAATCCAGCCAGCAAAGGAGGCAATATGGACAATCACAATACATTAGTAGGCGCCTTGTATTACATATATCGTCTACATGATGGATGGCATTTGCTGACGTAAGACATCCCCTTTAAGGAAGCACTGGCCATTATTGTGCCAGCGTGAAGGAAGTCGTCTTGAAGCTCCATCATCCTAAAGAAATGAAAAGACATTTTTCCAACACATCTCCCCCATGGACAAGTTTACAAGTCTGCGGCAGTGACATCATACCTAGGTGCGGCGCAATTTAATAGACCTACGTCAAGTACATCAAGGCAATAAACATATCAGTTACTGGTTCTATAGTTCACTATGACCTGAATTTTCTTTTACCCTGGGAACACACCTGAGCGTTTTTCAGCGCGTTCATACGCGCTGAAAAACGCTCGACATGTGAAAAGCCATGCATCCCTATGTGCATGGTTCACATGTCGGCGTTTTACAGCACGCGCGATCCAACCCATATTCTATTATGGGAGCGCGCATATGACGCGCGCTTTCATAAAACAGCCACTTCGCGGCAGAAGCGCACGTCATATGCGCGCCCTGGGAACACACGAAGTGTTTTCCCAGGGTTATAGATTTTCCAGAATCATGGACAATATCTATGCATGTAACTTTACTGAGCAGGGTTACAATGGCTACAATGGATAATAAATATGATTTATTAATATTTTCAAAGTTGTCACCCAAATTAACAAAACCATGGCACCACCGATTGCCACCCATCAAATCCTGAAACAATCCACCACTAGATGGCAGTACGTACAGCAAATAATTACAAAATTCTCTCTTCTTAACGGGAAATCTCACTTAGATCTCTAATTGGAACAAAACAAATCAGTTCCAGGAAAGTTACTGAAAATATTGTTCCCAAAAACTGAAAAAAAAACTGTCTCCATCAGTCAGTGTAATCTCCAAACCTACTACCTATGATTATAGGAACACCAGATGTAGGAGAGCAAGTTTTTCAAGGCAGCCTAGCTCTGAAAAGTGTCACTAAGTGCACACAGGAGGACGATGGACACCTATGTGACTTGCTGAAATGTTTACAGGAGAAAGGACTGACTCTCAGTGAGAAAAAGTGCACATTTCAAATGGATAAGATGACGTTTTAGGACCATGTACTGTCAGACAGAGGCATTGGTCCAGAAAACAGTAAAATCAAGGCTGTGTCTGACGCCAGAAATCGTAAAAACACTGCTGGGGTTCGCAGTTTTCTTGGCTTAGTAAATTACTCTGCACCGTTTATTCCAGATACGGCGACTGTCAGTGAACCCCTGAGACGGCCAACTCGCAAATCAGTTTCATGGCAGTGCGGTCCGACTCAACAATGTGCATTTAATAAACTTTAGAGATGGTGTCCCTGTGCCACAACTCCAGCCTACTTCAATCCCGCCGGACAAAGTCAAAGTTTTGTTGATGCCAGCCCTGTGGGGATCAGTGCCATCTAAGTTCATAGGCAACGTGCAGGTGACAACAGACCGGTTCAATGTGCCAGCTGATCCCTTACTGTCCTTTCACACTGGCGTTTTTGTTTTCCGACATAGAGTTCCGTCCTCGGCTCTATGCCGGAAAAATCCTGATCAGGATCATCCCCATGCATTCTGAATGGAGAGAAATCCGTTCAGGATGCATCAGGATGTCTTCAATTCAGGACCGGAATGTTTTTTGGACGCAGCAAATACCGCAGCATGTTGCGCTTTTTGTTCCGTCCAAAAATCCGGAACACTTGCCACAAGACTGGATCCGGAATTAATGCCCATTGAAAGGCATTAATCCGGATCCGGCCTTAAGCTAAACGTCGTTTCGGCGCATCGCCGGATCCGACGTTTAGCTTTTTCTCTATGGTTACCATGGCAGCCAGGACACTAAAGTCCTGGTTGCCATGGTAAAGTGTAGTGGGGAGCAGGGGAGCAGTATACTTACCATCTGTGCGGCTCCCGGGGAGCTCCAGAGTGACGTCAGGGCGCCCTACACGCATGGATCACGTGATCGCATGGATCACGCGATCCATGCGCATGGGGCACTCTGACGTCATTCTGGAGCGCCCCGGGAGCCGCACGGACTGTAAGTATACCGCTCCCCGCTCCCCACTACTACTATGGCAACCAGGACTTTAATAGCGTCCTGGCTGCCATAGTAACCTGAAAGCATTTCGAAGACTGATCAGGATCCTGATCAGTCTTCTAATGCTTCAGGCGACTTGCGTTCTGACGGATCCGGCGAGGCGGAAGTGCCTGTCGGATCCTCAGAACGCAAGTGTGAAAGAGGCCTTAGGCTGCTTTCACACTTGCGTTGTTAATTCCGGTATTGAGAACCAGCAAAGGATCTCAATACTTCAATCAAACGGATCCGTTCTGATTTTGCACATCAGGATGCATCCGTTCCGTCAGGATGCGATTGTGTGAAATCAAAACGGAAAAAAACGGATCCGGATCGCTAAATACATTGAAAGTCAACGGGTGACGGATCAGTTTTTTTAGACTCTATAAAAATGGATCAGTCACCATTGACTTTATTGTTTTTTTCAGTTTTTATGACCAGCTTGCAGCACGTGAGGGTGAAGGGTCGTCAGCAGTAGATGCAGAAATCTCACAGCTGAGAAGATGTGTAAGACAGGAGACATGGCCTAGTCGGGATCCAGCCTACCAAAGAGTTAGGCCTCATGCACGCGAACTTATTTTCTTTCCGTGTCCGTTCCGTTTTTTTTGTGGCCCATATGCAGAACCATTCATTTCAATTGTCCGCAAAAAAACGGAAGATACTCCGTGTGCATTTCGTTTCCGTATGTCCGTTTTTCCGTCCCGCAAAAAAATAGAGCATGTCCTATTATTTTCTAGTTTGCGGACAAGGATAGGCATTATTTCAATGGGTCCGCAAAAATACCGTATCCACAAAAAAAAAGTCATCTATTTTTTTTGCGGATCCGCAATTTGCAGACTGCAAAACACATACAGTCGTGTGCATGAGGCCTTAAACATGAGTTGAGTATGGCAGGACAAATACTTCGGCGCGGAAATCTAATCTTCGGGGCCGAAAGAACTAAACTCTGAAAGTAGCCCATGAGGGACATCGAGGTATTGTGCGCACCTGAGAAGGTCTGGTGACCCGGTCATTGACAAGGATGTGGAACGTGTGGTCTCCTCTTGTTGGGTCTGTCAGCTGCTAGGCAGCAAACCAAAACCAGAACCAGAACACGTTCTGTTTTACCCTGGGTTCACACCTGAGCGTTTCTGAGACGCGCATTTTACGAGCGTTTTTGTCGTGCGTATTACAGCGCGTTTTTGCAAATAGGAAACGCGCGCGTTTTACGCGCGTTCTCATTGAAGTCTATGGGTGCAAACGCGCGACAAAATGCCCCAAAGAAGCTCAAGAACTTCATTGAGCGTAGGGCGTTTTACAGCGCGTTCAAACGCGCTGTAAAACGCTCAGGTGAGAACCATGCCCATAGGGAAACATGAGTTTTCTCCTGTTGAGCGTTTTACGCGCTGTAAAACGCGCAAGTGTGAACTGAGGGGTAGTTGTGGATTTTTATTCAAGATGGCGAGAGGAAGTCATTCTTACTAAAGCTTCTTCCTCGGCTGTAATTGATGGGTTGGTATCTTTACTTAGGCTGATTGTGAGTGATAACGGTTCCCAGATTACTTCCCGAGAATTTCAGGATTATCAAAGTCAAATGCTATTGAACATCGTCATACAACGCCTTATTGGCCACAGGCTAACGGGGAAGCGGAGCGCCAGAGTCGGGCTCTCTTGAAGCTTTTACGAATTGCTCATTTAGCGGGAAGAGACTGTAAACAGATACTGTGGCGGTTCCTTTTGGTTTATCGTAAATCCTGCTGAACTTCTTTGTGGTCACAAATTCAGGACAAAATTACCAGATCCTGGCGGTCCAGCTCCGACAGGTCTAGAACATTTTAGGGAAATCGATGAGGAAAGAAAGATCCGTAGTGAACAATATGCAAATCGCCAACGTCGTTGTCGGAACAGTGGCCTTAAAGAAGGAGATAATGTGTTGCTTCTGAAAAAAATAACTGTTTGGCTCCATTCACACGTCCGTAATTTGTGTCTGCATCTGTTCCGCAATTTCAGGACCCATTTATTTTCAATGGGGCTGAAACTGATGCAGATCCGCATTTTCGGGATCCTCATCCGTTTTTTCGGGATCCGTTTTTTCAGGATCCGCAATTCTGTTCCTGAAAAATATAAAACATGTCCTATTCTTGTCTGCAATTGCGGACAAGAAAAGGCATTTTCTATTATAGTGCTGGCAATGTGCAGTCTGCAAATTGCGGATCGCACATTGCCGGTGTCCAATTTTTGCGGATCCGCAATTTGCGGATCAGCAAAACACTTACGGACGTGTGAATGTAGCCTTTAACGAACTGTGTCCTTTGAGCCTGAACCATATAGATCAGGGATGGCCAACCTGCGGCTCTCCAGCTGCTGTAAAACTACAATTCCACCATGCCTTGCTGTAAGCAGTCTTTGCATGCTGGGAGTTGTAGTTTTGCAACAGCTGGAGGGCCACAGGTTGGCCATCCCTGATACAGATTAAAGGAAAAAAGAGGCACACAAGGAGTTCTAGAGGATGTAGATGGAAACACAAAAGTGCGAAAGTCGACTTTTGTAAACAAACATTTGTTGAGCCAGAAAGCCAATTGTTGGAAGACTTTGAACAAGCAGAAAGTAGCACCAGTCCACAAATGTCCACTTTAGAACCACCAAAAGTTAGGCAAGACACAAAACCACCAGGTGTGGCATGGGCGGGGAAGAGGGCGGGTCTGCAACTAAGGGGGTGGGTCCATGCTTTTCCTATCACAGGACCGGAGGCAGTTGATGGATTAAACTGAGCATGTGCGGCCTTCTCAGTGAGCAGGACAAAGAAATAAGGAAAAAACAAACAGCAGGTGGCGCTGTACAGATACATTTTATTAAATAACTCAGTGGTTATGCTAAATTCTTAATTACATGCAATTACAAAAGTATTCAGATCCAGGGGCTGGTTTGAAAACTGTAGAATATTTTTCATGGGACAACCCCTTTAACAGATGTGACTCAAATATAATAGTAAGAGCTCGTTCACACGACCGTATGGTTTTGCGTTCCGTTTTTAATGGAATCGATTTTCCATTTTTGGCTTCAGTAGTATCTCCGCTTCCGTTCCATTCCATTTCCGCACGGTTTCCGTTTGTGATCCGTTTTTTGCAGATCTTAAACGGAAACATATAATAATGTTTACAGTAAGTACATTGAAAAATTGGGCTGGGCATTACATTTTTAATAAATGCTTCCTCAAAAGCGGAACGGATACGGAAGACATACGGATGCATTCGGTTTTTTTACAGCCCCATTGACTTCAATGGAGCCACGGAACGTGATTTGCGGGCAATAATAGGACATGACTCAAAATGTAGCAAACCGGAAAAACGAAATGCATACGGAGTACATTCTGTTTTTTTTTTTTTTTTGCGGACCCGTTGAAATGAATGGTTCCGTATACGGACGGTATACTGAACGCAAAAAATGGGCCGTATACGGAACGCAAAAAACTTTCGTGTGAACGAGCCCTAACCCTCTAGCAATCCTTGGTGAAGCCTGATCTTGAAAATATGGCCAAGTTTTGGGCTCTACACTGGCAGGAGTTTCAGGCCGTACCACTGAGTTTATTAAAGGCTAGGAACACCTTTGGGGGCAGTTTTGTTAATAGTTGCATTTTACAAACTTTAGGTCAAAAATCTTTTTTTTTTATCTATTTATTTTTTTCAAATCTTTTTTCATCATTAACAATGTTTAGCAGTTTTTATCCTATGAGGTGAAAGTGGTTTTCCAAGACTTTAAGTCTACTGTCCTCAGCTCACTGCGCCTGCGCCAAATACACAAGTGGACGGCGCAGGCGCGGGATTTCGGCCGGAGGCAGGAGAGCTGAGCTGCCCGGCACTGTCAATCAAAAGAAGAGGGGCGTGGCTGTGGGAACATGGAGGCTCTAGGAGCAGGGACAACGCCCTCCCTGCTCCTAGAGGCTAATTTTCATATGATATAAAATCGTTTTTTAGCGTTATGACAGGT
Source organism: Bufotes viridis (assembly GCA_033119425.1). NCBI lineage: Eukaryota > Metazoa > Chordata > Amphibia > Anura > Bufonidae > Bufotes > Bufotes viridis. The sequence continues at coordinate 13,871,684 of CM065596.1, read as the reverse complement.
CAGAGGGGCATTTGATTTACACTATTAGGTTGGTCTGACATTGGCCCATATCTAATATCAGACAGCTTAGGAGGCCAAAATCTGGTGACAGAAACCCTTTAAATGGGTGTTTATGAGCTGTCAGGAGTTCAGCTCTCAGTACCGCAGCATGAATGAAACCAAAAGACTCTGCAGCTAAGCTGAAACGTAATTCCACAGGGCAAAAACTGCAGATTTTTTTTTAATAAAGACCAACTAAAAAAATATATATATTTTTTTTTAGCTCAAAATGAGTAAAATGCTATCCTAAAAAAAATTGCCCCTGAAGCTTTTTATAGCCTTTAAGGCAGGGAGGCTCAACCTGCAGCCCTCCAGCTGTTGCAAAACTACAACTCCCAGCATGCCTTAATAGCTATAGGCTGTCCAGGCATGCTGGGAGTTGTAGTTTTGCAACAGCTGGAGGGACGCAGGTTGGGCATTCCTGCTTTAAGACATAAAATTATTTACTATATATATATATATCCCATGGCCCTATATGGCGAAGCAACTGTATTGTCCCATAGTTTGCAATCGAAAAGGAACCGGGACGCGGGACCCTCAAGTTGGTATAACGTCCCCTGAAGAGCGGGAGTCCCCCTCCCCCTCCTTCAGCATAAGACCCACTGCAGCTACCGCTATGACCTTAGCCCCCCTCTTCCTCCAATTCTTTTTCCTACAGTATCCACCATTTTTTTCCGTGACTGGTAGGAAGACCCCACTTCATGTGCAGGATAAACATTTTTGCAAAGCTCTGCAAAGCTAAGTGAATAAATCACAGGAAGGAGCACTCCGCCGCTGCAGTAAACAGCCTGGGCCCTCAGACAACACAGTGTTTTCTCCTAAGAAGGTGAATTTAAGGCCAGAGGGTCAAAATCCACATTCCGCCGTGTATTAATATCTACTTGCCGTAACCTTCGCTTAAAGGAAAGAAAAAGTCTCAGCAAAATACAAAGCACAGATCAGCAGGATCGTCAGGCGGTGCTGACCCCCAGGGGACCATGTTTTAGGGGTCATTCACCTGCTAGTCAGTACAGTTCACGCCAAACTCCATCGCACTATGGACTGACCCTTAGTACGGAGACCGGGTAGGGTTTATTCTGCACAGAGGTGGTTGACGAGGGTTTTGTAACTAGCAGAGTCCACATTCCAGAGGTAGCAGAGTTAAATCGGTCATTCAACTCTTTGGGGTTCGCATTGTGAATATGGCGACTATCAGATTACAGATGTAGCAGTGCTGAACGGCACCCATACGAACTTGCTAATCAGGAAACATGTCTGTTTTATGAAATACTTGCATTCCACGTGAAGAAACAATTGTGGAGCATTGTTTGTTTGTTTCTTCAAAAACTCAACATCCTCTGTTACTCCTCCTGGAAATGTATCACTAAATTGACAAGTGGGTGTTACCATTCCCCTTGATAATGGGGCTTGCCGGACATAGTCCCATCAGTGCTGACAGTATAGGGGCACACCCGGTCAACAAGGAGAATGATAACACCAACTTTTCGATTTATTGATAGAACTTCTGGAGGAATAACAGAGGAACGGTACACAGAATGCTAATAAGAGATGCTCAAGGGCCCTTTCAGACGAGAGTGAGCGGATTAGGTCCGGATGCGTTCAGTGAAAACTGCGCGATTTCGCCAGCAAGTACATTCAGTTTTCTTTGCGATCGCGTTCAGTTGTTCAGTTTTTACCGCGCGGGTGCAATGCGATTTAATGCGTTTTGCCCATGCGTAATAAAAAACGGAATGTTTACAAACAGCATCTCTTAGCAACCATCCGAGAAAAAGGCGTCGCATATAATCTACGATTTTCACGCAGCTGCATTCACTTCTATGGGGCCAGCATTGCGTGAAAATCGCAGATTATAGAACATGCTACGATTTTCACAAAACGCAGAAGTGATGCGTGAAAAACAACGCTCATGTACACAGAACCATTAAAAAGAATGGGTCCGGATTTCATGCGGGCGCAATGCTTTCGCATGACGCATTGCATCCGCACGGAATACTCGCTCGTGTGAAAGGGGCCCAACAATGGTTACTATATGGGGAATGGAGGTGTTTACTAAAACAGATATGTCAAGAGGGCGGACGGGTCCACTTTAAGATAACATAAGCCTTATGTAAAACCCCAGATCTTGAAGAAACAATTCTGGAGCATCTCCTCTGTTACTCCTCCTGGAAATGTATAACTAAATTGACTAGTAGGTGTTACCATTCACCTTGATAATGGGGCCTGTGCTTACACAGTCACACATAGTCCATTCAGTGCTAACAGTATAGGGGCACCCTAATCAACAAGGGGAATGGTAATGCTAGTTTTCAATTTGTTTATAGGTTTCCAGGAGGAATAATAGATGAATAGTGCACAGAATGGTTATTACATGGGGATTGCAAGTAGGTACTAAAACAGACCTGTCTGGAGGGCGGAGGAGTCCACTTTAAGATAACATAAGCCTTAGGCCTCATGCACACGACCGTTTTTTTATGCTGTCCGCAAAAAGGGGTTCCGTTGTTCAGTGATCCGTGTCCGTTTTTGCCTTCCGTTGTGTTTCCGTGTGTCTTCCGTTTTTTTTAGCGGACATGACCCAAAAGATTTTACCAAAAGACAGGCTGACAATGTTTCCCAAGTGCCTGCCAAGGGATCCGCAAAAAAAACGGACACGGAACGCGGATGACACACGGATGGCCATCCGCATTTTTCACGGACCCATTGACTTGAATGGGTCCGTGAACCGTTTTTCACGGACAAGAATAGGACAGGTTATATTTTTTTGACGGACTGGAATCACGGACCACGGACGCGGAGGACAAACGGTGCATTTGCCGAGGTTTCACGAAAAACGGAGCAACGGACACGGAATCAAACAACGGTCGTGTGCATGAGGCCTTATGTAAAACCACAGATCACGATGAAACATATCTGGAGCATCTCCTCTGTTACTCCTCCGGGAAATTTATGACTAAATTGACGAGTACAGTCGTGTGAATGTAGCCTTAGACTGTACCCCTAAAATTCAACCCCAACCTAGGACTTGGACCATCTTGTTCTAGACACTGGAATCCTGGGACATCACAAGTCCTAGGACACATTCGGTTCCCCACCTGCATCCTCGGCCTTACTTGGCTTGTCCTTACACAATCACTAGAATGCACAATTGTTTTGGGCTTTACACCAAGGAGAAGTCAAGATCCTTTCAGCTGAAATGTCCCAAGGAATTTCCCGACAAGTCACACCGAGCTAATGTAGAATGGAAAGTAAAACACTGGCTTACGTAAAAAAAAGAAATCTTAATCAAACAATGACTTTTGCTAAAAGCTCAAAGCCTTTAATAATTATCTAGACTGGCATTGTGCACACAGATTATACTAGACACACCTATAGTGATAGGGCGCTCTGTACTGAGCAAATCCTGTAATCCTGCTGGATACAGGGCAATATTACATAGATTTCAAAATAATGGAAATTTTAATTGCATATTTTTTATTGAGAGAGTATTTATGAACCGGAAAATGCCCAGGTTATACCAGCATGCTCCATATCACTATATACAAGAAGATGTATAACTTATACCAGCTGTACATATATAATTATATACAGGAGATGCCCAGGTTATACCAGCATGGTCCATATCACTATATACAGAAGATGTATAACTTATACCAGCTGTACATATATAATTATATACAGGAGATGCCCAGGTTATACCAGCATGCTCCATATCACTATATACAAGAAGATGTATAACTTATACCAGCTGTACATATATAATTATATACATGGAGATACCCAGGTTATACCAGCATGCTCCATATCACTATATACAGGAAGATGTATAACTTATACCAGCTGTACATATATAATTATATACAGGAGATGCCCAGGTTATACCAGCTGTACATATATAATTATATACAGGAGATACCCAGGTTATACCAGCATGGTCCATATCACTATATACAGAAGATGTATAACTTATACCAGCTGTACATATATAATTATATACAGGAGATACCCAGGTTATACCAGCACGGTCCATATCACTATATACAGGAAGATGTATAACTTATACCAGCTGTACGTATATATAATTATATACATGGAGATACCCAGGTTATACCAGCTGTACATATATAATTATATACAGGAGATGCCCAGGTTATACCAGCTGTACATATATAATTATATACAGGAGATACCCAGGTTATACCAGCATGGTCCATATTACTATATACAGGAAGATGTATAACTTATACCGGCTGTATGTATATAACTATATAGAGGAGATACCCAGGTTATATCGGGATGTTTTGGTGCTACTTTAGCTGAGTCTGTATTGTGTTTCCTTGTCAAACAAGACATGATTTCGCCTCCTTGTTACTAAACATTACATTCTTGATCGTCTGCTCCAGGTTCTTACTAAATGTTTGTTCTGGAGATTTGCAGGTACTCGGCCCAGAAACCTTGATAGGGATTATCAGGCTCTCATGGTTTACCGAGTCCCGTCTGACGCAGATTCCTCTGTTGTTTTCACCCTATATCTGTATGGTGCCAGCCGTAGGGCGTCCCTAACACAGAGGGCGTCATAAGATAGGCAATTACGGTAAACACCGCACCATTTGCAATTCTTACTAATAATAAGTAATGTTTAATAAGTGACGAATGCGCCCTTGCAGACACACACTGCACCCACATTGCCAGTGGAATTTCAGGTATGTGCCATCGCCAGCAGGTCTCCCTTACCTGAAGGTGCCCCACGAATATATGGGTATATACTATGACCCTATGGCAAAATAAATAATAGTGCCCCCCATCTACCAGGTGCCATTTATAATACTGGTGACATCTTTTTTGGCAGAGAGGGGTACTGTGCTGTTTATTGCCACATTGTCGTTATCATGTGACGCGTTTTGGCTCTATGAGCCTTTCTCTGACATGTCTGAGGAAGGGTCATTGAGGCGAAACGCGTCACTTGATAAGGACAATGTGGCAATAAACCAGTCTTTTCTTCACATGCCTGCGGAGTGCCTCTCCTAGATGCGAGCACCACATCAAGAAATACCGGAGTACCGACTTACACATGGGTGCCACTACTTCTCCACCCCTTACCTGACTGTAAAGCGCTGCGGAATATGTTGGCGCTATATAAATAAAGATTGTTATTATTACCCACCCCTATCGCTATCCACTTGAGCTTGGCTGATATAGGTGTAATTCTCTCCATCACAGCTAGGTGGCAGCATTGGGCAGAGTGCCAAACTTTCAGCCACGCTGACCGGCTAACCGCTGGATATCAGACGTCCCAGTATTATATTGTACAAAGCACCGCGCGGTTACATTTTGCGTTCTGAAATCCTCGGCTAAATAGATGTAGATGAATGTGGGCTTAATCCTTGCTTCATGCGGCTTTAAAGTGCCATTTTCTTAAAGAAAAAGAAAAAAAACGTTACATTGTTTCTTTTTAAATTTACTTATAATAAAAGAGAAGCGTGGGCGAGGACTGAGGGCGCCGTGTATCCGATCTACTCTGTAGGGCACTTGTTATATAACGCATCCAAAGAATGACTCGGCAGCGGGAGCACAAGAATGCTGATACTTTATATTCCTTTCGTAACATTTATGTAATATTATATCCAGGATAAGAAACTGTTTGTGGATTTTTTTTTTTAAATACAGTTTTTCACAATGTTTTTAAACTAATGGGAAAATGTCCAGTGGCCTCAACAAACCGTCACATAGTCAAACCTGTGAATCCCCTGAAAAGAGAATGATCCCAGGGTATCCCACTCAGCTGGTGAATCTAAAAGTAGGCGTTTTGTTTCCCTGCAGCGCCCCCAGAGGAGAAATGAAGTATTGCTCAGATTTTGGAAGTAGGTGCTCTATTTAGCTACAGTGCCCCCAGAGGAGAAATGAAGTATTGCACAAAATCTTAAAGCAGGCGCTCTATTTCCCTACAGCATCTCTAGAGGAGAAAAGAAGAATGACAGAATTTGAAAGCAGGTGCTCTATTTCCCATTTCCCTACAGTGCCTCCAGAGGAGAAATTCAGTATTACATAGAATCTGAAATCAGGTGGGCTATTTCCCTGCAATCAGAGGCATTTGGGAGGGTGTAAAGGTTGTTGTCATACCCGAGATCTGAAGCCTGAGCAGGCCCAAAAATAAAGAATGATACTTTGGGGTTTATTTAAGATTTTTTATTGGGGCCCAGGAGTGTCAGATTTCATCTCTGCCTGCAGTGCCTCCAGAGGAGAAAAGAAGTATGACACAGAATTTAAAAGCAGGTGCTCTATTTCCCTACAGTGCCCCCAGAGGAAAAATGAAGTATTACTCAGATTCTGACTGAAAGCAGATGCTCGATTTCTCTACAGCACTTTCAGAGGAGAAAATAAGTATTACACAGCATCTGAAATCAGGTGCTCTATTTCCCTACAGTGCCCCCAGAGGGAAAATGAAGTATTGCTCAGATTTTGGAAGCAGGTGCTCTATTTGCCTACGGTCCTCCCAGAGGGAAAATGAAGCATTACTCAGATTCTGGAAGTAGGTGCTCTATTTTCCTACAATGCCCCCAGAGCGAAAATTAAGTATTGCTCAGAATCTAGAAGCAGGTGCTCTATTTCCCTACAGTGCCCCCAGAGGAGAAATGAAGTATTGCTCAGATTCTGGAAGCAGGTGCTTTATTTACCTACAGTGCCCCTAAAGGAGAAATTTAGTATTACTCAGAGGCCTCATGCACATGAACGTATTTTCTTTCTTTGTCCGTTCCGTTGTTTTTGTGGACCATATACAGAACCATTCATTTCAATTGTCCCCAAAAAAATGAAGTTATTCCGTGTGCATTCCGTTTCCGTATGTCCGTATTTCTGTTCCCGTAAGTCCGTATTTACGTTCCGCAAAAAAATAGAACATGTCCTATTATTGTCCACATTACAGACAAGGAAAAAACTGTTCTATTAGGGGCCAGATGTTCCGTTCTGCAAAATACGGAATGCACATGGACGTCATCCGTATTTTTTGCATATCTGTATTTTGCGGACTGCAAAATAAATACGGTCGTGTACATGAGGCCGGATTCTGACTGATAGCAGGTGCTTGATTTCCTAACAGTGCCTCCAGAGGGGAAATTAAGTATTGCTCAGATTCTGGAAGCAGGTGTTCTTTTTCCCTACAGTGCCCCCCGAGGAGAAATGAAGTATTGCTCAGATTTTGACTGAAAGCAGGTGCTCAATTTTTCTACAGCACTCTCAGAGGAGAAAAGAAGTATTACACAGCATCTGAAATCAGGTGCTCTATTTCCCTGCAGTCCAGTGCCTAACTATAGGGGTTGCATAGGCCCTGGAGCCTGATGGGGCCCAGATGGTCCCTCTGTGCCATATTGGTAAACCTGTGCTACATATAACAAATGATAGTTCAGGGGCCCTTTTAACATTTTTTATTGGGACCCAGGAGCGTCAAGTTACAACTGTGCCTGCAGTGCCTCCAGAGGAGAAAAGAAGTAGAACACAGAATTTGAAAGCAAGGTCTCTATTTCCCTACAGTGCCCCCAGAGGAGAAATCAAGTATTACACATTTCCTATATACATCAATAGGCTGATGGGTCCTCCAGAGAGTAAAATAGGAATCAATGGGCAACTGCGGATGTGCGGCCTGATGTCCCATTGTATGCACTCAAACTGTTCACTACTAGGATAGATTGGGATCCCAACAATTTAGGATCCAATGTGAGAAAACCCCTGACATCATCCATACCACTAGGGGCATGGGCATACCTCAGCTGCACACACACCATCCTGTGCATTCATACAACTGGAAACCATCATTCATTTCTGGCAGTGACTATATTTATACTCGACCTGGGATGACTGCAGCAGGAGGTCGAGGAACAGCATAAGATGAATACACTGCCGCCTATTCCTTACCCTCCTTTCACACTCATAGATTACCTGCTTCTTGTTAATAATCATTCTGCTCTTACTGAAGACCTTTTTGCACATTTTTTTTCTGCAAAGCAGCTGATTTGAACAAGCAAAGTTGCAGTGTAAAGTACAAGAAAATGGAGAACAGCAGTGTGAGGCTCCGGTGAGGCAAGAGGCAGATTTCAGACTACCTAAGGATCCAATAGGCAATGCAGCTAAGCTGGAGCCACTGATCAAAGCTGCATTGTAATAGAATAGAATAGAATAAATGAAAATGAAATAGATTGCAGATATCATCTGCTTTCAACCAATCATTTGCTTGAGTGAATTGCTTGCTTACCAACATCTGACAGCTTCTATATATGTGATATATATGTGTGTATTATTCACATGGGACCCCCCGCTAAGCCCCTGCCAATAGTGTCCTAGCGACCATACATTAATAGGACTTCAAGGTTGAATGGGTGGAATCTGCAAAAATTTTGACAGTGGGAAAAAAAAGTGTCATGGCGAAGTCTGCAAACCAACGACTGTAACACGAAAAAAAACTGTGAATGCAAAAGCTTAAAAAGTACTGTCCAGGATTTTTTTTTCAAACCCTGACCCCTAGCAGGAAGCTAAACTTCCCTGCTCTCCATCATGGCTCCATTTCACCAGACTTCCAAACCTTACATGCAAATTTCCTGCATGGACAGGGTCACGTGCTCCACTGCAGCCAATGACTGGCTGTGACGTGTCATGTGACCCAGCAGCGCTGTGCCGCTTGGTGCATGTGACCCTGCCTGTGCAGGAAGTTTACATGCGGGGCCTGGAAGCCCAGTAAAGACAAAACAGATGAGCGGCAAGGAGCAGGTAAGTATAGGTCTCTTCACAGGTCCTGATGGGGGAAATAAAATAAAAAAACTTAATAACACTATATAATGTTTAAGTTTCCATTTTTGGGTGGAGTTTCCCTTTAAATCCAAGCTGCATTCCAGAACTATCTCTTGTTTATGTGCTGAGGGTCCATATCTGGGTCCTGAGCTCCCCGACACCTTGTCCTGCCATCCCCGCCTGCATTGCTTTCTTATCAGCTGTCTTCTGAGTCTCACTGTCAGCTACGAGCCGGTAAACAATAAGCTGGAGCCGCTCCATCCTGACCACACACGGTCCGGTGCACTGGACCTAGAAAAGACGGCCTGAACCTGGCTACAAGACGACCCACGGCGGGGCTGTAGGGGGCGCCACCGGCCCTGGTGCCTGAAGGAGCCCAGAGGCCCTCCTACCGTGCAGAGCGATATCGGTATCATAAATGGTACATGTTAGATAGGGGGCGCTGTTACAGATTTTGCATTAGGGTCCCGGAGATTCATGTTCCGCCTATTGTACAATTGTATCAGTCTATGGGAAAGCTGGGTGACAACAAACATAGCTGCCATTAGAGCTACCGCAGGGTATGTTACACCTTCCCCGGGGATATTTAGCTGCACGTCCTTCATCCGCACCCCGATGCTTTGAGCGATGGTCAACCATGCTCCATTCATCTCTATAGGAATGCACTGTACTCGGCTTCAGTCCCATAAAGACTGAATGGGGCATGATATTACTTCATTTTTACCCATTTATGTGGCCTAATCAGGCAGGTGTGTCATTCTGGAACCTGGGAAAGCTGGGTGACAACCCCAGGTGGAGCAGTAATGGCCGCCAAATAGATTGTTACTCTGTCCCCACGCTTTCTGTGTGTACGATATTGTATTTCTCTATAGATGTTTAATTTATTAACCAAATCAGATCCCGTTCCATGGCAGAGGGGGCGTGAACCCAGCGATAGAGGCGTCCACTCTTGTTTTTGAAGTAAAAGGTATTAGGCTTCATTCAAACGGCGGTGATATGGCAAATTTTAGTATCTGTGCTATGGTAAGAGCCAGACTCCCAAAAGACCCCCCACCATGCTTACCCACATTTTTGTCAGCAAATTTGGGGCATTTAAGCCCCACCAAGGGAGTGCACCAAACCCGTTTGGGAATTCCCAGCTCCTAGGCGTGGTTTACAGATGCACCACCCATTTTTGGTCAAGGACAGACCAAATTTGGGACAATCCCTGAAAATTTAGGACTACCTGCTCAATGCAAGTGAACTTAAATAAATCACCATAGGATTCTCGCAGCCGTAATACAGGCGCTAAAATTTGGCCATGTGATGGCAGTCCGGATGGGGCGTCATCCTGAATTCCTTAGTGATAAGTAAATATTTTCTCCATGAAATAAGTGGCCGTCCATAGAAACACACAATGCGAGATAACAACCACTTCACTAACCTGGCGGCTGACACCCTGAGGATAGGAGAAACCTCACGCATATATGTGATGTGGAAGTGCCAATTTAGCCCATTACTAGAGCTCTCATATGAGTAGTCACCCAACTTTCCCAGTCTCCTGACTGGCCCATACATGCCCTGTTCCCACATCACTGCCATACCAGTTTGATTTGGCCGTTCAGGACTCTACGAAAGTTGGTTAAACACTGGAGGGAGCTGGTGGAGATGCCACATAAGGTAGGGAACAGTGCAGCCCTAAACTCCACCCGCACCACTGTCCCTACCTATATGGATGATCTGCCGTTAAAGGTGGCCTCCAACTGGGTGACAGTCCCTAACCTGGATAAGTGCACGGGACCTAAACTACAGGGGAAATAGAAGTCAGACAGGGAGTCACGTCAGGAGTCAAATTGGAAGGAAAAGGCAAAGTCCAGAGGTTTAAACAGTAGAGCCAAACATGCTTGTGTGACAGTTAAGACCAATTAAGACCAATCACAGGCAACTGTGGCCAGCAGTTTCCTATTTAAAATACACCGCCAACAGGAAGCACATGACGCTTTCACTGAGCCTGGTTGGCCTAGCTTCCCTGCTCCCTGATAGGCCGACCGGCCCCAGGGTCACCAAGGCTGGTGGCAAACAGTGACCGAACCATGCCGGTGGCGCAGCCATAGCGAGCCCGGGAGGTAAGTAAGTACATGAGAGGAGGTATGGTGGTTTTGCCTGAGCAAAGTATGGCACTATAGGAGCATGGTATGGGTATTGCCCACGTATCTCCCTTCAGGAAAAGGCGTACAGTCTGCCACCAAATATTTTGCCCAGGGACCTCCTTAGATCTTAATGTAGCCCCGTATGGAGGGCTTTATCATCCCAATGGAGCCTATGGTGGAGGTCTGAAGGACGTAGCATAAGGCCTCATGCACACGACCGTTGTTTGTTTCCGCGTCCGTTCCGTTTTTTTTCACAGATAGGATGCTTCCCCATTCATTTCAATGGGTCCGTCAAAAAATGCGGATGGTTAACCGTTTTTGTTCCGCATCCGTGGTCCGTGTTTACCTTCCGTCCAAAAAATAGAGCATGTCCTATTTTTTTCACGTTTGCGGACAAGGATAGGCATTATTACAATAGATCTTCCAAAAAAACAGATCCGTCAAAAAAAACGGATGCAAAATTTGCGGACGGAGCGGACGCGGAGGCAGGAAACGGTCGTGCGCATGTACCCTAAACTTAAATCTGTCGCAGGACAGTAATTGCCATAATCTTACCAGGACTGGGGCATTATTTCAGTTTTGCAATGGGAGCTCCCCCCCCCCCTCCCTTCTCTTTGCAGGCTCCATGTGCTCCATGTGTGTGGTGCCTGTGTGGAACTGAAAGTCCCAAATTGTCTTTGTGAGGTGGGGAATACACAGGCAGATTGACAGCCAGAGGACTGGCACAGAGGCCATTCATATTGTCCTTGGATCTGGATCCATTTTGTGTGAAGGATGTTTAACACTGTGATAATTCCTTCGATGATCAGCAGAATTTATTCCTGTTACCAAGGAAACTGAGCGCAGTTTCATTGTTGTATCAGTGTCATCAGTATGGGATTGTACAAAAATATCTCTTTTCACTATGTTGTTTTAGTGAAAGGAAACTGATAACAAAAACTGGATCAGAGCCAAGTTCTGAAAGTACCATCACGTACAGCGCTGAACGATATTCAGTCAGTAAATTTCCACACAATATTGTTTAATGAACACATCGACTGTAAGGATACAAAATAATACCATAATACTACCTCCTATGGACAGGAATATATTATAATACGGCTAATATATACAAGAATATAACTACTATAATACTGCCCCTATGTACAATAATATAAGTACTATAATACTGCCTCCTATGTACAAGAATATAACTACTATAATACTGCTCCTATGTACAAGAATATAACAACTATAATACTGCCCCTATGTACAGGAATATAACTACTATAATACTGCTCCTATGTACAAGAATATAACTACTATAATACTGCTCCTATGTACAAGAATATAACTACTATAATACTGCCTCCTATGTACAACATTATAAATACTATTATACTGCCTTCTATGTACAAGAATATAACTACTATAATTCTGCTCCTATGTACAAGAATATAACTACTATAATACTGCTCCTATGTACAAGAATATAACTACTATAATACTGCCTCCTATGTACAAGAATATAACTACTATAATACTGCCTCCTATGTACAAGAATATAACTACTATAATACTGCCTCCTATGTACAACATTATAAATACTATTATACTGCCTTCTATGTACAAGAATATAACTACTATAATACTTGCCCTATGCACAAGAATATAACTACTAGAATACTGCCTCCTATGTACAAGAATATAACTAATATAATACTGCTCCTATGTACAAGAATATAACTGCTATAATACTGCTCCTATGTACAAGAATATAACTAATATAAAACTGCTCCTATGTACAAGAATATAACTACTATAATACTGCCTCCTATGTTCAAGAATATAACTACTATAATACTGCTCCTATGTACAAGAATATAACTACTATAATACTGCCTCCTATGTTCAAGAATATAACTAATATAATACGGCCTCCTATGTACAAGAATATAACTACTATAATACTGCCTCCTATGTTCAAGAATATAACTAATATAATACGGCCTCCTATGTACAAGAATATAACTACTATAATACTGCTTCCTATGTACATGAATATAACTACTATAATACTGCCTCCTATGTACAAGAATATAACTACTATAATACTGCTCCTATGTACAAGAATATAACTACTATAATACTGCCCCTATGTACAAGAATATAACTACTATAATACTGCTCCTATGTACAGGAATATATCTACTATAATACTGCTCCTATGTACAAGAATATACCTACTATAATACTGCCTCCTATGTACAAGAATATAACTACTATAATACTGCTCCTATGTACAAGAATATAACTACTATAATACTGCCTCCTATGTACAAGAATATAACTACTATAATACTGCCTCCTATGTACAAGAATATAACTACTATAATACTGCTATGTATAAGAATATAACTACTATAATACTGCTCCTATGTACAAGAATATAACTACTATAATACTGCTCTTATGTACAAGAATATAACTACTATAATACTGCCTCCTATGTACAAGAATATAACTACTATAATACTGCCTCCTATGTACAAGAATATAACTACTATAATACTGCTATGTATAAGAATATAACTACTATAATACTGCTCCTATGTACAAGAATATAACTACTATAATACTGCTCCTATGTACAAGAATATAACTACTATAATATTGCACCTATGTACAAGAATATAACTACTATAATACTGCCTCCTATGTACAAGAATATAACTACTATAATACTGCTATGTATAAGAATATAACTACTATAATACTGCTCCTATGTACAAGAATATCACTACTATAATACTGCTCCTATGTACAAGAATATAACTACTATAATACCGCCTCCTATGTACAAGAATATAACTACTATAATACTGCTCCTATGTACAAGAGTATAACTACTATAATACTGCTCCTATGTACAAGAATATATCTACTATAATACTGCCCCCTATGTACAAGAATATAACTACTATAATACTGCTCCTATGTACAAGAATATAACTACTATAATACTGCCTCCTATGTACAAGAATATAACTACTATAATACTGCTCCTATGTACAAGAATATAACTACTATAATACTGCCTCCTATGTACAAGAATATAACTACTATAATACTGCTCCTATGTACAAGAATATAACTACTATAATACTGCTCCTCTGTACAAGAATATAACTACTATAATACTGCCTCCTATGTACAAGAATATAACTACTATAATACTGCTCCTATGTACAAGAATATATCTAGTATAATACTGCTCCTATGTACAAGAATATAACTACTATAATACTGCTCCTATGTACAAGAATATAGCTACTATAATACTGCCTCCTATGTACAGGAATATAACTACTATAATACTGCCTCCTATGTATGAGAATATAACTACTATAATACTGCTCCTATGTACAAGAATATAACTACTATAATACTGCTCCTCTGTACAAGAATATAACTACTATAATACTGCCTCCTATGTACAAGAATATAACTACTATAATACTGCTCCTATGTACAAGAATATAACTACTATAATACTGCTCCTCTGTACAAGAATATAACTACTATAATACTGCCTCCTATGTACAAGAATATAACTACTATAATACTGCTCCTATGTACAAGAATATATCTAGTATAATACTGCTCCTATGTTCAAGAATATAACTACTATAATACAGTTTTCAATGTACAAAATTATACCTTCTATAGTAATAGTATAGTAATTTATACTTTACATATTCCGAGTTACATCAGGCCCATTCAGAGCTGCACTGATAATTCTGCTGGTCACTCTTGGTAACAGAATGTGGATTGCTATGTGACCTCAACTTAGTTCTATCTTTATGTTTCTGACATCTGAGCTCCCAAAATGCACCCCACTCTGTTGCAAGGGTATAAGCAGAATTTTGAATGCAGCTCTGGAAGTGAGTGAAGAACAAAACATCATGTAATATACAGTAGTCTCAATCATCAACACTTTAAGATGACCTTGGTCAATCCCACTGTGCTACATTACCGTATATTCGTTTTTGATGAAGGCTGCGGTTCATACCCAGTTTATTTGTCATTCTAATCTGGAATAACCTTCCTATGACTTTGACGTCACTGTTTCCTGTAGAAAAAATTCCTTAATTTCAAGAGCTTTGCAGGGGCTGAGATTCTCAGCTGGATGTCTGTCTATGTCTTACATAAGTCTATGATCTAGCAACGTGCCTTTTATCAACCCAAGGAGATCACCAAAAACAGCGGAGAGCAGGACATTCATATTGAACATGTGGGAACAATTACAACCAGATTCCCAAAATGTCACAGGAGGTAGAGAGCCATATGAGTCAGCATAGTCATGTCTCCAGTGGGCGCTACTGTTGTATAGAGACACCCGCCATCTGAAAAAAAAAGTTGTCCAAAATGACAGACCTAAGGATTGTGAACAGTGAAATTCATTTAATCCAGCATTGGATAATCTGGGTTTACAGAAAATAGGGACCCATGATTGCTAGTTTTAGACTGTTTTTTATAATATAATCCCTGGTGGTCTAGGAGGTTAATAAAAAGTTTGACTGTAAGTTCTCGGGTGGGCTAGGGTAAAAATACCAATTGTAAGTTCCCTTAGTGGTCAAGACCAATGAACAGTTTGTTTGTAGCTTCCCGGGTGGGCTATGGTAGGGAAAAGGCTAATTTAAGTTCCCTGGTGGTCTAAGGTATTAAAGAGTTTGATTGTAAGTTCCCTGGTTCTCTAGGGTAGTGAAAAGGTTAATTTATAGTTCCCTGGTGATCTAGGGTAGTGAAAGGTTCGACTGTAAGTTCCCTAGTGGTCAAGACTAATGAACAGTTGGTTTGTAGCTTCCCGGGTGGTCTATAGTAGGGAAAAGGCTAATTTAAGTTAAGAGTTTGTTTGTAAGTTCCCTCGTTGTCTAGGGTAGTGAAAGGTCAATTTTATTTTCCCTGGTGGTCTAGGGTGAAAAGTTTTATTTAGGCTCCCTAGTGCTCAAGGGCAGTGAAAACGTTAATCTACGCTCGCTGGTGGTCTAGAGCAGTGAAAATACCAATAGTGGGGTGTAAAGCAGTTAATGGGCTTAATTCTACATTGCCTGGTGGTCTACGGCAGTCAAGGGGTCAATGGTAAATTCAGGTTGCCCCCGGAAATTGTGTCCCTGAAGGCCAGCCCTTAAAACAAGCCCCTGTTCATTGGAGTGAATGATCCTTGGGTGTATCTTCTGCCTTATCTGATGAGATAAGGGGTGAGCTGCCCAATTTCATACTGTCCTTTCGGAAGGTGGTGGGCTCCGCCGGCTCCCTGTCTTAGTGGCCCTTATAGCGGACGGACACTAGACCCTCGAAGAAAATAGAGGCACCAGTATGATACGGTAGCGCCATACAGGCGCGTATGTAGCATCGGTTACATAACAGGAATCCTTATATCCACCAGGGATGCATCACATCTTGTCAGTTCTGCCACTTGAGGATATGACTGTGAGCAGATGATGCAAATGGCTTCTCTTTGATCTAGAGAAGAATTGGGAAATTTTACTTCAAAAGCAAAAATAAAGAACTAACACAAATGTGTGATTCGGCTCTTCAGTGTATCAAATGCAGACAAGCGTAGCCATAAATGCAAGATCAGCCCCATGCCTGCCGCAGAGGGCAGGTTATCTGACTACTATGGGACCTCTGGTAGGAAGAAGACCAGAACTGAACGGGTTTGCTACCTTCTGCTACCACTAGGGGGAGCTCACTGCACACAGAATTATAGATCTCCCATTGAGTTCAATACGATGATTCCATGTACAGTGAGCTCCCCCTAGTGGTGACTGCAGGAGGACTAAATGATAACATTTGTCAAGCCCCCTGACCCATTTTATCATGAAGTGACATGACATTTGGTGGAGCTGTCGTTGGGGCCCCTTCCTAATTTTAAAATGAGCTGCTATAATTTCTGTGCACTTCCCGGGGCAACGTGCAACTTTCTAATCTGTGACGTCTCCTGCTTCTGCATCATTCATGGGTCTCACAGGGAGGCCAGGGATGGAAGAACATATCTTGGGCATCTCCGGGGATATACATTATATTGGACTGGCCTTAGAAGTGGGACCTTTGCAGTGCATTATCAGTCCCTGCTGCAGGGGACGCCACATCGATCGTAATCTTTAATGTGTACCAAGTTTTTTTAGACACTGCATAGTACTGTTATTTGGTCACTGTATGTTGGTATTTGGGCACTGTATGGCGGTATTGTGCGGCACTGTTACTACACTGTACGGTATATTATTGGACAATGTATTGAGGTGGCGACACTCTATAGCATTGCTATTTTGGTGACTGTGTAGCGGTTTTGTACTGTTCATGCTGTATGGCGCTTATCCTTGAGCGCTGTACGGTACTTATTTGTAGTCCTTGAAGAATGTCCCTCCCATCATGCACTGGGGTCCAGGAGCTTAAAATGATGCCTCTGATTGTAGAGCTCAGAGGACGGTTACACCACCTGAGCCAAGGTTTTAGGTGATCCATGAAGGTATACAACGTCCTCTTTCCAATAACATTCCCATTTTTGAATCAGCTTTGGCTGTGACTAGAGCATTCAATATCAGACAACGCAAAATCGGAAGAAAAGAGGTGAATGAAAGTATTTGCAAAATGAACCAACATTGCAATTAGCTTAACGCTGTGGTACGGGTCAACAGTCAGGCCTGGGCATGCTGGGATTTGTAGTGCAGGGTAATACGGCGGTTCCCTGGGAAAGTCTGGACCGGCCCGACGTCAGACCTGTGGATCCTTGAGGAAAACAAATTCTTTAGTCCGGCTCAGAGGACAATGCTGAGGGTGGGGTGAGGCGCTGAGCCCCCTCCTCCTATTTAGGATGGCGTCAGCGCTGCTGGATGAAGACGTGGCATAGTCATGATAGTTCACATTGTGCAGCCAGAGCAGGACATTGGGGGCATTCTTCGAAGTAAAGGCGCCCTTCATCTGGAAACTAGGACTCCATGTACCAGAGAGCGGGGGCTGAGGGAGAGAGAGGCAAAATGCCCGCTGTTTATTGCATTCTTCTTTCTCATTATTAGCTCCTTTTAACCCTTTCATAGGTGCAGGGTTAAAAAAATAAAATAAAAAAAATTAAGGAGTTCACAAAAATGGCTGAAAAATGATGGAGTTGTCCAGGATTATAAAAAAATGACTGCTTTCTTCCAAAAACAGCGCCACACGTGTCCTCAGGTTGTGTGCGGTATTGCAGTTCACTTTACTACAGCTGCAATACCAGATGCAACCCGTGGACAGGTGGGGCTCTTTTTGGAAGAAAGAAGCCATGCTTTTCTGATCCTGGACAAGCCCTTTAAATCGTTACAATGAATAAGCAAAAATGTTAATCGAGGGCAAAATAATCAAGAAGTCATTACTGGAAAAATTCAGAATGGAATTACCTAGAAAGTGACGACTAAAAAGTGTCTAACTTATGAAGAGGAGAAGGAGCAGATGGTGTAGGTTTGCTCTCACCATCAGGCTAAATAGACATTCCCAGCAAGTGTTCAATTTCCCTGCAGCGCCTCCGCAGGAGAAATGAAGAATTACTCAGTTTTCTTAAAAAAAAATTACAAAATGTAATGTATTATCTGTGTCTTGCTCTGACGTGCCAGGTTCTTTGTAGCCACTAATGGGCTATGGCAGGGGTCAGCGACCTCCGGAAGTCCAAGTGTTGTTGCTTCTCCCATCATGGACACTTGCTTGGCTGTTCTCTGAACTTCCACAGAAATGAAAGGAGCATGCTGGGAGTTGTAGTTTCACAACAGCTGGAGTGCCGAAGGTTGCTGACCCCTTGGTTATGGGATAATGGGTTTCAAAACCGGACAAACCCATTAATTATGTGATTGGTAGCATTGCAATGGTAAGTGTCCATGGATGCACCATGACCCGTTCCTTATATGAGAGGGTGAAGCCGGTCTTTCTAGGACTTTCCTAACTCCACCCCAAATCCTCTGTGGATGTGCTATGGGAACTGAGCGCTATCGTCTGTTTATGTCTGCCGCTTGCAGACATGGAAAGTGTCGGGTCCTTGTCACACACAGGTCTGGGGTGATGTAGACATTGTGCAGGGACGGAGACAAGTCTCACATTCACTGAGTGATTAATAAGATACTAGATTCGCTATCACCACATGTAAAGTACAACTGTATATAATATAGGTTTAGGTCCAATATCTGCACTGATCAATTTAATAATATATCTTTATAGCCGTCAGAGCTCCTTTTTCTGATACAAGCTCCAAACCCCCTGCAAAGACATGGAATTAAAATGATAAAATTTTGTTGGCTTGCTCTACCACTAGAGGGAGCTCCCTACATATAGATATGCACAGCTGTCACGACAGTGGGTAGGGATAGTGCAGCCCTAAACTCCACCCCACCTCTGTCCCTGCCTACTTGCACGGCCCGTCCTAACCAACGGCGTACAACTTGGCGGCAGTCCCTTGCTTAGATACGTGCAGGGGCCTAAGTAGATAAGAGGAGTACCGTAACAGAGTCAGGCAAGCCAAAGTCAAAGCCAGGAGGTCACGCAGGTAAACAGGGAGCAAAACAATAACAAGGTCAAAACACAATCCGGCGCCAAGAGGTCACGTCAATCCCAGCGAGGTCACGAGGTCGAGGTCAAAAACAGAGCCGAGGTCAAAAACACATATAAAGACGCAATAGGAAAATGCCAGTGAGGGTAGCAAGACCAATCACAGGCAACCTGTAGCCAGCAGGTTACCTGTTTAAATTACAGGACTTGTGAATCACGTGACGTGGCCAGCGTCATGTGACCCAAGTTTGCTCGTTGTGACCCAAGTCTGCTCGTTGTCTAGGAGGACGCCGGCCACACTGAGGAGGCGCGCGCAGCTGGGTCCTGCCCACCCCCTGGTCACCACGGAGAAGAGGGCGCCGGCCGCGTCCTCGCTCCTGCACACAGACAGAATGCGCTGCAAGGATAAAGCGCATCGCCGGCTCCCCGTTACACACAGCTATGTCTAGGCAGGGGATTTGAGTATCTGTATCCGTAAAAAGTAAAAAGTATCAGTAAAAAAAAAAAAGTCTCAACACAAAATGAAAGCATGTTCATTTATCAAGAATCCATTGAAACATTGCAATTTTGCAGCTGCAAATAATGTCTTTGGCTCTGGATGACCCAGCACGTCCATGTATTAGGCCCACGCAAAATACGGAAGCCGTCAGTGTGTCACCAACTTTTTAATTTCTTACGAACCCATTGACTTCAATGGATCCGTGGTCCACATTTTGCGGACATGTTCTGTTTACTTGGGGAATGGACATACGTATGCGGAAAGCACACAGATGATGATTTTCCACAATTGTACGTCCGTTCTGCAAAAGGATAGAACATGCTTGTCGCAAAAGTCATTGAAGTTAGTGGGTCTGCAAAAGATTTGGATGCAAAATGGATGATATCCATATTTTGCAGGTCGGCGATTTGCAGACCACAAAACGGATACGGTCATGTGTATGAGTTTTTTTATGCTGTCCGCAAAAAGGGGTTCCGTTGATCCGTGATCCGTGTCCGTTTTTGCCTTCCGTTGTGTTTCCGTGTGTCTTCCGTTTTTTTTAGCGGACATGACCCAAAAATTTTTACCAAAAGACAGGCTGACAATTTTTGCCAAGTGCCTGCCAAGGGATCCGCAAAAAAAACGGACGCGGAACGCGGATGACACACGGATGGCCATCCGCATTTTTTCACGGTCCCATTGACTTGAATGGGTCCGTTAACCGTTTTTCACGGACAAGAATAGGACAGGTTATATTTTTTTTGACGGACTGGAATCACGGACCACGGACGCGGAGGACGGTGCATTTGCCGAATTTTCCACGGACCCATTGAAAACCAATGGGTACGCAGAAAATCACAAAAAACGGAGCAACGGACACGGAATTAAACAACTATCGTGTGCATGAGGCCTTACACAGACAGCACATTGATTTTAATGGCGAAGGTGTAATACTTCATTTCTCCTCTGGTGGTGCTGTAGAGTAATCGAACGCTCGCTCCTAAGTTCCTTCTTAGATTACATCTGATCGCTGCGGATCTCAGCAGCAAGTGATCAAAATACACCGATAAAATAAAAATATTTGTTTTCATATGAAATTCCCAACGTGTTGTTGTCTTTTTATTTTATAATCTTTTTAATTATTTCACATAGGGCGAGTGGCTTACGGTTTCTTGTGACTCATTTTGTCGCTGCGGACATCAAAGGCAGTTTAAAGGCTTTGAAAACTGATAATAATATTAAAGGGTTTCCGCGGGGGGTGATGGGAGCCGCCTGGAGCCGTCGAGGCAGCACTAATTGGTAAATGTACAACAGGTACTAGAGGACGAACCTTTCGGTGCCTGGCAGTGAAACGGTTAACAAAAAACTTAATATGAAACAGAAGGTGCAGAAGGGTGTCACCCCGGGGAGACAGACAATGGCATCTAGCGGGTTCTGTAAGCATTAGAACAGATTAGCGTAAAAAAGAAAAACAAATTTCCTCCCTGGGATCTGAGGAATTTAATAAGCATTTGTGAGATTTTCATTTTAACGTTTGCCGTAAACAAAACAAAAGATTAAACGTAATAGATTAGCGCCAGAAAGGCTCATTTTCAGGCGAGGTCATCCATATTTGATAGGTGGGGGTCCAACCCCTAGCACCCCAATGATCAGCTGGAAGGGTTGGTCTTCACACAGCACATCAAGCACAGCGCCGTCCACTGTGTAGTGGTCGTGCTTGGTATTGCAACTCAATTCTATTCACTTGAATGGGAATGAACTGCACCTAGGGCAGTGATGGGCAACGTGCGGCTCTCCAGCTGTTGCAGAACTACAACTCCCAGCATGCAAAGCCTGTCTATAGCTATCAGCCTACTGCAGGGCATGGTGGGAGTTGTAGTTTAGCAACAGCTGGAGAGCCGCACGTTGCCCATCACTGACCTAGGCCAAATGATCCGTGGATGTGACGCCTGAGGCCAAGGAAGAGGCCGCAACACCCCTTCCAGCAGCCGGGTGCAGCGAGTCAGACCCCCGCTAATATTGGCGACATATCCAGTGGCCAGTTGAGCTGTACTAAGGCCTCACGCACATGGTCGTAGCCTGTTTTGCGGTACGCAAATTGTGGATCTGCAAAATACGGATGCTGGCAGTGTGGAACGTCCGACCCTTAATAGAACTATCAGAATAGGACATGTTCTTTTTTTTTTTGCTGTCACCGCAGAACAGAGATATGTGCTGTCCGCATCTTCGGCGGCCCTATTGCAGTGAATGGGTCCTCATCCGATTCGCAAAATATGCGGATAGGATGCAGAAAAAAAAATAAGTTTGTGTGCATGAGGCCTTAGGCCTCATTCACACATACGTGGACCACGGTCTGTGAAAACCCGGCCTGCCATCCTGCTGAGTGCAGGAGCGCACGGCGTCATTGGTTGCTATGACGCCGTGCGCTTCGTGCCACCACCGCCGTACAATAGTACACTCGTATAGATCATATGAGTCATAGCAACCAATGACACCATGCACTCGGCAGGACGGGTTTTCACGGACCGTGGTCCACGTATGTGTGAATGAGGCCTATGGGTGTATTCATATGACCATGTCCGCTTTACAGACTGCAAACCGCGGATCCACAAAACACGGACACCAGCCATGTGCACCCCATATCGCGGCGCATACCTATTGACTTCAATGAGTCCGCAATCTGCAAGATGCAGCCAAAAGTAGGACATGTCACAAGGAAGCTATCTTTCGCGGCACGGAGGCACAAGGAAGCCCTTGCCGATCCAAGGTTTGCGGAATATAAAATGGAGACGGCTGTGTGAATACACCCCTACAGTCAAGTCTTCGTTTTTGATCTGCGTTGCACAGGCAGCAAAAGATGGGATGATGTAATCGAAAACAACAGGTCCCATGCCCGCACGGGCACCGTCTCTGCACCTGTCCTTCTCCAGGGAGATATCTGCCTCCAGTCTGGGGTCTCGGGAGAAAAAAGCGATTATCTGTTCTGATGACATGAACCCTTTAATAAATTGTACCGCTCCCCGTGCTGCACG
Organism: Bufotes viridis; assembly: GCA_033119425.1. NCBI lineage: Eukaryota > Metazoa > Chordata > Amphibia > Anura > Bufonidae > Bufotes > Bufotes viridis. Next base: position 13,848,684 of record CM065596.1, on the reverse strand, counting down.
AGCTGTGATTCCTGACATGTATACAGATGGCAGAGAGCCAGGTCCTCCAGCATCATAATCATCTGCAATAATACGGCAGTGTACCCAGGCCGCCCGCCTCGAGTCCTAAATGGTAAGTCTGCCGATATGGCTGAGACCGATCTCCCACTGCGGTATCATCACTGAGCCGGGTACAACTGCTGATCAGGAGCCTGGAAAAGCTGGGTGATCACCCTCTGAGAGCAGGAATGGTGGCACTTCTAAGGCTACTTTCACACTTGCGTTCCGGCAGTGGATCGGAATACCGGAAAAAAAAAACATTTCCGTTTAGCCCTCATGCATTCTGAATGCAAAGAGATCCGTTCCGGCAGCATTGCATTTTGTGACCGGTTGTGTCCGGTCTCAAAAACGGGAAAAAAACGGATCTGGCACTAAAAACAATGTAAGCCAATTGTAACGGATTCGTTTTTTATCTAGCATTAACTCGTTCACACTTGCGCGTTCACACTTAACAAGTTCATACTTGCGCGTTTTACAGCGCGTTCGAACGCGCTGTAAAACGCATAACCGATGCAAACCAATGCTTCCCTATGGGACTGGTTCACATTTTCGCGTTTTACAGCGCGTTCAAACGAATGGCCCATAGACTTCAATGGGAACGCGCAACGCTTGTATTTTGCGCGTTTTTGACAGCTTTGACAGTTTATGAATTTGCAACATGCTGGAAAGGCCAAACCCCAGCTCTGATTGGCCAAACTTCATATAGACAGGGATATTTGGTCATTGGACAACACTGCAGTCAATCACACAAACGTGCGTCAAACGCGCGTTTACTATTGCCAAAAACGCGCATAAAAACGCGTGTAAAACGCGCGTTTCAGAAACGCTCAAGTCTGAACCCAGGGTAAAAAAAACTGCCCCGTCACCCATTGACTTTCAATGTATTTAGTGACAGATCCGTTTTTTCCGCTTTGATTTCACACAATCGCAACGGAACGGATGCATCCTGGTGTGCAAAATCAAGACGGATCCGTTTAATTCCGGCATTGAGATCCTTTGCCGAATCTCGATACCGGAATTAACAACGCAAGTGTGAAAGCAGCCTAACGTATGCATGACCTTATCATGTCACGTAGCACAGGTCATGTCATGTGTCATGCTAAATGCAACTTTCTCTACCTTCCTGTTAGTTTGTTACAATGTATCAGTGGGGCTAAAATGTGTCAGCCTGGAGTTCAGCCAGTTTAGCTCACACAGAATCGGATACAATTGCAGCAAACTCTCAGCTGTGATACGTTTTAGGTCTGTACTTGTTTTTAGCCTTAGGATTTAAGCTAGAATGTGCTCAGTTATTGACAGCAAGCAGAGATCTTGAAAATGTTGAAGAACTGAAAGAGAAATGATATTTCAGATATGGATACATTTCATAATTTATCTTTATTTCAGTCGGAGCTCAGTTTTTCGGATACAGAGCTCTAAATCCCCTGCATAGATGTAAATGATAAAATTCCGTCTTCCTGCAGCCACCACCAGGGGGAGCTTAGGAGCTTACTGCATACTGCAATAAGGACATAGGCTGCAGTCGGTTCCTCAACTCCCTCTAGTGGTGGCTGCAGGAATAGCAATGAATTATTACTTCCTACAAATTTCGGAGCACATCGACCTCATCAGCTCCTTTCTTGTCCATGACGCCTGTAAAGTTATGCGCCTGATGGGTCAGTAGTTCTTCACGCTGTAGTCAAGTGTTCTTTGGCCGTGTCCGTGTTTTCTCAGATGCTTCATTAATACAATGAGACCCTCGTAACAATCGCAGGCCGTAATTCTTCCGCTAAATAAGGCAAATCTCGCATGTAAAGCAAACAGAGGGGACCCTGCGGTCACGTTGTCATCAGGTCTCTGACGTGGCTCCATAGCTGAAATACTTCTCTGTAATCCTTGATAGGAACATCATTCAGTTCTTGGCCTCCTAACGACAGTAGCTGAGGATCAACTTAAAGGAGTTGTAAAGAAAAGTATTAGAAAATCATGGCTGCAATCCTTCAGAAACAGCGCCACCCCTGTCCACTGGTTATGTCTAGCATTGCAGCTCCCTGCAAGTGAATCTGCAATACCACCACCAACCTGTGGTCTGGTGTGGCGCTGTTTTAGGCAGAAAGCAGCCACTGGACAACGCCTTTTAAAGGGGGCCCTCTGGGATTCACATATTGATGACCTATCAGGAAAGACTGAAAAGAATAAGATCCCCAGCAGCACAGAGTATTTCAGGATACCAGTGTGCCAGTGTTTATGGGGGGAGCAGCAGCCACTTTAATGATTGCACTACTGTGGTAGAATTGAGAAGGTTTATGAAGGCAATGGTAGCCCCAGCAGCACAGAGTATTTCAGGAGATAAGCGTGTTTATAATGCGCTGTCCAGTCTTGTGATCATGTTATGAATGACGTGTGTTGGGGGCATACGACACCGCGGGGGGCTGTGGACGGACAGTGCCGCGGGTTCACACACGACACGCAGTCACGCACGTAGGAAATTGTTCTAGGTAAACTTTGTACCTCTTTGGCCATTCACTTACAGTAAAAAGAGCAAGATGAAGGCGCCACGGATCATGTGACCGCTGCTCCCCCATCCACCGAAAAGTGAGGTCACCCGTAGATATAAATGATATGGATAACACCCGCCACATCATATACTGGTCTGCTGTTATCTTTATTGTCACTGGTTCTAGCAAAGCTGCAGCGAGGATGATGTCAGGTCTATTCTGAGACACAATCTCCCTCCTCATGCGTGGGATTCCCAACAGACAATAAACTGCAAATATCTCATCACACCCAGCCCAACCAGAATAGTGAGTGCAGCTCTGGAGTATAATACAGGATGTAACTCAGGATCAGTACAGGATAAGTAATGTAATGTATGTACACAGTGACTGCACCAGCAGAATAGTGAGTGCAGCTCTGGAGTATAATGCAGGATGTAACACAGAATCAGTACAGGATAAGTAATGTATGTACACAGTGACTCCACCAGCAGAATAGTGAGTGCAGCTCTAGAGTATAATACAGGATGTAACTCAGGATCAGTACAGGATATGTAATGTATGTACACAGTGACTGCACCAGCAGAATAGTGAGTGCAGCTCTGGAGTATAATAGAGGATGTAACTCAAGATCAGTACAGGATAAGTAATGTATGTACACAGTGACTGCACCAGCAGAATAGTGAGTGCAGCTCTGGAGTATAATACAGGATGTAACTCAGGATCAGTACAGGATAAGTAATGTATGTACACAGTGACTCCACCAGCAGAATAGTGAGTGCAGCTCTAGAGTATAATACAGGATGTAACTCAAGATCAGTACAGGATAAGTAATGTATGTACACAGTGACTGCACCAGCAGAATAGTGAGTGCAGCTCTGGAGTATAATACAGGATGTAACTCAAGATCAGTACAGGATAAGTAATGTATGTACACAGTGACTCCACCAGCAGAATAGTGAGTGCAGCTCTGGAGTATAATACAGGATATAACACAGGATCAGTACAGGATATGTAATGTATGTACACAGTGACCCCACCAGCAGAATAGTGAGTGCAGCTCTGGAGTATAATACAGGATGTAGCTCAGGATCAGTACAGAATAAGTAATGTATGTACACAGTGACTGCACCAGCAGAATAGTGAGTGCAGCTCTGGAGTATAATACAGGATGTAACTCAGGATCAGTACTGGATAAGTAATGTATGTACACAGTGACTCCAACAGCAGAATAGTGAGTGCAGCTCTGGAGTATAATCCAGGATGTAACTCAGGATCAGTACAGGATAAGTAATGTATGTACACAGTGACTGCACCAGCAGATTAATGAGTGCAGCTCTGGAGTATAATACAGGATGTAACTCAGGATCAGTACAGGATAAGTAATGTATGTACACAGTGACTGCACCAGCAGAATAGTGAGTGCAGCTCTGGAGTATAATACAGGATGTAGCTCAGGATCAGTAAAGGATAAGTAATGTATGTACACAGTGACTCCACCAGCAGAATAGTGAGTGCAGCTCTGGAGTATAATACAGGATGTAACTCAGGATCAGTACAGGATAAGTAATGTGTATGTACACAGTGACTGCACCAGCAGAATAGTGAGTGCAGCTCTGGAGTATAATACAGGATGTAACTCAGGATCAGTACAGGATAAGTAATGTATGTACACAGTGACTCCACCAGCAGAATAGTGAGTGCAGCTCTGGAGTATAATACAGGATGTAACTCAGGATCAGTACAGGATAAGTAATGTACAGTATGTACACAGTGACTGCACCAGCAGAATAGTGAGTGCAGCTCTGGAGTATAATACAGGATGTAACTCAGGATCAGTACAGGATAAGTAATGTATATGTACACAGTGACTCCACCAGCAGAATAGTGAGTGCAGCTCTAGAGTATAATACAGGACGTAACTCAGGATCAGTACAGGATAAGTAATGTATGTACACAGTGACTGCACCAGCAGAATAGTGAGTGCAGCTCTGGAGTATAATACAGGATGTAACTCAGGATCAGTACAGGATAAGTAATGTAATAGTACACAGTGACTCCACCAGCAGAATAGTGAGTGCAGCTCTGGAGTATAATACAGGATGTAACTCAGGATCAGTACAGGATAAGTAATGTATGTACACAGTGACTGCACCAGCAGAATAGTGAGTGCAGCTCTGGAGTATAATACAGGATGTAACTCAGGATCAGTACAGGATAAGTAATGTATGTACACAGTGACTGCACCAGCAGAATAGTGAGTGCAGCTCTGGAGTATAATACAGGATGTAACTCAGGATCAGTACAGGATAAGTAATGTATGTACACAGTGACTCCACCAGCAGAATAGTGAGTGCAGCTCTGGAGTATAATACAGGATGTAACTCAGGATCAGTACAGGGTAAGTAATGTAATGTATGTACACAGTGACTGCACCAGCAGAATAGTGAGTGCAGCTCTGGAGTATAATACAGGATGTAACTCAGGATCAGTACAGGATAAGTAATGTATGTACACAGTGACTCCACCAGCAGAATAGTGAGTGCAGCTCTGGAGTATAATACAGGATGTAACTCAGGATCAGTACAGGATAAGTAATGTATGTACACAGTGACTGCACCAGCAGAATAGTGAGTGCAGCTCTGGAGTATAATACAGGATGTAACTCAGGATCAGTACAGGATAAGTAATGTATGTACACAGTGACTGCACCAGCAGAATAGTGAGTGCAGCTCTGGAGTATAATACAGGATGTAACTCAGGATCAGTACAGGATAAGTAATGTATGTACACAGTGACTCCACCAGCAGAATAGTGAGTGCAGCTCTGGAGTATAATACAGGATGTAACTCAGGATCAGTACAGGGTAAGTAATGTAATGTATGTACACAGTGACTGCACCAGCAGAATAGTGAGTGCAGCTCTGGAGTATAATACAGGATGTAACTCAGGATCAGTACAGGATAAGTAATGTATGTACACAGTGACTCCACCAGCAGAATAGTGAGTGCAGCTCTGGAGTATAATACAGGATGTAACTCAGGATCAGTACAGGATAAGTAATGTATGTACACAGTGACTGCACCAGCAGAATAGTGAGTGCAGCTCTGGAGTATAATACAGGATGTAACTCAGGATCAGTACAGGATAAGTAATGTAATGTATGTACACAGTGACTGCACCAGCAGAATAGTGAGTGCAGCTCTGGAGTATAATACAGGTTGTAGCTCAGGATCAGTAAAGGATAAGTAATGTATGTACACCGTGACTGCACCAGCAGAATAGTGAGTGCAGCTCTGGAGTATAATACAGGATGTAACTCAGGATCAGTACAGGATAAGTAATGTACAGTATGTACACAGTGACTGCACCAGCAGAATAGTGAGTGCAGCTCTGGAGTATAATACAGGACGTAACTCAGGATCAGTACAGGATAAGTAATGTATGTACACAGTGACTCCACCAGCAGAATAGTGAGTGCAGCTCTAGAGTATAATACAGGATGTAACTCAGGATCAGTACAGGGTAAGTAATGTAATGTATGTACACAGTGACTGCACCAGCAGAATAGTGAGTGCAGCTCTGGAGTATAATACAGGTTGTAACTCAGGATCAGCACAGGATAAGTAATGTATGTACACAGTGACTCCACCAGCAGAATAGTGAGTGCAGCTCTGGAGTATAATACAGGATGTAACTCAGGATCAGTACAGGATAAGTAATGTATGTACACAGTGACTGCACCAGCAGAATAGTGAGTGCAGCTCTGGAGTATAATACAGGATGTAACTCAGGATCAGTACAGGATAAGTAATGTAATGTATGTACACAGTGACTGCACCAGCAGAATAGTGAGTGCAGCTCTGGAGTATAATACAGGTTGTAACTCAGGATCAGCACAGGATAAGTAATGTATGTACACAGTGACTGCACCAGCAGAATAGTGAGTGCAGCTCTGGAGTATAATACAGGATGTAACTCAGGATCAGTACAGGATAAGTAATGTAATGTATGTACACAGTGACTCCACCAGCAGAATAGTGAGTGCAGCTCTGGAGTATAATACAGGATGTAACTGATGATTTTACTAGTTCCATGACGTAAAGTCATAGTTTTATTAAAGACACGGAGGCTCCTATTGCTATCTCCTTCTTTACTCTCCACCATATAGCAGCAAAGAAAAAACAAATTTACATAATTAAATAACCCAGACAACCGGTACCGCCCCCTATAAGTCCATAAAAGGCAGTCCATATTCTCACACTTCCTCTTTCTTTGAAAACTGGTCCCAAACGACACCGAAACAAGGAACTCCAAACGAACTAAAACGGAACAAGGGTCGCCAGGTATGACCCAATCCAAACGACACTCTGAACGACCAGAACATTGAATCGGATTCATCCATCATAAACGAACACCAACCGGGGCGTGGAATCCTGATTGCGAAGACCGAAATCCAGCAAGCTCCAACCTGAAGGATCAGTAACCTAGGTGAGTAGAAAAATAAAGGTAAGTAACACCATACTCGAGGTAAGGGAGTATTCAGGAACAGGGACCACCTATCCAGAAAGCTGAAAAATGCTCTAGACATAAGGGCGCAAAACCAGAAGCACAACATAACAAGAAAAAACAAATACAGCGTAAAAGGGCGGGTAAGGGCGGGCAATACTCGCCTCCGTGTCTTTAATAAAACTATGACTTTACGTCATGGAACTAGTAAAATCATCAGTTTCACAGCAAGACACGGAGGCTCCTATTGCAAGTTCAAAGCTAAGTAACGAGAGGCTCAAAAGGATGAGGAGGAGGACGAAAATAATACTCCCTGAATGTAGAAGCTCTGGACCAGTCCGCCAACCGCAGAACATCCTCCAACCACGCGCCCTGCCACAACCATGGAAGTAGCCGCGGCGCCACGAGCCGAATGGGCCGTGAAGATGGACGTGTCAATACCTGCCAAGGAAAGAACCCACTTCATCCACCTTGCCAAGGTAGGACTGGAAACCGGCCCAAAAGGATGGCGAAACGACAGAAACAGGTTTGGGACGGAAGGGGAACGAAACCCCCGAGTACGGGTTTCATACTCCTTAAGGCAAGCCACCGGACACAACGCTGGGGAGGAGGGAAAATAGGGGTAACAGACCTCGCGGATGTTAGTTTTGGTCCTTCGGGAAATATTGAAGGACACCCCGGTGGGGGTAAAGGAATGAGCGTCGAAGTCCAGGGCACGGACATCCGAAACCCGCTTGCAGGACACCAAACAAAAAAGGGTTAAGAGTTTGGCTGAAAGCTGTCGTAAGGAGAGGTCCTCGTTGGGCGGCCAGGCAGAGAAGAAATCCAGCACCACGGAGACGTCCCAGGTCGATGAAAACCGCGGGCGAGGCGGACGGGACATCCTGGAACCGCGCAGCAGACGACAAACCAGGGGATGTTTGCCAGCAGAGACCCCATCATAACCCCTGTGGGAAGAAGAGATGGCAGAGCGGAAAAGATTTAATGTACGGTAAGCCTTACCTGCCTCGAACAACGAAGTGAGGAACTGCAGGAGATCCGTCACAGGGGCCGAAACGGGATCCAGGTCCCGTTCCAGGCACCAAGCAGCCCAAGACCTCCAGGCGGCCCGATAGGCCTTCCTGGTGCCAGGGGCCCATGCATTATCCAGGAGCTGACGAGCCCCTCCCGAAATTCCCTCGACCTCTCCGGACAGCCGGATACCAGGCAGGCCAGGAGAGAGAGAGAGCCGTCGCTGAGGAGAGGATGCGGAGATCCCGCAGGGTCCCTGAGAGAGTCGGCCTGAAGGGGAAGGCGACACGGCACGTCCATAAGAAGTTCCAGGAGAGACGGGAACCAGCATTGGGACGTCCAAAACGGCACTATCAGAACCGGTTCGGCCCGGTGACGTCGAATCTGAAGCAGGGTCCTCGGGATCATGGCGAAAGGAGGGAAAGCGTACGGTCGAGGAGTCGACCAATCCTGCAGGAATGCATCCACCGCTTCCGCTTCCGGGTCCGGACGCCAGCTGTAGAAGCGAGGCAACTGGGCGTTGATCCTGGAGGCGAAAAGGTCGACAGAAAACGGACCCCAGATGTCTGCAATCCGCGAGAATATCTCCGGGTCCAGCATCCAGTCGCTGCCGTCCGAGAAGCACCTGGAGCTGAAATCCGCTCGAGAGTTGTGGAGTCCCGGAAGGTATTCCGCCTGGACCATGATGTCTCTGGAAAGGCAAAAGGACCAGAAATCCTTGGCCAGGCGTGCCAACGTCGCTGATTGGGTCCCCCCGAGTTTGTTGATGTAGCGGACCGCCGATATGTTGTCCATCCGGAGACGGATACAGGCGGTCGCTCTCTCGTTGGAGAAACTGCGAACGGCGAAGGAGCCCGCCAGGAGTTCCAAAGCGTTGATATGCAGGCGGGATTCCTCCGGGGTCCAACGCCCCCCCCGTCGAAACGCCTTCGCAATGGGCTCCCCAACCCTGAAGGCTCGCATCCGATTCCACCGTGAATTCGGGTTGAAGTCCAAAGATGGCCCTGCCGTTCCAGGCCTGCAGGTTGGAGAGCCACCACGCGATTTCCTCCTGGGCCTCCGTGTCCAGCGTGATCAAGTCCGCAAAGGATGCCCCCGCTCTCAGGTGGGCGATCTTCAGCCTCTAGAGGGCGCGATAATGCAGTGGAGCTGGGAACACGGCTTGAATTGACGATGCCAGCAGTCCGATAAGCCTCGCCAGGTGTCGAAGGGACAGGTGCGGACGGGTAAGGGCATGTCTCAGCTCTTTTCGGATCGAGCGTAGTTTCGTGGTAGGGAGACTGAGGGACTCCGCGACGGAATCCACTACAAAGCCCAGAAACTCCATCCTCCGAGCGGGCGAAAGACAAGATTTCTCCCAGTTGATGAGAAATCCCAGGCGGGAAAGAAGGTCCATCGCCCACTGCAAGTGCAGAAGCAGGGTCGGCCTGTCCTGATGGAGGATGAGAATGTCGTCCAAGTAGACGATCAGTCTCACCCCTCGACTGCGGAGCCAGGATACTACCGGGCGCATCAGCTTGGTGAAGCACCAAGGAGCTGATGAGAGCCCAAAGGGAAGGCAGGTGAACCGCCAAAGTGTCCCCCGCCATAGAAACTGAAGCAGGTCTCTGCAGGATGCCGCAATGGATACAGTAAGATAGGCATCCTTCAGGTCGAGCTTCACCATCCAATCTCCCGGGAGAAGGAGATCCCTGAGGAGATGGATGCCCTCCATCTTGAAGTGGCGGTAGCGAACGATGGAGTTGAGGGCGCGCAGATTGATCACGGGGCGCATCTGGCCCCCTTTCTTCTGCACCAGAAAGATGGAACTTACCACGCCTTGATGGGCGAGGGGAGCCCGCTCTATAGCGTCCTTGCGGAGAAGATCGGTCAGTTCCGAGTCCACCAGCTGGCAACACAGAGTAGGTTGAGGGGGCGTCCGAGAGGATAGGCCCGCTAGATGGGGTGGGGTAGTCAACTCTATGCAGAACCCCCGAACGTCTCCAAGACCCAAGGGTCAGACGTGATTTCTGACCAATTGTGGAAAAAACATCGGAGCCTGCCCCCCACAGAAGGATTCAAAGAAGTTGGAAGAGGATTGTGACTTACCGGAGGCTCTGCGTGTGAAAGTTGCCCCACGGGGAGGCCTGGATCTCCAGTTGCTTCCTCTTGACGGGAAGAATGAGTAGGAGGAAGATGAGGCTTTGTGGTCCTGGGAGTACTGTCCCTGTCTCTGTGAGTAGGAGCCTCGACCCGAACCTCGGGCGTAGAAAGAGGAGCGGCCGGACAGACGGCCCCTTGTACTGCTGGCCCTGGCGGAGACCCGCCCCTGGAAGACACGCTTCATAGAGGATTGGGCCTTGTTTAATGCCGTGAAGGCCCCCACATAACGGCCGAGCTCCTTAATGAAGGAGTCGCCGAACAGCAGGCCTTGCGCCTCCTTGCCTGCCTCAGTGAGGGCCAGGTTGGACAGTTTGGGGTCAATTTTGTATAAAATCGCCCTACGCCTTTCAATGGAGAGGGCCGAGTTGGCGTTGCCTGTTACGCAAATGGCGCGTTGCGCCCAACCCCGGAGTTCATCCGGATCTATCGGGGACCCCGTAAGCTTGGCTGACTCGGCCATTTCAAAGATTTTCGTTAGAGGCCCAAACGCATCTAATAATTTATCCTGGCATCCCCGGAGGGAAGCATCCATGCCTTTACGGGGGTTCCACCCGGTTTTGCCTAAGAATTGGGCCAGTTTAGGATCGACCACCGGCGTGTCGCATACCTTGTTAGGTACCTTAGGCCTTGGGCACTCGGCCCGTAATTTACTCCTCGTTTCTTTAGGGAGGGGCTGACGGACCCAGTGCTCCAAGTAGGAGCCTACATGTTCCAGAGGGGCCCATTCCGCGGACCGCGGGTGGTGGAGACTATTCGGGTCAAACAGTAAGTTGCCCGATGGGTTCGACCAAGAGCCGAGGGATCTACCGGCTCAGCAGGGGCGGAAGTAGAGGGAGCCGAGGTAGATGGGAGCGCGGCTAGATCCGACGTCTCCTCATCCGAGGGGAACACATCCGAGAAGGGGTCATAATCTGGGTCCGCCTCCGAGTCGGAGGATTCTGTCTGCGCTCTAGCGCACTTCCAATTACGCGCCCTTTCGGCCCTGGGCGGAGGGGCTCTCTTGCGTGATCGGAGCACGCTCTCAGTGGTGGACAAGTTAACACCAATCGTATCCTCTCCCTGAGGAGGGTTATTCATGTGAGGTACGGGAACCTCAGACATACTAATGGGCCGGTCAGGTAGACTGGTAGCCAGGGCCCTAGAAATGGATTGGGCAATCACAGCAGACACTGAACCCATGGCCGCAGATATGGCAGCAGATATTGAGTTCTGTATGGCCAAGGCCTGGGCATCATCATTATCAGGCACCTCAGGGGATGAGGCTGCCGACTGAGGGTTGGGGGATGTCATGACAGCCCAGAAAATAAACCTGACAAAGGGCCCAGAAAATCTAACCTGAAGAGCAGGGGAGAAGAAGAGGAGCGCAGCGCAGGAACCGTAGGGTTAATCACCCTGAGGGGAGAGGCGCGGCGCTAGACAGGCAGATGGAGGAAGATGGCCGCTGCAAGTCTCGCGAGATCACGGCCTGGGAGACTGGAGGATGCCGCGATCTCGCGAGAACTCGCGGCAGCGCTGAGAGGAAAGGAAGGCGGGAAATGGCGGGAAGCGTGGCCGGAGGGAGAGGAGCTGCAGGAAGTGAAGGTAAGGGGTTAGAAACCCCACGCAGCAGCGCAGGAGAGAGGGAGCGGCGGAGGCCGCCGCAACCAAGAACGGCCGGAATGAGGAGCAAGCGGGTCGGAGCGCAGCAAGCTAGCGGGGCGGCCGTAAAGATGAGAAGACCGGCCGACCGCAGCAAAAGGGGGACAAGTACGGGGGTCCCAGGGGAAGAGTGCAACGGCCACAGGAGAGGAAGGGAATAAAGCCGCACAGAGGGGCGAGAAGACCCCCCCCAAGATGGCAGAGAGGGCAATGAGGGCAAACCCCAAGCCCTATGTGTAACCCCCCAGACCCAGGGGGAGAAAAGTATATATATATATACAAGACCAAAGATCAAAGGGAAAACTCACAACCTAAAAACCAACGGAAAAGGGTATCTAAACAGTGAAGAAAATTTTGAGGTACTTATCTGAGGTGGAGCAGCAAAGAAAGAGAAAGTGTGAGAATATGGACTGCCTTTTATGGACTTATAGGGGGCGGTACCGGTTGTCTGGGTTATTTAATTATGTAAATTAGTTTTTTCTTTGCTGCTATATGGTGGAGAGTAAAGAAGGAGATAGCAATAGGAGCCTCCGTGTCTTGCTGTGAAACTCAGGATCAGTACAGGATAAGTAATGTACAGTATGTACACAGTGACTGCACCTACAAAAGTGGCGTAACTAGATTAGTAAATGTCCCTAATAATCCATTAATCTATAGGAAGGTGAACGCCACTTGTCCTTATAGTCTCAAGACATGATGAAGTCTTCATCTTTTCCTTGATCAGTACTTACTTATTAACGCTTTGGGAGAGATTTACCAAAGGTCGCACATACGATGTTTATGGCTTTTTTATGCTAAAAAAGAGGCGCAGGGAGATGATAAATCTCCCCCTGTGTGTCATGCAAGTACTGTAGATCAGCAGGAATGAAGTCCACAAGTCCTCATTACACCCCACTCCTCAGTGACGACATCAGCAGAGATTGGAGAGGTGGCGGTGTGTACTGAACTTGCATTGGTAAGGTCTCCCAGTGCATGTGGAGATAGACCTTTATCTACCGCAGAGTCCATAGAAGGTAAGATCCAGGAGATCACATTCCACAGCTTTATAGCCTCATAATTCACTATTACCTATTAAAAGGGACACATGCTGCCGACTGCTAATTTCAGCACATAGATATGAGAAGACCGCGAGGAATTCCAGAACCGAAAAACCCACCCAGAACCTTAATCCTAATATTATACAGGAAAAAACTGCGGTATTATAGTAGGCATATTCTTGTACATAGGAACAGTATTATAGTAGTTATATTCTTTTACACAGGAGGCAGTATTATATTAGTTATATTCTTGTACATAGGAGCAGTATTATAGTAGTTATATTCTTGTACATAGGAGGCAGTATTATAGTAGTTATATTCTTGTACATAGGAGGCGGTATTATAGTAGTTATATTCTTGTACATAGGAGCAGTATTATAGTAGTTATATTCTTGTACATAGGAGGCAGTATTATAGTAGTTATAGTCTTGTATATAGGAGCAGTATTATAGTAGTTATATTCTTGTACATAGGAGGCAGTATTATAGTAGTTATATTCTTGTACATAGGAGGCAGTATTATAGTAGTTATAGTCTTGTATATAGGAGCAGTATTATAGTAGTTATATTCTTGTACATAGGAGGCAGTATTATAGTAGTTATATTCTTGTACATAGGAGCAGTATTATAGTAGTTATATTCCTGTACATAGGAGGCAGTATTATAGTAGTTATATTCTTGTACATAGGAGGCAGTATTATAGTAGTTATAGTCTTGTACATAGGAACAGTATTATAGTAGTTATATTCTTGTACATAGGGGCAGTATTATAGTAGTTATATTCTTGTACAGAGGAGGCAGTATTATAGTAGTTATATTCTTGTACATAGGAGCAGTATTATAGTAGTTATATTCTTGTACATAGGAGGCAGTATTATAGCAGTTATATTCTTGTACATAGTGGCAGTATTATAGTAGTTATATTCTTGTACATAGAAGCAGTATTATAGTAGTTATATTCTTGTACATAGGAGGCAGTATTATAGTAGTTATATTCTTGTACAGAGGAGGCAGTATTATAGTAGTTATATTATTCTACATAGGAGCAGTATTATAGTAGTTATATTCTTGTACATAGGAGGCAGTATTATAGCAGTTATATTCTTGTACATAGTGGCAGTATTATAGTAGTTATATTCTTGTACATAGGGGCAGTATTATAGTAGTTATATTCTTGTACATAGAAGCAGTATTATAGTAGTTATATTCTTGTACAGAGGAGGCAGTATTATAGTAGTTATATTCTTGTACATAGGAGGCAGTATTATAGTAGTTATATTCTTGTACAGAGGAGGCAGTATTATAGTAGTTATATTATTCTACATAGGAGCAGTATTATAGTAGTTATATTATTCTACATAGGAGCAGTATTATAGTAGTTATATTCTTGTACATAGGAGCAGTATTATAGTAGTTATATTCTTGTACATAGGAGGCAGTATTATAGTAGTTATATTCTTGTACATAGGAGCAGTATTCTAGTAGTTATATTCTTGTACATAGGAGGTAATATTATAGTAGTTAAATTCTTGTACATAAGAGGCAGTATTATAGTAGTTATATTCTTGTACATACGAGCAATATTATAGCATAGATTTGTACATGTGGGGCAATAGTATAGCAGTTATAGTCAACCTAAGGAGTGCTGGGAGATTTATACAAGACCTAATTCTTTTGATATTTTTTGAGTTGAGTCTCATAACCAAAATGAGGTGAGCCATTGGCCTCTATGGAAGGACTAGTATTGAACAGATGCCAGCAGTGTTATAATGACTGGCGCTGCTTACTGTAACAACATTTGGGCTCTGAGATTGGAAAGCAGACTGTAATAGGCAGGCCCCAGCTGTTTACACCGCAGCAGAGCCAAGACTGCAATGTGCACTCTGCTGGTCCACGTGTTCCCGCACAGCACTGTGACGGGGCGCCAAGTTCCATCTCCAAGTCTGATTTACACACAAATGTATTGCAATATCTCTGGTTCTTGAGTCATTATTAACTTCTATTTTTAACTCAAAATGTGCTGCAATGTAAAACACGCTCCCTTTTGGTTCTGTTCCCAGGAAAGTTGGGCCACCATTATATCCCCCACAGGGTTTGTTGCCCAGTTCCTAAATGTCAAAGCTACTTAGTAATGCACGCTAAATCCATATATATCTCTGTATATCCCGTGGGAGAAAGAATCAATGTCATGGGGACAACCTAAGGACTAAGGCCTCATGCACACGACCGTTGATTGTTTCCGTGTCCGTTGCTCCGTTTTTCGTGATTTTCTGCGGACCCATTGGTTTTCAATGGGTCAGTGGAAACCTCGGCAAATGCACCGTTTGTCCTCCGTGTCCGTGGTCCGTGATTCCAGTCCGTCAAAAAAATATAACCTGTCCTATTCTTGTCCGTGAAAAACGGTTCACAGACCCATTCAAGTCAATGGGTCCGTGAAAAATGCGGATGGCCATCCGTGTGTCATCCGTGTTCCGTGTCCGTTTTTTTGCGGATCCCTTGGCAGGCACTTGGGAAACATTGTCAGCCTGTCTTTTGGTAAAATCTTTTGGGTCATGTCCGCTAAAAAAACGGAAGACACACGGAAGCACAACGGAAGGCAAAAACGGACACGGATCACTGAACAACGGAACCTCTTTTTGCGGACAGCATAGAAAAACGGTCGTGTGCTTGAGGCCTAACTTTTATGTGGAATGCTTCACAAGCAGTAAAAGTTCTTAAAGAGGACCTGTCATCTCTCCTTAAAGGGAGTCTTTCACCCCCAAACCACATTTTTCATCACTCACATCTTCCTGTGATAAATTGCCCCCCCATTAAAAAGCCTCTTAGGGTACTTTCACACTTGCAGCAGGGCGGATCCGGCCGGCAGACCGTTTTTTTATGCTGTCCGCAAAAAGGGGTTCCGTTGTTCAGTGATCCGTGTCCGTTTTTGCCTTCCGTTGTGTGTCCGTGTGTCTTCCGTTTTTTTTAGCGGACATGACCCAAAAGATTTTACCAAAAGACAGGCTGACAATTTTTGCCAAGTGCCTGCCAAGGGATCCGCAAAAAAAACGGACGCGGAACGCGGATGACACACGGATGGCCATCCGCATTTTTTCACGGTCCCATTGACTTGAATGGGTCCGTGAACCGTTTTTCACGGACAAAAATAGGACAGGTTATATTTTTTTGACGGACTGGAATCACGGACCACGGACGCGGAGGACAAACGGTGCATTTGCCGAGTTTTCTACGGACCCATTGAAAACCAATGGGTCCGCAGAAAATCACGAAAAACGGAGAAACGGACACGGAATCAAACAACGGTCGTGTGCATGAGGCCTTAGGAGTGCATACAACCGCATAATATTTATCTGTAGAAAGGGTTAACGGCCCCATTCAGCGCCTGATCCGTGCAGTGCATTGCACTCATTGGCGTTCCAGTACATTTCCGTAGTGTCATCCTGAATTTCGCAGTTCCAGGGGAGTGAAAGACATTCCGGCGGTGCCAATCTGATCCCATGTTTTCTTTTTGCCATGGGATAGATTTCATCACACGAGCGGGGCGTCTGACCTTTTCACTGACACTTATAGCTCCGGCGGAGGAGACTTTCCAAGTCCTATACACAGGCAACAGCAGCTGCACTCCCATCATCCTACATAAGGCCGGGGCTTCCCTCTCACATGACAAATGACGAAAAAAATATCCATAATAGCTTATTGTTGGGCTCATAAATAGATTGCATGAATGTCTTGGAACATTAACCCTTTGAGCTCAAATCATACCGCCAGCTAGGCTGAGGAGACTGAATGAGAATGTCGTCGATCTAGTAGATTAGGTAAAGCCACTTTAAAACTTTGTGCATAAAGGGGTCGCCTGGTTTATGAGAGTCTATGTAAAGAGTGTTTCTCTTGATTTCAATAAAAATGGCGCAACGCTTAATTCTACCTGCGGAGGCGCTGCAGGGAAGTGGGACACTGACAGGTTTTCCCACAGATTATAGGTGACTGCTGCGAAGTGGGAACCATCACTTTTCGTCAGGGGTCAACCGCCCTACACATAGAGTGCCATGTACTATTACAGGGCTATTAGTAGTAATGGTGCTCCATATCTCACTATAGGGCTGTATATATAATTCTGGTGCTCCATATCTCACTATAGGGCAGTATATTATAATTCTGGTGCTCCATATCTCACTATAGGGCTGTATATATAATTCTGGTGCTCCATATATCACTATAGGGCTGTATATATAATTCTGGTGCTCCATATCTCACTATAGGGCTGTATATATAATTCTGGTGCTCCATATCTCACTATAGGGCAGTATATATAATTCTGGTGCTCCATATCTCACTATAGGGCAGTATATATAATTCTGGTGCTCCATATCTCACTATAGGGCTATATATACAATTCTGGTGCTCCATATCTCACTATAGGGCTGTATATATAAAGCTGGTGCTCCATATCTCACTATAGGGCTGTATATATAATTCTGGTGCTCCATATCTCACTATAGGGCAGTATATATAAAGCTGGTGCTCCATATATCACTATAGGGCTGTATATATAATTCTGGTGCTCCATATCTCACTATAGGGCTGTATATATAATTCTGGTGCTCCATGTCTCACTATAGGGCTGTATATATAATTCTGGTGCTCCAGATCTCACTATAGGGCTGTATATATAATTCTGGTGCTCCATACCTCACTATAGGGCAGTATATATATATAATTCTGGTGCTCCATATATCACTATAGGGCTGTATATACAAAGCTGGTGCTCCATATCTCACTATAGGGCTGTATATATAATTCTGGTGCTCCATATATCACTATAGGGCAGTATATATATATAATTCCGGTGCTCCATATCTCACTATAGGGCTGTATATACAATTCTGGTGCTCCATATCTCACTATAGGGCTGTATATATAATTCTGGTGCTCCATATCTCACTATAGGGTAGTATATATAATTCTGGTGCTCCAGATCTCACTATAGGGCTGTATATATAATTCTGGTGCTCCATATCTCACTATAGGGCTGTATATATAATTCTGGTGCTTCATATCTCACTATAGGGCAGTATATATAGTTCTGGTGCTCCATATCTCACTATAGGGCTGTATATATAATTCTGGTGCTCCATATCTCACTATAGGGCTGTATATATAATTCTGGTGCTCCATATCTCACTATAGGGCAGTATATATAATTCTGGTGCTCCAGATCTCACTATAGGGCTGTATATATAATTCTGGTGCTCCAGATCTCACTATAGGGCTGTATATGAAATAATGGGGTTCCCAGTTTGACTTCAGAGCTACACATAAGGTCAAGGAGCTCTGTCCTATTGTCGGTGGCCCCATCGCCCGCTGCTGTGTCCTAGGCAGTGTCACATCCTGGGGTGTGGGGCGTCACAAGATTTATTTGCCATCCTAAAATACAAGAGGGTTATGGGGTAAAGGCTAAAACGCATCACAAATACAAGAGTGCCGATAGAGGAAGTTTCCGCTTCTTCCTCTTTCACCGGCCATTTACTGGCGTAGCAGAGCGAGGCGTGGGAGTTAGTCATCTGGTACAACTCATGACGTCACAATGTGGATTTATATAGGATTTATATAGGACTGCGGGCAAATTGACAGCATTATTGCGATGTCAAAAAACGCCCCCTTCTAATTCAGCACTGCTAAACCTGCAATACACACTTTGTGAGTTGTCACCATCTTGGAGTCAAGGTTACATATTGCACCAATAAATCCGTGCTATAAACAACGCCATAGACGCAGGTAGAGATAACGGCGGCTGTAATTCACAGGGTTCACGTACAGGGGACTGTCTACAGTCTATGGAAAAAAAGGCGATAGATCGGGTGCAGATAAAGGGGTGAAAAAGCAAATGTCGCACCCAAACCAGGAAAGCCCCAAAACACTCCATAGTAGGTGGGGGGGGGCTGTAATAAATTTTGCATTAAGTCCCAGTTTATGCCTCCGAGAGACAACACAATGTGACACATGCCAAATGTTGCAAGAGTTGGTCATGGTGTGTCCCTGTGGGTGCCCACTTCTAGAATCACAACCCATCCAAAATATAAAGAGGGCGTCCATTTGGGCAATTCTTTTTTTTTTTTTTTTTATCAGTTCTGCTGGAGACATCCACGAGTTTCTGTAGTATTATAGGACACCCATGACACTAAGGCCTCATGCACACAACCGCAGCCTGCAAAACACGGATCCGCAAAAGATACAGATAACGTCCCTGTGCATTCCGTATTTTGCGGAACAGAACAGTTGGCCTCTTGTTCGTTATGCGGACAATAATAGGACATGTTCTATTCCTTTGCGGAACGGACACACGAAAATGGAACGCACATCGCACATGGAGTGACTTCTGTTTTGTTTTTTTTGCAGACCCATTTTGCCCGAAATAAATGGTTACGCATACAGTCTGCAAAAAAAAACCAAAAAACTGAACGGACACGGAAAGAAAATACGTTCATGTGCGTGAGCCCTAAACATGAGGACGCCTCCCCCCATATGATATCCATATAGCATATAGACAAGGTGACCTAATGGCACAACGCGATGGGTCCGATGCGGATGTTTGACAGTAGAAAATCTGCTGCAGCAAACTGTGCCACAAATAGTGGGGATTTCGGTGCATGCATGCTGCAGATTTCACATGCGGCGTCTCCAAGGGCGTCATCCGTGGCAGATATCCACAGCACGAAATGACAGGCAGGTCAAGTTATGTGCGGATTTCACGGCAGAAACGTTTCCTCAGCGTGCGTTTGAGACTTTAAAAAAATAAAAATTAAAAATCTCATCCACTTTGCTACTACCGAGGATTTTCTGCACGCAATTCCGCTGCAGCATCTCAGCGCTTTATCAGATCGGTTGGCTGCTTCGCCCCGTGTGACCTTGACTTGTTTCGTGCGGTTTGTTAAATCCCCAAAAACGTCAGTAGTAATATATTGCAGGACAATATCCCAAAGGACATGTAGGACATGTACTATTTTGCCCATACGGCCGCGACAGTAATAAAAAAAAAAAAAAAAATGAGCGGTAAACAAAGTCAGTCATTAATATAGGGTTTGGGGGAGGGGGGCATGCGCCTGCCCGGCCATTTTAATATCAGGTATTTATAGCCTGGAATCCAGCGCGCTATGTGCTCTGCTTATAATCCTGGCGCTCGGACAAGATCTCATCGGTGTGTGTCCCGGGCACCGTGCCAGGGGTTACCAGTTATAAAAATACAATAGGCACAGGACATACTGGCTCGTGTCTGCCTCATTCTCTCCGCAGGATTTCGCTTCAAAGAGCAAGTCAATGGCTGTAAAACGAGTGATCCCCTGACACCCCGGCCCCCCCTCCTCCAGGCAGAGACAAAGGGGAACCCTAGAACAATTAGTGGAAAGCCCCTCCACAGTCACCAGCTTCACCCTTCCTCCCCAGGGTGTGACCATTGCTGCGGCCCTAGTGCCTAGGAGTGTGGATAACCCTTATAGGAGAGAACTACGCAGCCCGGCATGGACCTCTCCATTGCCTGATAGGAGTTGTAGTTTATCAGGAGGGTACCTTGCAGTGACTCTCATCAGGACAGGGTATAGGAGGTGTAGAGGGTGCACTTGGACCTTGGTGTCGGAGGAGGCCACAATTGGCAAGGGATGGTTGGCGGGATCTTGGTATATTGTAGTGAAGTGACATCTTGGACGGGACCTTAAAGGTGATGTGTAGGATTAGGAAAACATGGCTTCTTTCTGCGCCATAGCTGACTGCAGGTTGTACCCGTTATTGCAGCCTCATCAAAGTGAATGGGGCTGAGCTGTAAAACCACACACAACCTGTGGCAGGTGTGGTGCTGTTTTTGGAAAACTTTTTTCCCTCCAATCTTGTAAAACCCCTTTAACCCCTTCCAGACCTTTGCCATACATGTACGGCGGGTATGTGAGGTCGACAAACATGGCACCAGCTCAGAAGATGAAGGGCGCCAAAGCCGACGTATTTCTGCCGTCTTATACAGCAGACACTCGGAGCTAATGTCTGGGATCGGCAATAAGGGTGCAGCCACACGACCGTATGTATTTTGTGGTCCACAAAACGCGTATCTGCAAAAAATATGCATGGCGTCCGAGTTGAATACGTTTTTTGTGGATCCATTGTAACACTGCCTATTCTTGTCTACGAAATGGACAAGAATAGGACATGTTCTATCTCTTTGCGGGACTGTGGAACGGACATACGGATGCGGACAGCACACGGATTGCTGTCTGCATTTTTTGCGTACCCATAGAAATGAATAGCTTTGCATCCAATCAAAAAATGCGAATCGGATGTGGACCATAAATACGGTTGTGTGAATGAGGCCTAACGCTGAATACAGACATTTAACCCCTCAGGCTTTCCCTCCGAGAGTGCAGCTCTACCAGGGCCCGAATGGCTCCCCCCGCGCTGAAATCGAGAGAGACGTTCATTCATTGTGGTAGACTCGGGGCCCGCTGCCACAGGGACATAGCAAAACTCCCATAGACGGGTAATTCATTTCAGTCTATGGGACAAGCGATCTAAAGATCGGATGTTAGGGGACTTCACATCAGTGTAAAAAGAAATATATATATATGTAAATTCTAATCACCCTGTTTCTCCGTAATATAAAAAAAAGATCATTTGCCCATACTACTAATATGTGTGTTTATACCGTAGGGCAGTACTGGCCAACGTGCGGCTCTCCAGCTGTTGCAAAACTACAACTCCCAGCATGCCCAGACAGCCTACAACTATCAGCCTACAGCAGGGCATGGTGGGAATTGTAGTTTTACAACAGCTGGAGAGCCGCAGGTTGGCCAGCCCTGCCGTAGGGTGAATGCTGGACAAAAAAAAAATCTAAATGGCTGATTCACAATATTTTTCATCTCTTCACCTCCCTAAATAAAATTGAATAAAAAGTGTTCAAAAAGTCATACACAGTCCAAAATGGTATCAATTCAAGAAAAAAAAAAACTACAGGTCACCCCGCAAAAAAATGAGCTCCCACTCAGCTCCATTGATGTAACATTAGGGGTCAGAATATGACGATGCAAATAAAGAAGTTGTGCTTTTTAAAAAAAATATATATTAAAACACAAGAAGAACTACATAAATGTGGAATTGCTATAATCGTACTGACCGGGAGAATGAAGGGAATAAGTCAGTTCTACCACATAAGGAACGCCATAAAAATGAAACCCATAAAACTGTCAGAATTGAGATTTTTTTTTTTACAGTTCCACCAGATTTAGATTTTTTTCCCCCAGTTTCTCACTATATTGTATGCAACCTTAAATGGTTCCATTAGAAAGAACAACTTGTCCGGCAAAATAAATAAATAAAAAAGGCTTTATACGACTATGTAGAAAAAATTATGGCTCTGGGAAGGCTGGGAGCAAAAAATAAAAATAAAAAATGCAAAAACAGAAAATCGCAGGGGCTGATTTGCAGTTCAGGAGGATCATCCTTAGGGCTCATACACATGAACTTAGTATGTATTTAGCGGTCCGCAAAACATTGATCCGCAAAAAAAACTGATGACGACCGTGTGACATCCGTATTGCATCCATTCTTTTTCAGATCCATCATAACAATGCCTGTCCTTGTCCGCAAAAAAGGACAAAAATAGGGCATGTTTTATTTTAATAAGCTGAATGTACATTTCCGTCATTTCCGTTTTTTTGCGGAACCATTGACGTGTCTGGTTCCGCATACAGGCAGGAAAAAAAAATATGTTGCTGTGCATGAGCCCTTAGGGTATGTTCAGGTGGTAAAAAAAAATACACATTGGAAAAAAAATCCGCTATATATCTGCCACAGAAATTTTAAAGCTGACCCTTGGATTTGCGCTGCGGTTTTGCAGTCAGCAGGTCATGTGACTTGCTAGCCGCCACACTCGCTGGTAGCCCTGCAAACAGTCTGCCTATACATCGCTCTGATATTCTAGGCTCTCCAGTGATGTCATGGCACAGGCATATCACACGCCCACCCCTAATACCTCAGTGACGTCCCTCGTGCTCTGCTACCCATGTGTGGGTCATCGGATACCTCTCCCTCCCCCACTCCGAAAACCTGCTTGTCTTCCTATGAAATGAATCCTGAAGTGCAAGAGACAGAGAAATTAGATGATCGGCATGACGGGTTGGCACCCACCTTTCCCGGACCATGCTATAATATGGGAACATCGGAAAGAGGCAGCCACATCAGATGAAGGAATTGCTAGCAGCTTGCAATGAAGGTCCAGATGGGTGTTATCAGTTGGGGGGGGGGGGGGGGGTGTGTCCTTGCACAGTCTGACACGGGCAGCGCTGATTGGATAGTGTCAGACTGTGCAGGGACACACACCCAGTTGGTAACACCCTGCAGTACCTTCATTGCAAACTGCTAGCAATTCATTCATAACTTCCAGCAGGAATAACAGAGGGTTGGCACACCATAAAGTCCTAGGTAAAGATGCTCCAGAATTGTTTTTACACGGCGAATGCAAGTAGCTACTAAAACAGACATGTCAGGAGAAGCGACGGGTCTTCATTACGGCAAAGATCAGTATAGAAAGTGTAACTTGACCGTGAATTTGCAAGGACAGATTTGCTCGATATTTTTAATTACAGCCAAAAATCTATTGCTGCCGCATTGAAAAAACAACTGTACCAATAACCTACTGACCCTGAAAGGCAAACCGAAAGTCTGTAACTTGTGCGTGACAATCAATACACTGATCAATACACTATTATCCCAGCCCCGGATGGTCTCCTATTGGATAAGCTGCACCCCATATAAACACACGCATGCACAACCGATGGAGGGGGAGGCATTATCATATAGGCAATCTGGTTGCTATGGGCAACTGCTTTACTTGGACCTTGCACTGATTTGGCCAAATCTCCCCCACCACCCATGAAGCACGAGTGACCATGCAAAATCTATATCTGCAGCTGCTTCAGGAGGTGCGAACAGTGTTGGTGCCCAACGGAGAAGCAGCATTGGGAATCTGTCCACCTGGCCCAGGGATCGGCAAACTGCGGCTCTCCAGCTATTGTAAAACTACAATTCCCATCATGCCCTGCTGTAGGCTGATAGCTGTAAGCAGTCTTTGCATGCTGGGAGTTGTAGTTTTGCAACAGCTGGAGAGCCGCAGATTGCCCATCCCTGACTTAGCCCATGGGTCAGCAACCTTCGGCACTCCAGATGCTGCAAAACTACAACTCCCAGAATGTACACTTGGTCAGCTGTTCTTGTAACACCCATACAAGTGAATAGAGGGTTCTGGGAGTTGTAGTTTCAGAACAGCTGGAGTTCCAGAGGTTGCTGATCCCCGATCTAGCCAATTGACTAACATTCCTATAATTTGGCATCCTATAATTCAGAAAATCTGATAGTATTTGAAAATTTCTTGGGCCTCCGCCTCGAACAATCCTTACTGGTAAGAAAGGGACCCTTGACAATAAGCCGAGCACAAAATGTCCTGTTTTTGCGACCCCAGGTGATTAGCTATAACTTGTATGGAAACATGGCAGTAAGCGTTCAGTTTCTCTGCAGCGCCACCACTGGGGGAATAAGGTATTACACAGTGACTATTGGACAAATGGGTGGACGGGACAGGGCGGCTCCTCCAAAGCCAGAGATGCTCTTTGTAACCATTGGCCAAGAGATGAAGATCCTAAAGTGAACAGGGGCAGATGAGTGGGGGATCCATCTGCTGGGACCCCCACTCATCACGAGAACTGGTACCCTGTGGCCCCCGTTTGAATGGACCAATGCAACATCCAAAGTCTATGGGACTTCTGAAGATAGTCATGTACAGCACTAGGCTATCTCTGGCACTTCCATGGAGATGAATGGAAAGATAGTGCACATGGTCGACCTGCCAGTCCATTGGGGGGCACAGGGGCCCCATTCTATTAACATGATCGACCTGCCACTCCATTGGGGGGGCACAGGGGCCCCATTCTATTAACATGATCGACCTGCCACCTCATTGGGGGGCACAGGGCCCCATTCTATTAACATGATCGACCTGCCACCTCATTGGGGGGCACAGAGGCCCCATTCTATTAACATGGTCAACGTGCCAGTCCATTGGGGGGCGCAGGAGCCCCATTCTATTAACATGGTCAACGTGCCAGTCCATTGGGGGGCGCGGGCCCCATTCTATTAACATGGTCAACGTGCCAGTCCATTGGGGGGGCACAGGAGCCCCATTCTATTAACATGGTCAATGTGCCAGTCCATTGGGGAGGGCACAGGAGCCCCATTCTATTAAAATGGTCGACCTGCTACTCCATTGGGGGGCACAGGAGCCCGTTTTCTTATATCCTGTCCAGTGAATAGGGGATAATTTCATCCAATAATCTAGAACTTCTCATGAACACGAATGTGTGTGGGCAGTGCCCGTATTGCGGCCCTCAAACAGCAGTTCTGCAATATACAGGCACTGGCTGCATCCACACCGTTTCACGGATGATCACCCAATTAACTTGAATGGGTCTGCAATCTGGAAGATACGGTACAGAAGGCCGCGGAAGCACGACGGAGTGCTTCCGTTGCATTTTGGTCCATGCCTCTGCCCCGCAAAAAAATAGAACATGCTCTATTTATTTTGTGGTGCTCACGCATCGCAGACCCATTCAAGTTGAATGGTTTTGCATCCATTAGGGCCAGCCACACGGATGGTGCACGTGCGTTGGGCATGGCACGGACGTCACATATTTGTTTGCATGAGTCCTAAGATTGATGCCAGACTAAAGGAAGGGTACCCGCTGGATGCATGGGTGTATATCATCGAGCCCACTGCCATAGGTCTTGTAAAACACCATTTTTACAGGCGCGGTGTTGACACCAGCGTGAGCCCTGGTAGTAAGCTCCGTGCACAGCTGTCAATCACTCTGCTGCTCCACAGGGCAGCGCACAGACAGCCCAGCAGCGACCCCTACACATTACCCCTGTAAACTGGGTAAGAACAGGATGCCACCAAAGCATCAGCGACATTGGCTGCACCGTGGTATGGTGACGGTGTGAGCACTGGCCAGCTCCAGAGGTCTGGGATATTACAGTACCAGGCTCGTGTGCTACTGACATTACCGTAAATGGGCAGAGCGAGTAAAAATAGAATTTAAGAAATGCTCTCTTGCGACATTATACTTAATCTGTGTATGCCCCAGATCAGGGATCATACATTCTCTAGCTGTCCAGCAGTTGGGAGACTACATCAAGCATGTCCTGACAACATGCTGGGAGTCGTAGTTTCACAACAGCCAGAGATCCACCAGTAAAAGACTTGTGTCAATCTGTAACGGTTATAGGATTACAAGGTTAGTGGGTAAGGCACAAAGATGGCTGCAACTCCCGATATCTGGAGGACCCCCTTATATAATACCGCACAAAGGGAAGGGAGCCGGACAGAGTGAACCTGGCCGCAGAGAGTGGATTTTATTTCGGCAGATCCCACTGATTTTCTAGTGTCTGAGGGTTGGAGGTCTACCTGCCGCTCCCTGTAGCTGTGTGTCATGTTTGGGGGGAGAAAAGGAAACCTGTGTGTGTTGTGTATGGCCGCTGGACAGATAATCCCAAAATCAGACTTCATTAGTCACAAGCCTGAGGCAACTGTACCCATAAAACGTGGCACAATTAAAGACACGTAGGGCAGGTGCTGGGTCCTGGGCAACAACTGCATGGGCATGTACGCCCTTCCTAGGTTTTCAAGAGTTAATTCTGAATTAAAAGGGTTTTCTGAGATTTTAATACTGATGACTGATATCCTCTGGATAGTACAAGGAAATGTAGACAAGCACATTCATAGTCGCAGGTGCACATCCATAAAGCTAGCAAACAAAAAAAACAACATATGGCAGCACAACATTACTCATACAAACAATAAAACTGCCACCTTGACACCTGGTAGATGGGCCCGACACAAAAATGTGCGCAAAGAGCTTCTATTTTTTTTATGTATAGTAGGTATGATACCACTTTAATTCAGAACAATCCCTATTCCCCAGTTTTATCGTTTGTATGAGTAATGTCGCGCTGCCATACGTTTTTTGTTCGCTTCCTGCATATTAGCATTATGGATGTGCACCTGCGACTATGAACGCGCTTGTCTAAATTTTCTTGTAGTATATATTGAGTAGCTGCCTCTTAGATTGAGCACTCCCCAGATCTTCTGAGCAGAGTATATACTGTATGTAGCTGGTTCCTACACCGCCCTGAACATTGTAGGCTTAGGTCAAGCCCAGGAGAGTCGGTATATTAGTGTTAGGGACCCATCTGCGGAGGCCACCTTGACGCCTGGTAGATGGGCCAGACACACGTTTGATCAAAAATGTGCGCAAAGAGCGTCTATTTTTTCGTGTGTAGTAGGTATAATACCACTAATTCAGAATAATTCCTACTCCCCAGTTCTATCCTCTGGATAGGTCATCGGTATCTGATCGGTAGGGCTTCGACACCCGGGACCCTCGATGATCAGCTGCCTGAGAAAGCCTTCACGGCCTCCTCTCTGCTCCCCAAGCACAGCGCCGTACGTTGTATAGCGGCTGTGCTCGCCATCGTGCTCAGCCCCATTTACTTCTATGGGGCTGAGTTGCTCCGAGGCCACGTGACCGATAAATGTGACGTCACTGGCCTAGGGAAGGCCGCTGTCTTCTCGAACAGCTTATCCTGAGGATAACTTATTAGTATTAAAATCTCGGAAAACTCCTTTAAGACTGATCTACCAGCAGCTCATTTTACAATTTGCCGACATCCAATGACTCAGCAGGGGCATCGCACATTGTACAGGCCATGCTTGTTACCTTTTAAAGGGGATTGGAAGAGCAGGACGCCAGCGCCACAATCGGCCAAAGCTTTAACGCATAGGCCTGTACTGCAATACCACACACAACCTGCGGACAGGCGTGGCACTGCTGCTGAAAGCAAGCAGATGCGTTATTCTAATTTGCCCACGGGCATAAAACCACACTCTACGAAACAAATAAGCAGAGCCTTGACCAGATTTACAAGTCATAGAATAATTTTATTTACTATTTTAGGAACAAAAGAAAAAGAAATGCATCCAATGCTCATCGCTCGACATGGTGATGGGTTGTAGTCCGGGTGCAGCAGCATTCTCCTAGACGCAGCAGAGGCGGCCATTTTTATGGGTAAAATCATCACTGACCAGAGTGCCGTCATGAACCGATAAGGGATTACGGGCACCACCGAGGTATACTGTGCCCATAATTGTAAGGTGCATTCCCTTCCATGACAGTTTGCCCATCAGAATGCCCGTCTAGGTGCGACTTTCCTTAGGATATCACGTGAACCATACAAAAAACCCCAGAGATGATCTTAGTGCAAGGTCCTCCAGAACCAGTCAGTAAATAGCTGGACGTGGCAGTAAACCGACAGCGTCTGAGAACCATATAGATATCCATTACTAGGAAAATGCTGGCTGCTAACCCAATGTACCAAGTTGGAATTATCTGGTGGTCATGACGTACATTATTGCTATCGGTCACCCATCAATGGAAACCAGACGTGCCCTAGCGGCTCCTATAGAAATAGCAGAGGGAAGAACAGACTTCTGCAAATTCTACAGGTTAACCAGAGCCAATGATCTTAAGAAAAATAATAATAATAATAATAATCAAACCAATCCTTATTGTACTGAATATAAAACACGAGGCTGCGGGAACCAAGATCTCGACTGAAAAATGTGCAATCCCTTCCAGGCATTAGATACCGGACACATAGCAGATCTTTCTTTTCAATTTTTAATATTTTCTGTTGTTCCCCTTAACAGACGCATATGACAAAATAGTATTTGGTTTAATGATAAATTTTGAGAAGCAAAAAAAAAAAAAAGTGCAAATGACATGGAACGCATTTCGTGGTAAACTCAAGGCTTCTTATTTGATGAACGTCCGCCCCCGCCCCCCCGGTACTTCGATGCACTCCGTAAGGAAACCTTTGCAGTTGGCATTTTATAGTTTCGTGTGATAAAAGGCACATATCTTCATGAACTTACATCACTCGCCATATAGTCCCACTGCTACTGTAACCCGGGCCGGAGCCCAATAAATAGACATATTACACATTGCGACACCAGCAATGAGATCCAATAGAGCGTAACTGTTTTTTTTCCTAACCATAGCATTTGTTTTCATCTCATTCCGAGTCAGATATCAAGTTGTAGTGCGGACAAAAACTCTATGTAACAGAGGCCAAGCTTCTCCAAGCACCTGCGCGTGGAACGCAGTCCACGGGATTTCCATTGTTGTTTGGTGCATAGCATACCAAACAAACAAAAAAAGAGAAAAAGGGGGGAGGGGGATAAACACAAACCATACACACTGGTGTAACAGAGGTATTCGCATCATCAAATATGGAATGTTTTAGAACTATTGAAAATAAATAAGTATAACAGTATCATTTCAGTGCTCTGTCCAGCACAGCTTAGTAAATGCCCTCTCTGTTTTTTTAGACCAAGTCTTCGGACAGGCGACGCCCGTCGTATCCTGTAATGATTTCTACCACCACAAAGCGGTCATCATTTTGGATTAGACATAGTTATTCTAGTGCTTCGTACAAACAGGTTGTTGTTTTTTTTTGCATCTTCCTTTATTCGCTGCCGTCATCTCTTATTTCTTTAATAATAGCTATTAAATTCTGCAGTCCAAAGATGTAGCCCGTGTCCTGGCCTTCGTGCACCACGCGATCCTCCCTGTAAAACTTGCAGGTCGTGTGTGCAAAGTCTATCATTCGGACGTCTACAGTGCTGGCCGTGTGTTTGTTGCTGGAAGGTTTGTAGGCGTAGGCTCCGGCAGATTCGTCCGAAGACTCCTCTGAGAGATCCCCTAGGTCTTCAGAGTCGGAGTCCATAGGAACCTCGGGTAATTCTTTCCCGTCATAAATAATAAGCAGTGAACTGGAATAAAAACGATAAGACTCCTGTTTCTCTAAAACCATTTTAAGGTCTGTCAGTTTTTTGATGACAGGGTCTATCAGTTCCCGTCGCAGGTTTTTCCCATTGTGAAAGAACTGGTAAAGTGCTTCTTTAAAGCCCTGGACTGAAAGTTTCCTGCCATGGTATTTGTTCATGAACATGAGTTGCCCCGTGCCAGTTTGGTAAACCTGCAAACAGAGAAAATAAAACTATGAGAAAATTCACTTTGATGGCGCATACAGTAACCAAAGGAGAAAGGACTAGAAGCTAAAACTAGAAGCTAACATTTTATATTCTCTCAATCGCTGCTTTTACAATCTCGTGCAACCTAAAGTCAGGGCGGAGGATTAGGAAATTCACACTCTGCATGTTTCTCTACGAAACCCTCAGCAGAAGGCAGACTGCTATTTCCAGGAACACGTACACTGTTATTAAAGCAGAAGACGCAGTCAGCCATGGTATGATGTCTGGAGAAGCCGCGGCCTTCCTTCTCTCTTATTTGGTCACTTCTACCCATAAAGGGAAGAATCGGGTCTAATCACCAATCTTAATAACTTCTATAGTAAGGCATGTGTTACACACAACAAAGGGGCTGAGTGAACTAATGCATTCAAAATATAGAACACAAGCAATGTAAAATATACAGGTTATTAAAACGCATAAGACTATGACAGCTTGAGAGGGCTATTTCCATCTTAAAAAGTGAGGATATATGTTTTTCTGACCTCTAGAACACCCACTGATCCTGACAATAAGGCTCCATTCACACATCCACAAAATAGGTTCACATCCGTTCCGGGTGCGGAGCCATTAATTTCCAATGGGGACGGAAAAGACACGGACGTGTTTCCGCAAAAAAAATAGAACATGTCCTATTCTTGCCCGCAATTGTGTACAAGATTAGGCATTTTCTATTATAGGGCCGGCGATGTGCGGTCCGCAAATTGCGGAACGCACATTAAAACACTTACGGTCGTGTGAATGGACTCTAATGGGGCTGCGGCCTCTTTCTCCCTGCACGGCAGTGCCCTGGCTAACCTCCGTGCATGGAACTTCAACAAGAGCCCATTCACTCTAATGGGGCGCTGCAGAGAAACCCCAGAATGGGATGCAGTGCTACACCATTACTTCAACCTCTTTATTCTTAGGGATTGATAATAAAGGGATGACACAGTCTACATTAAAAAAAAAAAATAGAAAGGAATAGCCTATTAAAGGAGTTTCCCAGGATTTTTTAACTGATGACCTAATACTCAGGATAGGTCCTCGGTGTCTGATAGGTGGAAGTCCGACTCCTGGGACCCCCGACAATCAGCTGTTTGAGAAGAGGTGCTCACAGCAGTGTCGCGGTCTTCCCTCAGCTCACCAAGCACAGCGCCGTACGTTGTATAGCAGCCGTGCTCCGTATCGTAGCCCAGCCCCATTCACTTCAATGGCCTAGCCCAGGGATGGGCAGACTGCGGCTCTCCAGCTGTTGCAAAACTACAACTCCCAGCATGCAAAGACTGCTCACAGCTATCAGCCCACAGCAGGGCATGGTGGGAATTGTAGTTTTATAACAGCTGGAGAGCCACAGTTTGCCTAGCCCATGTGATTGATGAACATGACATCACATAGCCTAGGCAAAGCTGCAAGAAGGCCGTGGGGCTACTGCGAGCGCTGGTGCCTTCTCAAACAGCTGATTGAAAAGGGTCCAGGGTGTCTAAGCCCCACGGATCAGATATGGATCCCCCATCCAGAAAATTGGTCATCAGTTCCCGAAAACCCCCTTCAAACTACCACAAGCTGAAAGGCCACCTGGCTCTGGGTTCTTTAATTATGCAGCATGAACCAGTGACACATTGCTGCTGATAAGGGAGCTGTAGCTAGTGTTAATGTATTCATTTTCAGGGGCAGTGAAAGATCTACAAGGAGAACAAACCTGGTAAAATATGCAGCACAAGAATACTGTGCAGAGAACACTGACGGACCCTCACAATGATAACGTTAAATATGTGACAAACTGACCGCCCCATAATTTCCAGAGGGATGAAATAACTATACTCGTCTTATTCCGGTAGCCAACAGCTCTGAACAAACATGACCTAATTAGTTCAGAGATGCTCCTCCGAGCGCTAATCAATTATTTCTCGTGACTACATAAACACATCGACTCTCCATGACCTACAAATGACGCTGCTCATCTGCATGAACGGGGTCTTCGTTTTAGTGTATGTAAAGCTGTAAGTGAACCTCACCTGCATGCCGCACACCCGGACCCCAATAATCGCAGACGTGCTTTGCTGACACTTCTGGATTTGAGTGGCTTTCTTTTCCTCCGATGCATCATCACCGTGTTGTCGCGTTCCCATCTTCAGATCCAGGACACACGGTACTTGGTACCGACACGTCAGGTTTTCCAATAATAAAAATTCTGACTAGTTAAGGAAATAATGTGTTCAAGTAAAAAAAAATAAAAATTGGCAAAAGCAGGGTGTGAATCTTTCAATGATGATCCCTCAGTTTGTGACAAAACCTGCAGTGTGTGAACATAAAGATCAATGAGGAATGGTAAAGCACCTTCAGATATTAGGATAATATTTCTCGGGCATGGTGCTCATTTTGAGTACACAAAATTGGCACAATATCAGATGCCAAGAAGCTAGTAGTGTAATGTTACAGGCTGCTACCCCCCTGCTGCGTATTACCGGACACCAGCCAAGTTGCTTTTTTTTTTTCATTTGCCCTAAGGTGTCCTGTGTCTTAAGGGGACTCTAAAATCTTTGTCCTGATCAGAAAACCTAAAATGAGCACCTGAGGTGATGCTGCGCATTCAGAGTTAATCCGCTTTCACTTCCCAGACTGCCTAAGACATGATAAGCTTAGATTAAGCCGACTGGTGTCACCTTTGCTGAGGGAAAGAAACCTCTGCTGCGTGCAACACATCAGCAGTTCACTGCTATATACGGAGGCACGTGTCCCAGGCACAGAAGGCAAGGCTTCGCACAGGTCTAAAAGTTTCCAATCAAGATCATGTTGTAGACGTATTATAGGGGCCCCGGCCTACTCAGTCAGGGGAATTTTCCCCCATCTATTTGTGGACCCTAACCTGCTGTTTTACAAAGAAATACATGATCTATCCAACCAAAGGAAACATCTTCCACAATACCTAGCAGTGTAAATTAATGGTTGTGCCCACTTGTAGTTGCTATATTAAGGCTACTTTTACATCTGCGCTTTCCCTTTCCGCTATTGAGATCCGTTTTCTCCCCATTCATTGCCAATGGGGACAAAACTGAACTGAACAAAACGCACCACAATGGATTCTGTTCCATTTGGTTGTGCAGCGTTTTTCTGTCCGCTATGTGGTACGGAGCAAGACTCATAATGAAAGTCAATGGGGACGGATCCGTTTTCTCTGACACAACAGAAAACTGATCCGTCCCCCATCGACTTTCAGTGGAGTTCATGACGGATCCGTCTTGGCTATTTGAAAGATAATACAACCGGATCTGTTTATAACGGATGCAGACGGTTGGATTATCGTGACGGAAGCGTCTTTGCTGATCCATGACAGATCCAGCAAAAACACTAGTGGGAAAGTAGCCTAAGATGTGTAGTGCCAGCTTTTACTAGTGACTGATGCAGATCTAGAGCTTATTTCTCAGAAGCATCTAAAATCACTTTGGCCAGTTCTCGAAAAGATCTTATGGATAAACCATCTACCTACAAAGCATATAAGCACTGGTAGAAAAGGATACTGTATTGGTTCCTGTGTTTGGCGTATTCCTTCATACGTTGGATCTGTTGCTGGTGACGTTTCGTACTCCAAAGGTTGTGCTTAAACTGTGAAATTACATTCCCTTTCTTCTCCACGCTGTAATACAAGACTTCTGATTGCTTTAACAATTCAAATTCTTCTTCTAGTTTGTGGCTAAAAGAAAAAAAAAAAAAAAGCACAGTACAGGTTAAAATTCACAATTCACATACACAGCGGACATAGTATTACAAAATGTCCTTCAAAACAGCAAGTATAACACAGGTGCATGTCAGCATCAGTATAAGGGCTCATGCACACACATTTTTTATTCCCTGTCCGTTCCATTTTTTATTTTTTTTTTGCAGCCCATATGCGGAACCATTCACTTCAATGGAGCCGCGAAAAAACCCGGAAATGACTGTGCATTCGGTTTCTGTATGACCGCATAGCCGTTCCGCAAAAATAAAAAATGTCCTATTATTGCCCGCATTACGAACAAGGATAGGACTGTTCTATTAGGGGCCAGCTGTTCCGTAAAATACAGAATCCACACGGCGGTATCCGTGTTTTGTGGATCCACAATTTGCAGACCACCAAACATTCAGCGGTAATGTGCATGAGCCCTTAAAACAGGGTTGTCCAGTTCCAGGAGGAAACCAGACAACACAAGGGATCCGCCTGCAATAAAGAAGTGATTACTTGGCTGACAGATTTCGCAAAGCTGCTCCGGTTCTCCCAGTTACAGTGATGTCATGTCGACCACATGTTACAGCTGCAGCCAATCACTGGCCTCAGCGTGCACTGAAGAGGCTAATGATTGCCTGCAGTGGTCACGTGCGGTCAAAGAATTTGGACAACCCCTTTAACAGATCATTCAGACGACCGTATCCGTTCTGCAAGATGCAGACACATTCATTTCAATGGGGCCGCAAAAGATGCTGACAGCACACAGTCTGCTGTCAGCATCTGTACTTCCGCGTCCACACAAAAAAGATAGAACATGGCCTATTCTTGTCTGCATTTGAGGACAAGAATAGTCTATTCTATCATAGGGCTGGCCGTTCCCACAAAATGCGTAATGCACATGGCCAGTATCCGTATTTTGCAGATCCGCAAAGCAGATATGGTCGCCTGAATAAGACCTAAGGCTGCAGGTTCTGCATGAACGAACAGCATTGTAGGGATGCTTTTAGTTTAGGTGATCAGACTGGCAGTCAGGCTACTACTAGAACAGAGGCCACAATACAGGTGTAGAAGAGCACCCATATTACACTTGTGTGAAATTGGCCTTAAGCTGCACTCATGCCGATTTTTATCCAACATGGAAACAAGAAAAAAAAGCCGGCCTTTGTGGTGGCCGGGAATTGATAGTGCGAGAGTGTACTGGAACGAGTGCATGCACATTAGCAACTGTTCCTGGCCACCTCTGAATCTCTTCTGTCCTTCTCTACTGTATGAAACAGATCAGGGCAACCACTTGCCATTGGTTGTCACAATCCTGTACAGGTCTGCTTCGCTGAGACTACTAGTGATTCTTATACACTAGCAGCCTCGGAAGCACGTGTGTACAGGCAAGGGGCGGTATATATCATCCTAGCAGCGCCTGCCTGCTCCATCACTCAGAGCAGAGGTACCACTGGCACTATAGCTCAGGAAGTGCCCAGGGAGCTGTGCACTGAGGACTGAAATCAGGAGGTAAGACAACCCATTAAACAAAAAAAAAAAAAAAAAAAAAAAGTGTTATTAGATGGAACGTGATATTGATAAGCTGTTTGAGGACAGACGTGAGCAGGAGCGGTGGAGCCGTCAAGCAGTTCTCAAATTGTACACCTCTTTGTTCTATTAGATTGAGACTCCCTTACCTTTTCATTTTCTCTTCCTTCCTATGTTGCCGAACCCTTTCCTTAGTGAGGTTATCATTCTTATTAGACCACATGAGCAGTTTACTTTTGGCTTCGCTGCAGTCTGACATGAAGTCCACATTTTCTAGGTTGTCTTGGTCCCGGTTCAAAGGATAGGCAATTGGGCATAGATTCCCGTCTTCGTCTTCTTCAAAGCTTACAGATACCACACCTGCAGAGGTAGAGAGGAAGGTGGGTTTAGAAACGAGAGGTGGAAGACAAAAAGCAAGAAGGTAACACAGAGCGACATCAAGTTCTGTGTTGAAGGTATCTTACCCAATCCTTAGCATTTATCCTGAAACAGGCCAAATCTCATCTGCCAACCTAACAAATATCAAAACAGCTAAACACAGAAACACCCGACATGGGAAACACGGCATAAAAATATACGGACACGTTGATTTATGCAGCAGTTTAGGTTCAACCAGAGCCAAACACAACACCGACAAAAATAATAACAGGAGACGATTCCAATTCATAAAAATATTTATTGAAATAAATATTCTTTATTGATTGCAAGTGGAAAAAAAAAAAATATGAAGATGTAAAACAATTCTCATTTACATCTTGCCAGTGAAACACCAGAGGGGTTTTCATTACGCAAAAAGCATTTTAATATCATAAAACTATGAAGGAAGGGTTTCAAGGCATCGGATTAGGGGATGAGCAAGCAAAGCAAAATAAAAGAAAGCAAAAAAAAGACAAAACATCACAGTGAATTCTACTTGTGGCTTCTGTTCAGTCACCAGGGTATAAGACCTTTGCTTAGGCTTCATCTAAACCATTTGCAATAATGCTAATTAAGAAGCAAACACCATGTAATTCTTCGTGGTGAACTCTTACACTTTGTGTTGTCTGCTCGTATCAGTCTCTTATGCACTGATAGCGTAATAAGAGTCTTTAGCTGCGGTTCAGCCGATTTCCGGGAGTGCCATACACAGTCCTCAGGGTCCCGAGCTGTCCCCTTAATCCTAGTGATATCGCCCAGCTCTCTCGGGGTGGCAGGCGGACCTGGGACTTTTACAGGAGCTCGGGAGGGAGCGCAGCACAGGATTGGACAGTCTTTGCTCTCGACCATAAAAACATAGGACACTAACTGGGTATAAAGGGAGACGCGAGCTAGAAAACAGCCTCTGGCTCGGAGTGCAGTCAATGCGTATCAACCATGGCTGTTTGTCCACCCTCCACCACCACATTAAAAACGAGAAGACAAAAAAAGGCAAAAAAAAAAAAAGAAAAGAAAATATAAGACAGCGCACAGGATGAAGCACAACATTTCAGGTTTGCGAGTTACTTGGTTTCTTCTACCTTGTGTGAAATAAGTCTCCATTTGTTTGTTACCTGTAATGTACGGGACCGCACCGTTGACAGCGAGACGGACAGGATACTCTCTAATGCATCCTACCTCTATGAGTCACCCTTCACTTGCAGTCAAACCAAATTACTTAGGAACAAAGAATATTATTGACTCAGGAACGTAATTGCCCTTGAGAACCGGGATTTCCACTCGCATATTTCAGGTGATTCATTCCAGTGTTTAACGCAACCCTTTAATCCAAAAATAAAGTTTCCATTTCCTCTGAAAGGGAAAGCTCCCGGAACATACAAGCAGCAGTCTGTGCACATTTCATTCTTGTACTTGTCCTGTGGATTTTTTCTCCCCAAACATCTCAGACAAGAGATTTCACATAGATTTTTATTATATTAACCCCCAAAAAATGACAACCAACCTCTGTTTCCAGAATGAAAGGAAAGTTAAGAGGGGAGAAGAGAAAAATGGGAGAGAAAAAAAAGAGGCAAAAACAAAAATCAAAGTCTATATTGGACCAGGTAGCTTTAAACACTGGTCTTTTCGTATTGCACTTACCTACAGGAGCCTAAGGAAGACTTAAGGCCACAAGCACAGCTTGTCTAAACTCTAATGCTTTTTAGCCGGCCAAAGAGACCCAATGGTGATCTCCGACAACCGCCTCACAGCCTGTCCCTGACAACATCAAAATATGTGAAAAAAAAATAGAATAATTCCTAAAACTGCTTCTAAGGAGAAAAGCTTTAAAATAAACAGGTCACAGAGAAATGTATACAAGCAGCAAGAAAAAGGCCATGCTCCCCCCACAGGGAATCTAGGACTTACCTTTATACTGAGGTGTGAATTTTCGGATCTCTGCAGGGAGTGTTTCATAGAACAGGTGCTCCCTTTGAATGAGGGGCTTACAGATGGTCTTGTCGTTAAAGCGAAGGACACACGAGTGCCCCCCGACCTGGTGTAAAAAAGGCTCGAGCAGAACTCCCTTTGCGTAGCGCTCCACTTCCATAGCTCCGAATGCTGGGCTCATCGTTACTGCACATTAGAGAATGCCCGATGGCTCGTTCAGATCTGTCCTTTAAGGTGGCTTACCCCGTCTCTGTTAAAGCAAACGCAAAGAAACAAGATTCCCTTCCGTTAGAACGGGGCAAGGCACAGTCCGTGCATGTCTTTAAAAAAATGAATCTCTTCAAGGTTTTATAGGAAGAGTACGCTCCACTCCACAATGTCTTTCCTCTGCCGGGCAGAAACCTCTACTGAGCTCCCTGGCTTATAGCACCGAGACAAATAGGGTGATGTCACTCAGGAGAAGAAAAACAAGCTGCTTAACTCCTCCTGCAAAGACGTCCGAGCCAATCACGGATGTATCTGGGAGTATCCCAGAAAACAGGCCGGAGAGACAAAAGAAGGTGGAGCGAGCGCGCTGCTGCTGCTGCCCTCAGCTGTTTTCGTCTTTCTAAGCCACAAAATATTGATACTGTACAGCTGAGAACAGCAGCGCCCCTAACCATGCATATATTATAACTATGCAGTATGGATAAATTAGAGATAAGCAAATCGATTTTTCTGCACTTGCGGGCGGCTGTCCCCCCAGGTGAATAAGCGCCCACCTCTCATCACACCTAGCGCCGTCAATCTTCTGGCTGCACCGCAGCCGAAGCTCGAATTCGGCCCTGGGAACAGCTACTGTGCCGAATTTGAGCTTTGGCAGCGGTGTAGCCCGGGGATTGACAGGGCCGGGCGGGAAGTCAATCTTACAGCAGGTGGATGCGCCTTCATGTGTAGGGACAGACCCCCACAGGTGAAGGCGGCTGGCTAATGAGACAAATCGATTCACATCTCTAGGAAAGATATA
The DNA here is from genome assembly GCA_033119425.1 of Bufotes viridis. NCBI lineage: Eukaryota > Metazoa > Chordata > Amphibia > Anura > Bufonidae > Bufotes > Bufotes viridis. The sequence goes on along the minus strand of CM065596.1, from coordinate 13,810,098 downwards.
TAGGCCACACTTAGCAAAATGCACATACACATCCATGAAAGCATTTATAGCAGTGGTCCCCAGCCCGGTGCTCTCCCCGCATTCCCTGCCAGATCTACACCCTCTGTCACTTCACACAGCGAGTCCCTGCAACGCGCCATGTTACAACCTGCTTAAACACGTGAATGCGGCAAGGGAAAAAGCATCAGTTACTGACCCGCCGCAAAGGGCAGAATGTCATTAAATAGGAAAAAAAATATGAAGACAGCTCATTTTTGGGTAAGCACGTACTGCCTCGTAGACTGAGATTACGTCCACTAGCAGATTCAACGCAAAAACAATGTGTGAGGCTGAATACTACATATCATTTACAGGTGTCGGACACTAGGGGGCGCTCTACGCTGCCTGTTCATAAGCGGCTCTGCTAACACGCCTTTGTTTACTCCTTTACAGAACTCACATCACGGCCATTTTTTCCCCTCTAAGAAAACATGGGAAAGTCGAAGGGAACATATTATTACAGAACATTATTCTGGTCCGCATGGCAGATGAGAATAGCCATTTCTATTGATGAGAGTATGGAATGCACTGGACGGTAAATGCTCGTTGTGGACCGAAATACGGAGAACGTCTAGTGCACGAGCTTTCAATTTCTTCCCTCCACATTCTGAATGTTAAAAAACAAATGTGCCACAGCTTTCTGCGTTTCAGTGCTTTACAATTCTTTAAAAGGTAGCAAACCTGCAATAATCTTATTTAGTTTCTTTTAGGCTATTTTCACACTAGCGGCAGGACGGATCCGTCAGGTGAAAAGCCTGTCGGATCCGTCCTGCCGCTAGTGTGAAAGTACCCTTAGTCAGAGCACTAAACTAGCTCTTTACAATTTTCAAGATCTCTACCTGGTGTCAATGAATGGAAACATTCCCTACAGAAAAACTGTAAAACGGGAAACGTAGAATAGATCTCTGGGTTAGGGCTCATGCACACAAACATATCTTCTTTCAGTGTCCGTTCCGTTTTGGTTTTTTTTTGCGGACTGTATGCGTAACCATTCATTTCAATGGGTCCACAAAATAAATAAAAACGGAAGTTACTCCGTGTGCATTCCGTTTCCGTATGTCCGTTCCACAAAGCGATAGAACATGTCCTATTCCGCATTAGAGACATGGATAGGACTGTTCTATTTGGGGTCAGCTGTTCCGTTTAGCAAAATATAAAATGCAGACGGACGTCATCCGTATTTTTTGCGGCCCGCAAAATACATACGGTCGTGTGTATGAGCCCTTACTGGGAGAATTCTGGACAAGTGTAGGGACCAGAAGGATCCATATTGAAAATATGAGAAGAGCGCCACACCCCGGTGATACTCGGATGAGTTCATCAGGAGACTCAGGATGTCGTCACATTTCGGAGATTTCCTGGCACTCTCTTATGTTTGTAGCAGCCTCTCCGTTTACTTTAAACCAGTGTTTCTCAACCCCAGTCCTCAGGGCCCAGAATTTGAGAATATCCCACAGAATGAATACCTGTGCTAAGTCCTGATGCATTGATAATGATATCAAGAGCTCAGTAGTTGCTTTAAAGCCCATCTGTCAGCAGACTCGTCCCTATGACACGGCTGACCTGTTACATGTGCGCTTGGCAGCTGAAGGCGTCTGTGTTAGTCCCATGTTCATATGTGCCCCCATTGCTGAGAAAAATGATGCTTTATCATATGCAAATGAGCCTCTAGGAGCAACGGGGGCGTTACCATTACACCTAGAGGCTCTGCTCTCTCTGCAACTGCCGCACCCTCTGCACTTTGATTGACATGGCCAGGCAGTGAAATTGTTATCACACCTGACCCTGTTAATTTCCCTACTGTAGACTGGCAGCTATTCAGACCGGTCTAGGAGGCAACTGGGAACTTACAGACATCAGTTTCTGGGCTGCCAGGCTTATGGAGTTTGCTCAATACCAGGGCTACAGACATAAGGCCTTCTGCACATGAACGGATCCGCCTTGCGGTCCACAAAATCCAGATGTGGCTCGTGTGCATCTGGCAAGAATAGAACCGGTTCTATAATTTGGATGCGGACAGAACACGGATGACATTTTTTTTGTGGACCAATAAAAATGAATGGGTCAACGTGCAATCTATGGATTGGACACGGGCCAAAAATACGGTCATGTGCATGAGGCCTAAGATGTATATAAGGCTCAGGGAATCAATGATGCAATTCTCATAACCATTCTTGAGAACATCTGTGTACAACTTGTCTCGTTCCTTAGGGTTCATTCACATCGTGCCTTCATTTACTAGATCGGCAGATGTTCATACCTTGTTTGTTGTATAGAACAGCATGGCCGACTACACTATTCTAGTAAAAATACTTATATATACACACATATATATATATACACTGTGCAGTATATAGGTTTATTTTTGTTGTTTTTTTAAACATGGGAGTCTGTGGTCAACTTGTGCACATGTAGGACTATAGGGCGGCATACATCAGAGGTCTATGTCGGGAGGACTTTCCAATGTATACAGTAGCATATGTCACCTATAGGCTCTCATACATACCATGGACAATAGATGAACAGCTGAATACACCGTCCTCTACAGCCAGAAGGACATTCTTGGGAGGCAGACACCACACGGCCACTGCCAAAATCTGCAATGTTAATGGGCCCTTGGCCGCCAATACTATACATCGGTGGGCTCCAATTCTTAGACACCAGTGACGTACATCTTGCACAAGTGGTAAAGAAGAACGGGACATACATCTGGATATCTAATGAAGAACAGCCACAGAATAACACTCGTCGTCCTATGCCAGAGATCATTTCTGGGGATATTCTGTACTAAACACCATGACAAATCCTAAAAAGCTCGCCTGGAAACCTCCCAGTGCCAGAGAGGGTCTGTCGAGAAAACCGAGAGCTTGGCCGCCACAAATAAACAATTCTACTTCACATGGGCAGATCGACATCAAAACAGACTGGACTCGGAGGCCCGGCTAACAGGCGATCCCGGCACATCTGCTTTTCATCGGAGGCCCTCCGAGCTCTGACTGCATCATCCTGTCACATTACTGTACGGAAACCACGTAAAAAGGCTGCAATTATACTTCACAAACAAGTCTGATGCCGAGGGAGCAGCGGACGCTTTGAAATGCAAAATATACCATATAGACAAGATCCACGAATCCCATCCGTGTGCTGCCTTTTTGTGTGTGGCGCGATAGAAATGAACAGGTCTGTGTGCGATCCACAAAGAATGTGGACCGCGCACGGAGGCAAAATACAGTCGCGTGCATGAGGCCTAAGGCTCCATTCAGACGTCCGTGTGTGTTTTGCGAATCCACTGATCCTAAGAACACGGACACCCGCATTTTGCGGACCGCACATCGCCGGCACTCTCATAGAAAATGCCTATTCTTGTCCGCAATTGCGGACAAGAATAGGACATGTCCTATTTTTTTGCGGAACGGAAGTGCGGATCTGCAATGTCGAATCCGGGGGCGGGACATAGTGCGTACCCATAGAAATAAATGGGTCCGCAATTTCGTTGCGCAAAATGCGGAACAGAATTGCGAAGAAGTAAGTTGTTTGTTACCATGGAGACCCAAGTCTGCACGGTAGCTGTAGACACAAAACAATAGGGAATCTTTCATGAAGACCATTGACAAAGTTACCTCATTACAAGGACGGTGGCGGCGCTCTCGGAGGAGGACCTCCGTCCTTCCTCTCTTCAGTGCAGTTCGAATTGGGCAATGCAAAGTAACGTTCACAGCCTTGAAGGAGTCCCAGGTCTGTGAACGCTCACTAAGAAGGACGATTTATATATTATACATTGAATCAGACTTAATTAGATTAGTTGATAATTCCCACAATGGTCTTGCAGCAGCTCCATGGATTTCTTCTGTATAATACAATAATTTGTACTCCTGACAGGCACATAAATAGCCCCGCCATCCGCCAGGTTGCTGACATACCTCTGCCTGACAACTAATATGGGTGACTCTTACGGTCGACTACAGTCCATGGCATTACACCATCAGATTCACACCATGGATATACTGTGATACATGACCTTGTCCCAGCACTAAGTGCAAAAACCGAGTACCGGAGAGTTACTTCAGATTACCGCAAAGGCAATGGCATTGCTACAAGAGGGTTCTCCCCCTACCTCCATCGTCTATCAAAAAAAGAGATAAACAGTGAAGTCATCAGTCAGCTGACGATGACATCACAGTTTCACCGTGACATTCCATTCCACTTACATCACAAGCATGGCAGAATAGAGTCATCATGTAGTGCCGTCCTGATATGTAGAAATCACTGTGTCTGTCGGGGAGCCATCACACACACAGCGACTCTCTCTAGTGCTCACTTGTGGATGGAGCTTGGATGTCGGAGAGTAAGTGCAGTGTGAATTCTGCCCAGGTTCAAGATTCTGATCAATTACTTCAAAAGTGTCACGTTTTAGTTGATTTCAGGCCAGTCGAAAGGTTAACGCACTTCACCCCTAAGCACTGCAAAAGGTGAAATGAGCAGTGGATCTTTGCCGTATACGGACAGGTTGCGGATTTAACACTCCCACACCACAGGTTAAAGCGGCATTATGTACAACCAAAACAAGCCTCAAAAAGTCATGTGCAACAACACAGCATCTACCTACAATGTTGTCCACCACGGGACGAAAAAAAGAAACATGCACAGTATAGTAAAAAAATATATATTAATTTTATTACATCACAAATACTATACATACAATATATAAACAGTACATAAAAAAGCGGCATTATGGTTGGACTTGTTACCAGTCATTCCCTATCTGCAGAATAGGGGATAACTATTAGGTCGGTGGGTGTCCTACCACGGAGCCCCCCTGGAATAAAAAGAGTGGCAGGTCAGCATGCATCTCTATGCGAAGTCTGCAACTCCCACAGAGGTAAATGGGGCGGCAGTACACCTTGGTAGTGGGGCCTGTTCTCCTGAATGGGTTCCCAGAGGTAGAAACCTGCGCCAATCTAATAGTTATCCCCTGTGCATAACTTGTAACTACTGGATTAACCCCTTAGTTTCTGTGCTGCTTTTCTCCACAGCCTATGGCTGAGCTTTTTAGAAATTTTAACCACTTTGTAGTTGCTGTAAATTTTTCAGTGACAAATCCACTACGTGGGACGCACCTATAGCCAGCCAAGATGGCCGTAGACCACCATTCTCAGAGATCTTCTAATGGGACCCCCCTGCATGATACCTGCTTGCCGCTGCGTTTCCCTAAGCTCTATGTGAGATCGGCCTGGAGACCCCCTCTAAGGGCCAGTAAGGCCGCGTTCACCCTTTCCGTTCTCCTGCTCCGTTCTCAAGTACAGAAGGGATGCCAAAAGGAGCCAAACGGAGCATACAGACCCCATAGACTATAATGGGGTCCGTTATGTGTCCGCTCCAAAGATGATATTTTAGCAGAGACAAAAGTCCTGCATGCAGGACTTGTCTCCACTCAAAAATCATCTTCGGAGCGGACATTTAACGGACCCCATTATAGTCTATGGGGTCCGTATGCTCCGTTTGGCATCCCTTCTGTACTTTCCGTTTTTCTGCTCTGAGAACGGAAAGGCCGAACGCTGATGTGATTATAGCCTTACACATCTGCACAGCCATGAGCTGCTTGGAATTTGGGAAACCTTGTTGTAAGGGGACGAAGGGGGCTCCCCGATTGTCTCAGCACCACATCAAAGATCATCAATAAAAATAAAACAAGTTGTCTTAAAATTGGATCATTTAGTTCTAGGTTACGGAAAAACGTCAGCAACCAAACCAAGCACCTACAATTCCCATACAGAGGATTTCTCTCGCATGTTGACTCTCCCGGCTGCTAGGATACAGATCTGTCAGGACCAGATTCTACCTTGTGCTAATGCAATGATCCCCCATGGGACTGTATGATCTGTGTCAATACAAGAGCCACTTCCTAGGACAAATAACACGCGGCCACCCCCTGTGATACCGATGCGTCAACGCTCGGAGGGACAGAAAGTCATATTAGATGTTCTGTACCTGCGAGACCTGCCATTATTGCAAACTTACTGTTCTGTAAGGATGCTCAAGATATATAAACTACCTAAAGGGAAACTCCATTGCAAGAACTCAAGGCAGGCGGCAGTGCAATGCTAACTCGTTTACAGAGCAGACCGGATACCTCATGGACCGCAGCCCGGCCCGCTGAAGGCGCAAAAACAATGCATGAGAATTACAGAACAGAAACCCCCACCGCTTCATGTTGTGTCTACACACGAGTGCAGGTACGCCAACATAAAATCCGTGCACATTTCCGTGTGGGTTTCAATGAGTTTCCGCCCATACACAGCAATTTCTAATTGCAGATTTGACGCAGTTTTGTCTAATATAATTGCCATGCTGCAGATTTTACACGGCCGGTCAATTTCCATGCAGAAAAAAATAAGTGCAAAGTGTACATGAAAGTTATCCAATCTCATACACTTTGCTGGTACAACCGTTTCACTTGCAGGTCCCCTGAGGCCTCGGTTAAAAATGGCAGATTTTGCAAAGGCAAAGATCCGTGGTGCATTCTGCCGTCGAAACCGCAGTTTTTCAATCTGAATGCTGCAGAAAAGCGCTAAACGGCGAACATACATCCGCTGCGGCTTCCAGTGACGCCTGTCCTGACACCAAGCCTTCTTTCTTTGTGCAATCACAGCTTTAAACCACACAAACGGCACCACCGCCTCCCACTGTATTCAATCTGCAGCAAACTTCCAGTGTCAAAAGACACCATGTGAATGAGCCCCAAAGCTGGCCAGAGATAGCGGTCAGCCAACAGCCATATGCCGATAAGTACTACAGCCTGGAGGACGGCAGCGACACGGCTGGACCACAGCATTCGAGCTGAACAGGCAAGTCATGACTGACAGCGGTTCGCCCCATAGCAACCGTTGGCCTTGGATTATAATGGCCTTTATCTCAGAGCAGAATTGCTCTGAAATGAGGGCAGGCAGAACCAACCCACTGTTATAATGGACAGTCATTTTCGATGACTTGTGGGTCCAGTGTTTTGCAATCTGCACTTTACCACTTTTAAATACAGGGACACATTATTAGGGCGTGCCCTGCAAGAAACGGGGAAATTACTTCCCTGTAATTGCAAAATACTTGCTTTTGGCTGATGGTTTATTTGCTTTCGTTTTAGCCAAGGATTAAAAACAATGACGAGCCCTTTGATATAACATTCACCTGAATGCGCATATTAGTGTCAATGAAGGGGGGAGGGGCGAAGTTCCTTTAAGACACAAGGGTACGACTGATCTCAAGAGAGGCCAAGATCTGCTAAGAAACTTCAATTTAATTGTTCCAATTCCCATCCATTTCCACTTCCGAGCGCATCTGATGGCACCACTTCTCCTCGCTGAGAACAAATGAACACCCGGTTGCAATTTCGGATAGTTAACACGGCGCCATATACACATCTCATTTTGCATTTGTTGAAAGATACCCCTTGATGTTCAATTAGCTCGTCTTTAAAATAGCAACTATTATTAGTAGGGGATTAGATAGCTAGATCTATAATGCAGGCAAAATCCTAAACCGGCTATATCCTTAGCACGTGTGTGACATCTATACGTATGGAGGAGGCAGCGAAAGCGGCGGGAACAGAGTGTAATACGGCAGAACAAGGCCAGAAGGACTGAAAATAGGACCGCGGTGAGAGAATCCATCAGCGTGGCTCCTGACAAGACATAGGGACGTATCGTCCATTTAGCAATCAGTGTGGCACGACAGGAACCCTACAACCCTCCTCTGCTAAACGTGGCGCATTCAACGCTGTCAACGGGGAGCAAATACCTTAGCCTTACATGCACACGACAGTTGTTTTTTTCGGCTTCCGTTTCATTTTTTTTTGCAGATAGGAACCCATTCAATTCGATGGGTCAGCAAAAAAATGCTGACTGTGTTCCGTGTCCGTGTTTCCCTTCAGCAAAATAAGTAGTGCATGTCCTTTTTTCTCATTTGCGGACGAGGATAGGCATTTATTACAAGGGATCTGTTAAAACAAAAGGAATCCTCCCAAAAAACAAAACAAACAACTGATGGACGATCCCGTGTGCACGTAGCCTTAGGCCGCATGCACACGGTCGTTGGTGTTTTGCGGTCAGCAAATCGCGGATCCAAAAACACGGAAGCTGATCCGCGTTCCGTAATTTGCAGAACGGAACGCAGCCCATTATAGAAATGCCTATTCTTGTCCGCATGGGTCCGCGAATGGGTGAATGGGTCTGCGCCCGAGCCGCAAAATATGCGGCTCGGACGCGGACCACAACAAAGGCCGTGTGCATAAGGCCTTATAATCATACTCTCACACACAGCGGACACTCTTTAGATCAGGGATGCTCAATCTGCGGCCCTCCAGCTGTTGTAAAACTACAACTCCCACCATGCCCTGCTGTAGGCTGTCCGGGCATGCTGGGACTTGCAGTTTTGCAACATCTGGAGGGCCGCAGGTTGGGCATGCCTGCTTTAGATAATGGACTCAGGCCGCGGGCAAAACAGCAGACATGCGATTTTAACGCTAATCAGTTAAACAGCACGCAGGTGCAGTTTTTGGTCACTAAATGCAGAGGTCGCACTACATTTTTTCCAGAAGAGTAAAAATACTATTCCGACCATTTTTGAGGAGTACTTTTATCCAAGGAGGAGTACGAAATTTGCAGTAATTCAAATACATAATATATCTGCCTACACTTGCTCACATCTGCGTTTGGAGTCTAAAGACGAGACAAAAAAGCCTTGTATGCAGCACTTTTTTGGTCTGGTAAAAAGACAGGCTCGTAAATGGAAACTGAATGGACTCCATCATAGTAAGCAGGGTCTGTTCAGCTTCTTCCCTGTCAGTTAGGCCGGGTTCACATGACATTTTTGCCATACATTAACTGTACACACAAAAAACGTATATACGTTCACAGACGCCTCAGACGTGGCATCTGTCACCATAGAAATTCCATTGTAAAAAAAAAAAAAATTTGTTAGCCTACTTTTTTTGCAGGATGGAAAAACACGGTACGCTACACTTTCCTATCCTGCAATATCCTCAAAAAAAAAAAGATTTTTATTTTTATTACTACGGAACTCCATGGTGATGGATGTCACAGTATGGCATCTATTGTGTATGTTGATTGTATGACAAAAACCCAGCCTTACATGCCCGATCCAGCAATTCCGTTATTCTGCTCCATTAGATGAGCAGAACAAGAGAAATAAATAGTGGTGATGTGAACGGGGGCCTAAGAGGTGGGGATTTATGCAGGGGACCATTACTGGTCTAAATAACATCAAGCTATTATAGCAAAGTTATAAAGTCCAGTCCAATATGGCGGATCTTCCCTGTACTTTACCACTTGGCTATAATAGCCTTTCTGCATTCACTACATACTGCAGTACATACATGTGTGATGCATGTAGTGCAGCGTGTGATGCATGTAGTGCAGCGTGTGATGCATGTAGTGCAGCGTGTGATGCATGTAGTGCAGCGTGTGATGCATGTAGTGCAGCGTGTGATGCATGTAGTGCAGCGTGTGATGCATGTAGTGCAGCGTGTGATGCATGTAGTGCACATAGATCAATAGCCGAAGGCTATATTAATTCTGTTTAGACCCAACTGTTCCTTTTCTTTTGGTTAAATATTACCTTTTATTATATACTTTCAAATGAACACAGAGAAGGATAATTTATTTTTTATCTCTGTGTTCTTTTCTCAAAAATCCCTTAAATAATAAAAGCACCAAAAAACATTAGTCTATTGTTTTTCTTTCCACTTTCTTCTTCTATATTTGTTGCCATTATTGATACTCTGGTATGGAAATATTAATATAATAGTTGTTATTTTTCACACAAACTAAATTGGTAGCAAATATTTGTAGCTAGCTTATAAATTCTAAATATGCTGAGAATCAGCCGTTCTCTGTTATATCATTTATTATTAGGATAGGTTTTTACAGTCTCTTATTCACTTAGTTTCAGTTTTCTTTCTCTGTGTGACATTGTTACTGTAATAGGACGGTTTGTTACACCATACCATTCACTTTTCAGTTTCCATTTGCTTCCTCAGTATAGCAGTTTTCTACTCTAATATTCTATCCGTGTTTGATCTGAGGTAGCTTGTTCTAAGAACTGATCCATTTCCTGAGTATCCTCAAATTATTAATGCAATCCTATTTTGTACAAACAGATAATAGAGGGAGGCCTGCAGGTCGCCCCCTGATCGACCAGCACTAATTAAAAAGAACAGCAAAGCTCCCCCGACATGTTTCACCACGTATGTGGCGTCTTTAGGGGTTAGGAGCTTGTAACACGAGCGCTGGGTTCATTAACATTTTATTGAAAAAGAATGCCCTCCTCTACTAGTTTCATCCATTCCCCGCGCTCTATGCATTGATTGATAGTATAAGTCACCTACTGAGATGGGCATGCGGAGGTCTTTAAGACTATAGGATCAGCATTTTAATGACGCGAAATAAAATAGACCAATATTTCGCGGTCATTAAAATGCTGCTGAAATTCGTGGTGAAACATGTCGGGGGAGCTTTGCTGTTCTGCGTCCATCTTCATATCCGGGCCGTCTTTAGCTCTACCGCCGCCAGGGTCCTTGTGCAGGGGGCCCGGCGCTTCATATTCAAACATCCCCCGGGAGCCCCTCCTCCTTCCAGTGCCCACCGGCTTCCCCTGATGCAGGACCTGTATCGCTCCGGCGCCCGCCAAAACTAACCAATAGCAAAGCTCCTTGCTGTCCGGAGCTTTGCTATTGGTTACCGCGGGCACAGGCAGAATCACTGCGCTGCCTGTGCCATTCACAGCGCGACATACGCTGATGAAAAGCAGGGAAAAGTCTAAGGCGTATTGGTACGCCTTAGACTTTTTCCAGGGAGTAAAATGGCCTGAACAGGCGACTATGACGATTCTACAGGCGTTAATGCGACCTCTGACTACATGGATACGTATATTGACATGGCGTGTCAATTCTTTGGTGCAGATTTCGTTGTTTTCAATGCAAGGTTGAGAGATTTGCAGCAAAACCACTTCAAATCTGCACCAAAAACTGCAGGTAACACTTACAGTTTTTGCTGCAGATTTGGTTTGGAAACGCACAGAAATCTGCACGGATTTTCCGTTTAGGCTACCTGTGCCTGTGTGCAGGTAGCCTAAAGTGGTATCCCGGTTTCATGAAATTGAGGACCCATCCTCTCATCACCCCCCACCAATGAAGAGGTTGCAGCACAAGTATGAGAACTGCATCCTGTTCAACATCTACCTGCACGCCCTCCACACTGTAGTGGCGGTACAGTGTAATTAAAAGATGTTCGTCCCAATCAAGTAAGGCCCCTTTCACACGGGCGAGTTTTCCGCACGGGTGTGATGCGAATGCATTGCAGCCGTACTGAATCCGGACCCATTCACTTCAATGGGGCTGTGTACATGAGCGGTGATTTTCACGCACCACTTGTGCGTTGCGTGAAAAAGCGCAGCATGCTCTATATTCTGCGTTTTTCACGCAACGCAGGCCCCATAGAAGTGAATGGGGCTGCGGGAAAATCGAAAGCATCCGCAAGCAATTGCGGATGCGGTGCGATTTTCCCGCAGGGTTGCTAAGAGAAGATCGGGATGGGGACGCAATCGTTATTATTTTCCCTTATAACAGTTATAAGGGAAAATAATAGCATTCTCACTACAGAATGCTTAGTAAAATGTGGATGGAGGGGTTAAAAATAAAAAAAATTAACTCACCTCATCCACTTGATCGCGTAGTTGCGATCTCATCTTTCTTCTGCAATCGTTAGCTGCCGGCTAAAGGACCTGTGATGACGTCACATCACTTGGTCCATCACCATGTTATAAGGGAAAATAAAATCTACAGAATACTAAACCCAAACCCGAACTTCAGAGAAGAAGTCTGGGTTCGGGTCTGGGTACCAAACATGCCGATTTTTCCCACGCGTGTGCAAAACACATTAAAACACTTTGCACTCGCGCGGAAAAATCACATATTTTCCTGCAATGGCCGTGTGAAAGGGGCCTAAGAGGGAGAGGAAGATGTAATTTCCCTGCACTACGACACAGATGGCGTGCTGGTTAACATGAAAGGGAACGCTGCTCTCACATTAGAGCTGCAACCCCTTCAACCAGCTGATCAGCGGAGGTGCCGAGATGCAGACCTCCACAAATCTAACATTGAAGACCTATTTGTTTCCGATAATTGCTTGGAAATTGCTCGTCTCCATACAGATTCATTGTTTCTTGGCAGCAGCTCACTGGTTACATTGGACGATCTGCTGCCCAGAAACACTGATTTACGGTAAGTATCCACATCAACTATGCTTTCACCAGATGAACGACTGTTTGCTCGTTCATGGGGTGTTTGGTGGCACCTTTACACAGGGCAATTATCTGGAACGAGTGTTCCTAACACCAGACCATTTCCGTGTCATCGGGCCATAAAAGAGTTGTTTTTATAGCTTCCCGGAAGAGGGGACATCACCGATTTACAGTATTTGCATGCAAGTGACCTACTTAGAACACCAAATGGCAATTAGGATTCAACCTACATAGATGTGATGTGTTTTCTCTAAGCAAGATCATTATCATTTGCTGTGAACACTAAAAAAAAAAAAAACGACCAAATTTAAAAAAAAAAAAAAACACAAAAGCAGCTCCACCTAGAATGGGAAATTTAGGTGGAGACTGATGAAGGCAAACTCATGAGTTTGTTGTGGTAATTCTGCGATTTTGGCAGGTCATCTGGATTCTGAAAGATCAGTTTGTCCTTGCTGTGAAGTCAATAACCAATGGAAAAATTGAGTAGTAGTGAATACAGGTCATTTACAGCAGCCTGTATTCTGCCAATGGTGCAGCCGTTTTTTATTTTGGCTCAAAGGAAAAAAAATAAAAAAATTCACAAATCGGGTATATAGAACAGCTAGACGCACAATAAAAGGAGGTCTACCACTGACTCCAGAAGGTATTGCGGTACAATTTTACCTTTAGATTAAGGCCTCATTCAGACGGCTGTATGAACGGGTCCACACCCATACCGCAATTTCAATGGGGTTGCAAAAGATGCGGACAGCATCCATAGTTCAGTGTAAAGGATAGAGCATGTCCTAATCTTGTCTGCAGTTGCGGACAAGAATAGGAGTTTTCTATTACGGTTGCGGCCATGTGCGGTCTGCAAATTGTGGAAAGCACAGGGCCGGAATCTGTGTTTTGCGGATCCGCGAAACACTACGGCCACCTGAATGAAGGCCTAAAGCAGGTAAAATCTGCAGCAGATTACAGTAGCAGGTAAATACATGGAAAACTGACCCCTGCTGCAAGTTTTACTACAAATTTCGGCCTTACAATGTAGCAGGGGTGAAATCTGTCTGTGTATTACAAAGATAATGACCGGAGATTCTCGGTACGTCAAAGATTTGCCAATATGTCCCCGAGTCACGGCACATAGTGTATTTTGCAGACAGACACCTGGCGGGATTAGCAGTAATCTGCTGCAGGAACGTCCATTGTTTGTCAGGCAGTTATGGAAACAAACGAGTAAAACCTCTCTGCAAAAGCTACTGGCAACCGATAGCTAAACTGGCTTGCATAGCAAATGTATGGGAACCAAGTCCTGTCTGCTGCTCTGACCGTGCACCCCAGCTCTGCATTTGCATTCATTTTCATAGGAGAGCTCAGCCGGCCATGGATCGTCATTTCATAGGAAGGACAGAAAGTAAAAGATCACTCCGACCAGACGCAGTATTAGCAGTTTTGTTTGAGGAGTTATTTGCATGTGAGCTGAAGGCTCTGACAGATTACACACAGGAAACCACAGGTCTCCTCCTCAGACCTTTACCGCATTAGTACAAAGGGCACGCTTTTTTGGGGTGTATTTTTAGCAAGAGAAGCAAACTACTTGAAGAGGATCCGTCACTGCCCCTGAAATGTCTGTTCGGCCTCATGCAGACAATTGTATTTTTGCTCTACATCCAATTGGCCTTTTTTGTGGATTGGATGGGGAACTAATCATTTCAACTGGGCCGCAAAAAAAAACACGAACAGCGCAATGTGCTCTGTTCACATCTACATGTCCGTGCAGTTGTTTCGCAAAAAAGATAGAACATGTAGTATTCTTTTCTGTTGGGAAGACAAGAATTGGACATTTCAACAAACGGGAAAAAGAAAATGGCAGCATGCACACACGGACCGCAAACACGTGACAATGTTGTGTTATTCCTTTACCAAAGTTATGAACGGATCACTAGCAGTTTACACTGAAGGTCCAGATGGGTGTTACCAGTTGGGAGTGTGTCCCTGCACAGTCTGACATTATTTAATCAGTGTTGCCAGTGCAAGACTATGTAGAGACAACCCCCCCCCCAAATGGTAACACCAAGATGGACTTTCATTGGAATGTTAAAGCCTGCAGGCATGTCCAAACTGCAGCCCTCCAGTTGTTGCAAAACTACAACTCCCAGCATGCCCTAATAGATGTAGGCCATCCAGGCATGCTGGGAGTTGTAGTTTTGCAACAGCTGGAGGGCCGCAGTTTGGACTTGCCTGGCTCAATACAAGATGTCCCCAAATTGTTGTTACATGGAGAATGCAAGTAGTTACTAAAACCGACGCGTCAGGAGCATCTGTCCTGCATGACTGAGACAAATTAGTCTCTAGGAGCACCAGGAGCATTCCCATTACAGTGTCTCTGCACTTTGATTGACAGGTGTGATGATGATTACACTGTCTGGCCCTGTCAAAGTGCAGAGGGCGCGACAGTTGTAGAGAGAGCAGAGCCTCTAGGTGTAATGGCGACGCCCCCGTTGCTCCTAGAGGTTCATTTGTATATATTTAACCATCATTTTTCTCAGCAATGCGGGCACATATGAACATGGGACCAACACAGATGCCTTCAGCTGCCCAGCGCACATGTAACCGGTCAGCCTGTGTCATAGGGACAAATCTGCTGACAGATGCCCTGCGCTTCGTGCCGCTGCACAGCAATACATTAGTATGATCTATACGAGTGTATTACCGTACAGCGGCAGTAGCATGAAGTGCACGGCGTCATAGCAATCAATGACGCCGTGCGCTCGTGCACTCAGCAGGACGGGTTTTCACGGACCGTGGTCCACGTATGTGTGAATGAGGTCTAACATGCTGGCTGCGGCTCAAACACTATGGAGGACATTTATGAAGACCGGCAAGTTAGACGTCGGTCTTCGTCCCTCCTGCTCTGGCGGTTCACCTGCATATGTTATGTAGAGGCGCCAATAAGTGGCGTATATCTGTTTATAAGTGACCTCCTATGTTCAACAAGACAGATTCCCTTTAAAGCATATCTGCCTGCAGACAAGTCTATTAAATGTGAGCTATGCGCGGCTAATAAATAGGAACCCCTCCCCCATGCAGTCCATGCCATGTGAATTAGCAGCGCTCCTTTCTATATCTGGCACTACTGGTAGGCCAAGAAGACTCTGAAAGCCCGTCCGTCATGTTGAAGACTGTCTACAGATGTCAGGTGACAATCATTTGATCTAGGTGAACTTCTGCAAACTGGGCTGACAATGTGATGTCTACAGCAGGAAGGACAAAATGCTGGCGTGCCGGCGGCGACCAAGCAAGAAGAACCTCTATAGGGAAACAGGTAGTAAACAGATGTCCAGGACTAGAAAAACATGGCTGACTTCTTCCGAAAACAGCACCACCCCTGTCCACAGGTTGTGTGCAGCATTGCGGTTCTGCTCCATTGACGCCAATGGAGCGGAGCTGCAACACCTGACACAATCCATGGACGGCGGCATGTTCTAAAGGTATTACAGATGCTAAAGCAATCCGAGGTCCGTAAAGCGCAGACATACCGCCCGAGTGGTATTTGGCCCATTCACACAACCGTATGGCAGCCGTGTTGCGTGCCGCCGAACACGGCGTGTGAACTTCGTGTCACGGATGTGGAACCCCTTGACTGGAATAGGCCCGCGATCAGCAAGATACAGCAAAAGATAGCATGTCCTAACTTTTTGTGGAGCAGAGGCACGGATTGAAAGCCAGCGGAAACATTTGGAAGCCATTCCATTGACTTTCGGGTCCGCACCTCCGCACAGCAAAACTGCAAGATTTCAAGATCTGATTTTTGCAAAACATCGACAGCGACGTGAAAAATTAAAAAGAGAAAATCTGAAAACATTCTTATCGATTCAAAGGTTCCCTTTAAGACCTCTTTCACACTTGCGTTGTTAGGATCCGGCGTTCACGTGATCCACGCGCGTGGGGCGCCCTGACGTCACTCTGGAGCGCCCCAGGAGCCACACGGGCGTTAGGTATACTGCTCCCCCACTCCTCACTACACTTTACCATGGCAACCAGGACTTTAGCGTCCTGGCTGCCATGGTAACCATTCAGAAAAAGCTAAACGTCGGATCCGGCGATGCGCCGAAACGACGTTTAGCTTAAGGCCAGATCCGGATTAATGCCTTTCAATGGGCATTAATTCCGGATCCGGCCTTGCGGCAAGTGTTCAGGATTTTTGGCCGGAGCAAAAAGCGCAGCATGCTGCGGTATTTTCTCCGGCCAAATAACGTTCCGGTCCTGAACTGAAGACATCCTGATGTATCCTGAATGGATTTCTCTCCATTCAGAATGCATTAGGATAATCCTGATCAGGATTTTTCCGGCATAGAGACCCGACGACGGAACTCTATGCCGGAAAAGAAATACGCAAGTCTGAAAGAGCCCTAAAACAGATGTGCACTCCAGGAAGGAAAGTGAGACGCAGTCTGACCCACAAAAAAGAGGAGAGGGGTATTTAATAGAGATACTGCATAATTCACAGTCCTGAGACCTCAGACACAGTACATTTGCTCTGCCGGACTTGCGGAATCACAGCCGCTGCAGATTTTGTGCCGCACGCGCTGACGCCATTTCTTACGCTTGAAGGCGGAAACTGATTATCCATGGGGCTCGTTACATAATGATGTATGCTCTGTATGATAACAATCCAAGATAAGACACCATGCTGCAAATACCCGTGTTTTCATTGTCCTGCTGTGCCCCCTTATGTAATATCAGCTGCCTCGGACATTTATAGTGAGGGGTAAATACATCATCTAGATTGATGGCGCGGCAATTAATATTCTCTATTTAGGAGCACAAATGGCAGGTCCCAAACCTTAGCCAGGGGGCAGGCGTCCAGGACAGAGACGAGGTTAGGACAGGTCACGGTGCAATGCCTTTTCATTATGGACTCGCTTGGCATGGGCCATAAAGGCTGGAACGGAGATCACGACACGGACAGAACAGGCCATTATCACCCCCGGAGGACACGGCTCCTAGAAGAGGGTACATCTGACACTTGACAGGAACACGGAGCCAAGACACGTACCCATAATATAAGCCGAGGGGAAGACATCGTCAAAGCAAGGGGGTATATGCGTATATGCAAGCTTATGTAATCATTTATTGGTGGCTCTTATATAACACACGTACAGATATTTATATTTCAGATTCATTATTCAACACTGCCTCCCTCTCCAGGTCTCTGGGCATGCTGGTACTTGTAGTCAGGCGCGCTTTTATAGAAAGTGAGGCCTTGAGCAGCAATTAAAGTAGGGATCCTGGCTCTACATTTTTAATTCAAAATATACATATAAAACACTTAGGTGCCCAAATGTCTATAGCCAAATCAAACCCTGCCATATCATGCCCAATAAGTACTGTCATTCTGTGGCAAAATAATGTTGCCATACAGTGGCAAAATGATACCGCCATCCAGTATCCAAATAATACTACCAGAGAGCCCTCAATGACACCATATTTCTCACTCAATACTGAGTCTATATAATAATACAATACCAAAAATATACCTCCATACAGTGTCCAAATAATACTGCGCTGAAATGTTAATATAAGGGTACTTTCACACTGGCGTTTTGGATTCCGTTTGTGAGATCCGTTTCAGGGCTCTCACAAACGGTCCAAAACGGATCAGTTCAGCCCCAATGCATTCTGAATGGATAAGGATCCGTTCAGAATGCATCAGTTCGGCTCCGTTCCGCCTCTATTCCGTTCTGGAGGGGGGACACCAAAACGCAACATGCAGCATTTTGGTGTCCGTCTGAAGAGGCGGAGCCTAATGGATCCGTTTTTTGTCTACAATGTAAGTCAATTGGGACAGATCCATTTTCAATGACACAACATGGTGCATTTGAAAACGGATCCGTTCCCCATTGACTTTTAATGTAATTCAAAACGGATCCGTTTTGGACTTTGTCATTTTTCTTTAAGGCCTCTTTCACACTAGCGTTGTTAGGATCCGGCGTGCACTTCCGTCGCCGGAATGCACGCCGGATCCTGCACAACGCAAGTGAACTGAAAGCATTTGAAGACTGATCAGTCTTCAAAATGCTTTCAGTGTTACTATGGCAGCCAGGACGCTACTAGCGCCCTGGTTGCCATAGTAGCAGTGGGGAGCGGGGGAGCGGCATACTTACATTCCGTGCGGCTCCCGGGGCGCTCCTGAATGACGCCAGAGCGCCCGCGCGCATGGATCACGTGATCCATGCGATCACGTGATCTATGCACTGGGGCGCCCTGACGTCATCCTGGAGCGTCCCGGAGCCGCACGGAATGTAAGTATGCCGCTCCCCGCTCCCCTACTTACTATGGCAACCAGGACTTTAGCGTCCTGGCTGCCATAGTAACCATTGACAAAAAGCTAAACGTCGGTTCCGGCAATGCGCGAAACGACGTTTAGCTAAAGGCCGGATCCAGACTAATGCCCTTCAATGGGCATTAATTCCGGATCCGGCGTTGCGGCATGTCTTCCGGATTTTTGGACGGAGACAAATCCGCAGCATGCTGCGCTTTGTCAACGTCCAAAAAACGTTGACATACTGAACGGAAGACATCCTGATGCATCCTGAACGGATTGCTCTCCATTCAGGATGCATGGGGATAAAACTGATCAGTAGCTTTCCGTCCTAGAGATCCGAGGACGGATCTCTAGGACGGAAAGCTAAAACGCTAGTGTGAAAGAGGCCTAAAACTAATGCAAACTGATCCGTTCTGAACGGATACAAACGTTCACAATATAGGTGCGGATCCGTCTGTTCAAATAAACAGACGGATCCGCACCAACGCAAGTGTGAAAGTACCCTAATACTGCCATATATTTTCCAACACAATAATACAGCCATACAATGTCTAAAGAGTGACAGGGTTAACGGTAAAGTCCCGGGTGGTCTAGGGCATTAATGAGGCCCTGAATAGAGTTCAGTGTCCAAAGTTCGGTTCGAGGTTATCGAAGCATCCCGTTATGGATTCCGCTACCACGGACCATAATGGCATTTGGAATGCAGGGGGCGTGGCTCAGTACTGGATTGGATAAGAGGTGATCCAGTACTGAGCCACACCCCCTGCACTGATCACATGACGGTGACGCCACCCCAGGTCCTTAGTGTTGTCCAAGGTTCGGGTTCATTGAAGAATCCCCTTATGGATTCCAAATGCCATTATGGTCCGTGGTAGCGGAATCCATAACGGGATGCTATGCTAACCCGAAGCCGACTTTGGACGCCGAACTTAAAACACAAGTTCGCTCAACTCTAGTTACGGAGCCTGTGTTTTGGTTGCTGTACTTTCTCGGTTCCACAGAGATGAATTGAGCGGTGGTGCGCATACTCAACCACCGTGCCACTGAAAAGGTGGACTAGGGACCCCTTTTTGTGATCTGTGAGGGTCCCAGCAGTAGGACCCCTACAGACCTAGCAGTTCTCCTCTATCCAGTGCATTGGATATAATTGGTTACTACTAGAATTAAGTCTGCGAGGTCCAAGATAGGGCAGGTTTACATGTTCTGCTCTCAAGTAGCTCCAGAGGGGCCCCCTAGGTAAAATGGTCAGCTGCCCCTAAAGCTGTCCCTCTGCATAGTTCCCCTAGGCCCCTATTTTAAACTCTGTCTTAGGGCTCATGCACACTAACGTATTTTCTTTCCATGTCCGTACTGAATCCACAAAAAAAAAAAAAAAAAAAAGCACTGAAGTTACTACGTGTGCAATCCGTTTCCATATGTCCGTATTTCAGTTCCGCAAAAAAAAAAAAGTGTCTTATTATTGTCTGCATTACGGACAAGGATAGGACTATTCAATTAGGGCCGGCTGTTCCGTTCCACAAAATACGGAATGCACACGGACATCATCCGTGTTTTTTGCCGACTGCAAAATACATACGGTCATGTGCGTGAGCCCTTACTCAAAAGACCCTGCAAGACACTAAACACACAGGAAACTGAAGTTAAAGGGGTTGTGTCTAGAGATGAGCGAAAAAAAAGTCCGGTGTTCGGGTCCACGCCCCCTGCACTGATCACATGACGGTGACGTCACCCAGGTCCTTCGGCTGTTCAACAGTTCGGGTTGGTGGCAGCCGCCCCTTATGGATTCCATATGCCGCTATAGTGGAATCAATAACGGGATGCGCGACTTAACGCAACCCGAACACCGGACTTTTTTTTAAAGTTCGCTCATCTCTAGTTGTGTCACTTCAGCAAATAGCATGTATCATGTAGATAGCGTTAATCCAAGGCACTTACTAATGTATGGTGATCCATATTGCTTCCTTTGCTGGGTGGATTTATATTGATCCACTACTTGTTTCCAGGGGTTACAACCGCCGCTGCAGCGCAGATACAAGGTGGCCGTGATGGGGGCTGATGCGCATGCATTCCTACGGTCCCCACCACCAGAAAGTCCAGGGCCTTTTCCTACAGTGTTCAAGCACGACCACCGCTCCTGGGCTGCAGGGTGGTCGTAACCCCTGGAAACGAGCCGTGTATAACGTGGTGGAAAAAGAAATCCAGCCAGCAAAGGAATACATTAATTTTCGCTACATGATAAATGTCACTTGCTGAAGTGAGAAAACCCTTTAAGGTATGGTTACATACCACAAATTTCTAACGCACCACCTTCCCCTTTCAACGAGGACGCGGTACGTTGCGTACGTGATCCAAGGTCAGTAGCGTCGACTCTATTCCAGGTTCTCAGACCGCAGAACGGTCGCATCAGTTAGCTAATTATTCATCGCAATGATATTGTCACGTCCCCCATACGGTTGGTGCTACATGGTCACTAGCCCCCCCCCCCCCCATAGAAGTGTGGTGCTACATGGCGATGTTAGGTGCAAATGATCGAAGACTGCCCTAGCCCACAAGATCGCGGATGCCCGTGACATCCGGGGGCCTCTGTGTATCGGATTTGTCGCGTCGTACCCATCGCATGTCATCAGCCCAAAAACCGCACAATGTATACACGTTCTATAACCGTCATATAAATTGTATCGCAGCCCCCTCTACAGATGTATGGGCCTGCTGAGCTTTGTGGTTCCACAGAGCCAGCTCCGTCCATATTGGATTTGGATCAGGCCGGTAAGTACACTAGGATCCGCCTCTCCATTGATTTCTATGATAAGGGACGAATTTCCCCTCCCCCATACATGAACCTGTCACATAAGGCCCCTATAGAAACCTATGGGAACGGTACAGTCTCCGCCTGTGGACACATAAAGCCCAAAAATGACATCCGGACACAATCCTGCTTCTCGTTCACACTACAAGTCCCAGAATACCCAGTCAAGACAGTACCTGGGCATCCTGAGACTTATGGTTCCACAACCCTGTGTCACATAACACTCCCTATGACCCCCCTCTCCGTGGCATGCTGTGACTTGTAGTCCTCCCGGCAACTGAAATGCCTGTGAGTAGTGGCCAGGCTTGACACCTCCAGTGGCCATTAAGACGACACCAAACATCCGGTTTCCCCTTCCCCCTCGTCACCTACACCTCCCCGCCCCCACATCGCCACCTGTATGCCACCGAGACATTTATAGACGTAATATGGACGGTGAAGGCGTGAATGACGCGGTTTATTTTACCTCAGCTTCTCCTTCGTCCGGGCTTGTCGGCTGCTTCCTCTCTTTTGTCTCAGCGGAGTCAAAATGGCGGCGTAGACACCTCGGGCCTCGGTGTAGAGGCGCCTTCCTATTGGTCGGATACAAGGGGCGCTCGCTGATTGGCTGAGGGATCGGCTCTGTTGCTAAGGGACGGGTGGTTACCATGGTAGAATGTGCCAGATCCTCCTCGGAAAGCGGAGCGAGGAGGTGGGTGAGGGGGAGCTGCGTGCTGTGTGTACAGAGGCCAAGGGAGCCAGGCACCTGTGCGTCCTCCTCAGTAATGCCCGCTCAGGGCAAGTGTTTGCTTTCTGTCACTTCCTCGAGATTGTGGAAGGTTTATAGCCTGTCAAGTGTAGAACAAGCAAAACAAAAAGAATAAGACATCCCAGGGTCACACCTTCTGGTGCTACCTGTCTTGTGTGGAGTAAAAAAGGCTAATGTTCTACTGGTTCGGCCGCCATTACCAATTTTCCTTGTGGCGGGTTATAAATGACGCGTATTTTCTTGTGCGATAAATTTACAAAGGGTTAATACAGTTGCATATAGAATGCACGATATCAGCCATTTGAAACCACTGTATGCCTCTGATTTTTCTAGATTTCCGTCGGATGACGTATTCTGAAAATAATCCACTAGCGAGGATTATAGTTCCGCGTTTAATAGCGCTTTGCCGTCTGCACGATCTTTTAGAGGGCATGACCTTTCATCAGGATAGGTCTCCAGAATCTGACCGGTGGTGGTCCGTCACCCGGGCGAAGCAGCGGTGCTCGCAGTAGCGCCTTGGCCTTCTCGCAGCTTTGCCAAGGCCATGTGATGTCACATTCAATGGTCACATGACCTAGGCGCAGCTCAGTCTCATTGACGTGAATGGGGCTGAGCAGCGCCAAGAACGGCCACTATAAAATGTACGGCGCTGTGCTTGGCTCACAGGAGCGCTGCTGCCTTCTCAAACAGCTGATCGACGGGGTCCCGGGTGTCGGACCCCCACCGATCGGATACTGATGACCTAGGTCATCAGTATAAGCGCTCATGCACACCACCATATGTATTTTGCGGTCCGCTAAACAGGGATCCGCAAAAAATACGGATGACATCCGTGTGCATTCCGTATTTTGCAGAACGGAACAGCTGGCCCCTAATAGAATAGTCCTATTCTTGTCAGTAATGAGGACGATAATAGGACTTGTTCTATTCTTTTGTGGAACGGACATACGGAAACGGAATGCACACGAAGTAACTTTTTTTGCGGACCCATTGAAATTAATGGTTTCTCATACGTTTTGCAACGTTGTGCATGAGCCCTAAAACCTCTGGAAAATCCAATTTGATGTGTTAAATTCTTCCTGTAGAAGAACAGCCGCCGGAGTTCAATGTATCGGACATAGCCAGATAGGGCCTTCCCTCACTGGAGCCTATTGACTACAGCAGCATGCAAATGTTTGGGCCCCCTGGTCAAAATTACTGTGAACAGGTAGGCAAGTTGAAGATAAAATGATCTCCAAAAGGCTTTACGTTAAAGATGAAACACACTTTTCAACATTTTAAGCAATATCAGGGTATTATTTTGGTTTTAAACCATTTTAGAGTGAAAAAAGGAAAGGAGTGCCTTGCAAAAGTATGGGAACCCAAGAAGATGTGACCGCACAGATAACTTTGATCGAGGTCTTAGACCCTAAATAGCCTGTTAGGGTTAAGGATTGTTCATAAGGTGACGCAAATTTCAAGACTCTTCTAACCTTGTGCCAAAAACCAGCAGCCAGGGGTTCTTCTAAGCAAATGCCTAACACTCTGAAAATGGTTGAGGCCTACAAAGCAGGAGAAGGCTATAAGAAGATAGCAAAGAGTTTTCAGGTTGCCATTTCCTCAGTTCGAAATTTATTGAACAGGAATAGTAGACGTCAAGAGAAGGTCTGGAAGACCAAGAGAAATTTCAGAGACAGCTGCTCGTAGGATTGCTAGAGAGGCAAATCGAAACCCCCGCTTGACTGCAAAAGACCTTCAGGAAGATTCAGCAGACTCTGGAGTTGTGGTACATTGTTCTACTGTTCAGTGACACCTGCACATATATGGCCTTCATGGAGTCATCAGACAAAAACCTTTACTGCTTCCTCACCACAAAATTCTGCATTAGAAGTTTGCAAAAGAACATCTGGTGCATTTTGGAAACAAGTCCTGTGAACTGATTAGGTTAAACTAGAACTCGTTGGGCACAATGAGCAAAAGTATGTTTATAGAAAAAAGGTCACAGAATTTAATGATAAAAACACCAGCCAATGACACGGGGAACCTTTCAGGGGTAAAGGGAAGAATGGATTCAATGAAATTCCAGCAAATTCTGGAAGCAAACATAATAATATACGGTAAAAAAGCTGAAGTTGAGAAGAGGATGGCTTTTACAAATGGAGAATGATCCTAAGAAAACCTCAAAATCCACAATAGACGACCTCAAAAGGCTCAAGCTGAAGGTTTTACCATTGTCCGTACAGTGCCCTGATCTGAACATTATTGAAAATCTGTGAAAACACCTCAAAAGAGCAGCGCATGCAAGATGGCCCAGGAATCTCACAGAAGTGGGAGACGTCTGCAAGGAAGAATGGATGAAAATGCCTCAAAGAAGAATTGAAAGACTCTTGGCTGCTACAAAAAGGATTAACAAGCTGTGATACTAGCCAAAGAGGGTGCTACTAGGTACTAACCATACAGGGTGCCCAAAGTTTTGCTTCGGGCCCTTTTCCTTTTTTTGTTATTTTGAAAATGTAAAAGATGAAAATAAAAAATAGTTTTTGCTTAAAATACAAAGGGATAATGTGTCATCTTCAACATTATGGCCTTTGGAGATCATTTCATCTTCAACTAGCTTAACTGGTTACAGTAACACTAATTTTGACCAGGGGTGGCCATACCTTTGCATGCCACTGTATAATGTTTGCGGCAATCTTTGTCCGGCACTAATACCGGAAACAGGCCGGATCTCCACTGGTCCCGTAATAGTTCATGGGGCATGGTGGTGCTCCGGCCCACTTTATACTCCCTTTTTGTGTGAGTGATGATGCCATGGCCCACATTTACTAATGTAATTGCACTAAATGTTGGCATAAATTGCACCAAAAGGGGCACCATTTGGCGTATCTAGGTTCAAAGAAAGGTTTTGTGTCTTCTGGAGAACCGGTGCAGTTTAATGGAAAGAGGCTGTGGCTTCAGAGGAATCGGGCATGTCCTAATATGCAGCAGTAAGCCAAGCAATAGCTGGTACAGAGCCGGAGAAAAGTGCTCATCCCTGCACCACATGTATCATCTGCCCTCTACAGGCCTAGTAAATCTGCCCCGTCTGTACAGCGCTACAGAAGATGTTGGAATTCATTCTAGTCTTTGAAGTCACATGACGTAAGTCGGCACGGCCCTAATTAACCTGGTAATTATTTTCATGTCGTTTACAGCCTGTTTTAAAACTGTATACACAAGGGCGTAAAGAAAACACGTCCATCAGCCATAAATTACAAAACAATCAGCCGCAAATTACAAAACAATCAGCCGCAAATTATAAAACAATCAGCCGCAAATTACAAAACAATCAGCCGCTACCCAAAGTAACAAAGTGCTTTACCATTATGAGTGTAAAAGTCAGGCCCGATTGGCCGACCCTTTGACTTTACTCCTTGATTGCTGTTTTTACTTTTCTTATATCTTATCCACGCCCAAGTAGTACTGTTATTGCTTCAATTTTATCTTCTCATCTCAAGTTTCTTGCAACACCGAGGTGCTACAGTGTTCACACTGGAAAGTTTGACAGATGCTTGTCCTTAAAGGGGTATTCCCATCCGGGACATTGATAGCGTATTGCTAGGGTAGGAAATCACTGAAAATATCTATACTGTGGAGTCATGCTAATCAAAAACTTTGCACAGAGGTAATTAAACTCTAGAACATAACGTTTAATAAACATTGATAAGAATGCACCATAGATATGGAGATAATACAACAGGCCCTCACAATACAAGAGGACAAAAATAAGATGATACAAAAGGAGTGGCAGAGACATAATATATAGCACAAGTCCCAACTGGGAAGGGTTCTTGCCCTAGGGAGACCCTAACTACCCCTGATCACAGGGAAACCCCCTAATGGTGGGAGTAGCCTGTACTGGAACCTACTCACGATGCCACCATAGTACACTCTATAGTGTCCCGACACGTGTTCCCCTTTCAGGTTCATCAGGGGACAATAAATGCAAATAGGGTATAAAGGATAAAGACAGATATAGATGATGGCTTATTATGCCCCATGCCCTATATGCCAATCCAGCAGAGTCATAGATAAAAGTGGCACACGGAGTAATGATAACCAGGTCCATGATAGGACCGCTCACGTATCTGAGTGGTGGCAAGGCACAGCAACTAGATGGATCACTGGTATGGTAGATAGTGGTGGTGCGGGTGAGCAATAGTATCGCTAGGATAGGCCATCAGTGTTAGATAGGTGCTAGTCCTAGAGGTGGGACCTGCACCTATCTCCAGAACAGGACGCCCCCCCCCCCCATAGTGAACAGAGAGCAGTTGAGCATGCTCGGCCAACCTGCATTTGGCGCTATGGGAGTCCCGAAAATAGTTGAGCGCTGGCTTGGCTATTTCCGGCAGTCCTGTAGCGTAGAATGGAGTTCAGTTACCACTTCCAAAAACAGCCGAGCGCACTCGCTTGGTTATTTTCGGAACTTCCATTGCGATGACTCTCCTTCACTTGTGGACCCCGTTCTTTAGATAGGAGCAGGTTTCAGAGGTGGGCATATCCTAGTCATACAAATTAGGGTCCGTTCAGATGACCTAAGTGTTTTGCAGTCCGCAAAACACGGATACTGACCGTGTGCATTCTGCAAAACATGCACACAGCCTGCCCTATGTAGAAATGAATGGACTCTTAGTCTTTTGTTGACAGAACCTTCTCTTTTCAGCAGGACTGGCCGACAATGTAATGTGTATGAGGACCTCCTGACTCTTCCCCGGTAATGTAATACTTTCATATAAATTTTGACAGCACACCAGATTATTACGTTTGCAAATACGTGTGAATTTATTTTAGCCGGATTGCAAGTTCATACAAAAGCAACGTTTCGGGCCATTCCTGTGCCCTTCATCAGGCTTTCGGGTTCACTTGCTGTGTTTGTGCAATCCTAGTCCTAGTCCACAGGAATGGCCCGAAACGTTGCTTTTGTATGAACTTGCAATCCGGCTAAAATAAATTCACACGTATTTGCAAACGAAATAATCTGGTGTGCTGTCAAAATTTATATGAAAGTCTTACTTAGTCCTTGGAGTGGAGACGGGGACATTACCTTTGACGAGCACCCTTATAGCCCATAAGCGGTTGGAGTGCTGTGGTCCTTCTTTAAATACCCCGGTAATGTAATGCCCAATGTCAGGCCCTTTTAGGTTGGCCGTCCATATTAGTTAGCTGAGCTTTCAGCCGACATCTGTTGCTCCCAACCCCCCATACTCACACTCAAACTCTGTTTTGCTAATTGTGCATGACCCGAATGGAGAGAGGGTTAAACCCTGTGCCAGACATGTCTTGCAGTGGTGTATCTCTCAGAAAGCAGAAGGAAGGATTAGGCTACTTTCACACTAGCGTTTTTACTGGATCCGGCAGGGTTCAGCAAAAACACTTCCGTTACTGACAATACAACCATCTGCATCCGTTATGAAAAGATCTGTTTGTATTATCTTTAACATAGCCAAGACGGATCCGTCATGAACTCCATTGAAAGGCAATGGTGGACGGATCCGTTTTCTATTGTGTCAGATTGTGTCAGAAAAAACTGATCCTCCCCACTGACTTGCATTGTGGGTCATGGCGGATCCGTCTTGCTCCACATCCCAAGACAGAAATAAAACCACAACTTGCTGCAGTTTGCTCTCCGGTATGAGAACGCAACAAAACAGAACAGAATGCATTTTGGAGCGCTCCGTTCTGTTCAGTTACGTTTTCTCCTCATTGACAACGAATAGGGACAAAACGGAAGCGTTGTTTTCCGGTATTGAGACCCTGAGACGGATCTCAATACCAGAAAATAGAAACGCTAGTGTAATAGTAGCCTTAGGGTACTTTCACACTAGCGTTGGTGCGGATCCGTCTGTTTATTTGTACAGACGGATCGGCACCTCTAATGCAAACGCTTGTATCCGTTCAGAACGGAACCGTTTGCATTAGCTTTAAAGAAAAATAACAAAGTCCAAAACGGATCCGTTTTGACTTACATTGAAAGTCAATGGGGAACGGATCCGTTTTCAAATGCACCATATTGTGTCACTGACAACGGATCCGTCCCCATTGACTTACATTGTAAAAAAAAACGGATCCGTTAGGCTCCGCCTCTTCAGACGGACACCAAAATGCTGCATGCTGCGTTTTGGTGTCCGCCTCCAAAACGGAATAGAGGCGGAACGGAGCCTAACTGATGCATTCTGAACGGATCCTTATCCATTCAGAATGCATTGGGGCGGAACTGATCCGTTTTGGACCGTTTGTGAGAGCCCTGAAACGGATCTCACAAACGGAATCCAAAACGCTAGTGTGAAAGTACCCTTAGGCATGATGAAATCCAACAGTTTGATCCCTATCTCCCCCAACGTCTACCAGTGGGTGAGAGTCAAGAGGGCCTAACATACATTTGCTGATCGGTGAGCACTGCCAAAATGAATGGATTTGGCCAACATTAATCTAACCTTTATGGCCAGCTTTATTCTTAAGAACATTAAGTTGAGCCATTAACCCGTAAGATTCCAGCCCCATACATGTACGGCGCAGAAATGTGGGACACAAATACCAGCGCCGATCAGCGGCAGGGGTCCTGCAGTCACTGATAGCCGGACCCTTGCTGTATGCCGCGGCAATGGTGAAAACGGGTGCGGGTGGGCATCGGGTCCCCGCAGCGGTGGCCAGACGTCCGGTTTTAGGCCGGACAGTCCGGTTTTTTGACTCCTGGTCCTCCGTCTCGCACAAGGCCAGGACGGATGGCCAGAACTGGGTGACGGGACGGGACCGCTCAGGCATGGTCACTTTAAGGAGGCAGGGCCACGTTTGGATCACTGTGACCGCGAGCTTACGTCAGCGCGCGCTGCAGCTGCACTGGCCAATTAATTCTGGTTTGTGCATACGGGGACAACTAGTCGGGAACAGAGGAGCGCGGCTGCACGGGACGGGACCTGTGTGCTGCAGACTGCGGTGCCACTACAGTCACAAGCACTACTCTTCTCAGTCTGACTGCCACTGCCCAGCTCTAAGTCACCCCATCATCCTTCCTCGCCATCGTGCTGGGCGCTCTCAGTCTGTAGTCTCTCTCTGCCAGCCAGTCAGCGACCCGTCTACTACTAACTGAGCTGAGCCTCCCTTCACTAGTGCCACCTCCACCCAGCCAGACCCAGAGGCAGAGCGCGCCGCCCACACCAGCCGAGGCAGCCTAGTTGGCAACCTATTATTATATATATATATATATTATATATATATATATATATAGTAGTATAAGTTATACATCTTATTAAGATGTATAGCTGTAGATATATAATCATATAAGGAGATTTTCCTCCCCCAGTTTTTTCCCCGGTGGGCGATGGGGGCGTGGCTTCATTGAGACAGGGGCATGGCTTCACTGAGTGGGCGTGGTTTGTTGATGGGGGCGTGGTCAGTGATGTCCGGCTTTCTTGGGTGAAGCCAGTGGCCACCCTAGTTCCCGCGCTGCTGTGACAAGGACCCGATGGCAGGGAAGGCAGCCCGATGCCTTCCTTAGGCATCGTGGCTGCCTTCCGTGAGAGCCTGTGAGATCCAGCCCCCCTGGATCTCAAAGGCAAGCAGGTGGAAGTGTATTACACAGTATAATACACTTACAGCCAATGCATCACAATACAGAAGTATTGTGATGAATTGTAAAGGGGATCAGACCCCCAAAAGTTGAAGTCTCAGTGAAAGTGAAAAAATAAGTTAAAAAAATAAAGTTTTCCCCCCCAAAAAATTAAAAGTTTCAAGTAAAAAAAAAAAGCCTTTTCCCAAAATAAAGTAACAAAAATAGTAAAAAATATCGAAAAAAGAAAAGTAGATATATTAGGTGTCGCCACGTCCGTAACAACCTGCTCTATAAAAATATCACAGGACCTAACCCCTCAGGTGAACAACGTAAAAAAAAAAAAGTCAAAACAGCAATTTTTTTTGTCACCTTACATCACAAAAAGCGTAATAGCAAGGCAAGCGATCAAAATGTCATATGCACCCCAAAATAGTGCCAATCAAACCGTCAACTCATCCCGCAAAAATGATACCCTACCTAAGACAATCGCCCAAAAAATAAAAAAAACTTTGGCTCTCAGACTATGGAGACACTAAAACATGATTTTTTTGTTTAAAAAATGATATTATTGTGTAAAACTTAAATAAATAATAAAAAGTATACATATTAGGTATTGCCATGTCCGTAACGACCTGCTCTATAAAAATATCACATGACCTAACCCCTTAGGTGAACGCCATAAAAAAATTAAATAAAAACTGTGCCAAAACAGCAATTTTTTTAACCTTGCCTCACAAAAAGTTTAATACCAATCGATCAAAAAGTCTTATGTACCCCAAAATGGTACCAATCAAACCGTCACCTCATCCCGCAAAAAATGAGCCTCCACATTTGACAATCACCTAAAAAATAAAAACCAATGGCACCCATAAACCCATCCATCAAAATCTGCGCTGCAAAAGCCATATGGCGCTCCTTCCTTTCTGAGTCCTGCCATGTGCCCCCACAGCAGTTTACCACCACATATGGGGTGTTGCCGTATTCAGGAGAAAATGGGTAACAAATTTTGGGGTGCTTTTTCTCCTGTTACCCCTTGTGAAAATAAAAAATTTGGGGCTAAAGAAACAGTTTATTGGATGAAACAAAACTTTTCATTTTTACAGCCAAGTGTTTCCAAAATCCGTAAAACCCTCAGGGGGTCAAAGTGCTCTGTACCACCCTAATATATTCTTTAAGGGGTGTAGTTTTCAAAATGGGGTCACTTTATGAGGGTTTCCACTGTAGGGGTACGTCAGGGTCTCTTCATATACAAAATGGTCCCTAAAAACCATTCTAGTTGAATCTGCCTCCAAAATCCATATAGCGCTCTTTTCCTTCTGACCACTGCCACGTGCCCACAGAGCAGTTTACTGCCACATATGGGGTATTTCTGCTAACTGCAGAATCAGAGTAATATATATTGAGGTTTATTTTGCTGTTAACCCTTGCTGTGTTGCAAGAAAAAATGATTAACATAAAAAATGTACTAAAAAAAGGGAAATTTTAACTCCATTTTCATTTAATTCTTGTGAAACACCTCAAGGGTTAACAAAGTTTGTAACATCAGTTTTGAATAATTTGAGGGGTGTAGTTTCTAAAATGTGGTCATTTATGGGTGGTTTCCATTACCTAAGACACTCAAAATCACTTTATAACTGAATTGGTGCTCAAAAAAATGGTTTTGGAAATTTTGTTGAAAATTTTAAAAACTGCTTCTAAACTTCTAAACCTTCTAATGTCCTAAAATAAAAAAAATGACATATACAAAATGATGCCAACATAAAGTAGACATATGGGGAATGTTAAGTAATGAATATTATATGAGGTATCACTTTCTGTTTTAAAGCAGAGAAATTGAAATTTAGAAAATTGCGAATTTTTTATAATTTTTGGTAAATTTGGGATTTTTTCATAAATAAAAGTGAAATATATTGACTCAAATTTAAGACTGTCATGAAGTACAATGTGTCACAAGAAAACAGTCTCAGAATGGCTTGGATAAGTAAAAGCGTTCCAAAGTTATTACCACATATAGTGACACATGTCAGATTTGCAAAAATCGGCCTGGGGTTTAAGGTGAAAAGTGGCTTGGTACTGAAGGGGTTAAGTGATCGGTACACACAGTATATATGTGTCAGGCGGTATTAAATTGTCAGTCTTATAGG
The DNA here is from genome assembly GCA_033119425.1 of Bufotes viridis. Classification (NCBI taxonomy): domain Eukaryota; kingdom Metazoa; phylum Chordata; class Amphibia; order Anura; family Bufonidae; genus Bufotes; species Bufotes viridis. The sequence goes on along the minus strand of CM065596.1, from coordinate 13,778,175 downwards.
TGAAATACGCTAATTATGGGACAGAACGACGATAAACGTGGATTTATCGCTGCAGGCATCAAAGTTTACAACAGGAGCTCTGGATATTTCCTGGAAAGACACATTCAGTCTTCTGTACGATGCCTTGAAGACACAAAGTCCTTTTTATCTCCTTTCTGGTTTATGTAAACAACAAATGTTCTCGCTTTATTGAAATTACATCAATTTTACTTTTTGAGTCAATAATGGAGATTACAACATGGATTTCAGACTGGAGATAGAGCGGCATTCAGACTGCAGAACAATAGATTCTCAGAAGGACTCAAATCGATCTGCCATCCCACGCCATAATAGAAAGCGCTGTGTTATCCGGAGAAAGCAGGTTCATCTTCTGTGGGGTGTAGAGGACTTTCCAGGACTTCCATAAGGATATCCAATGTTTATATAGGCCATCAGTATCAGACTGGTGGGAGTCCGACACCTAGCATTTCCATTGATCAGCCGTGCCAGGTTGTCCTAGAATGGGGGCTGACCTGCAATAAGCACGGCCACTTCACAGTGAGTGGAGCCCTCTGCCTCCTCTTGGTTGGGGTGGCCGCAGCAAATTCTAGCACCTGATTGATGGCCATGTTGAGTGTCGGATTCTCCCCGATCTGATATTGGTGACCTACCCTAAGGATAGGTCTTTGATATCAATGTCCTGGGACAGCCCTCTAAGGTGTCCATAGTCTTTATATCTCTTTCACAGCTTATCGGTCCAGGCTTCTATACTCAAGGCATGCATGCATATTAGATTAACATCGGCAGAAAGTGTCACATTTTGGCGGAACTGGCAACATCAAATGTGTATGGCGTCATTCCGACTCTTCCACAGTGGCAGATGTCACGGGAATTTTAGATTTCAACATGGCGGGTCTTTCATTCTTGTAGGAAATGATGGTCGTGCAGCAGCTTATTCCGCTGTCCCTATTGAGCTCATAGGCACACCTGGGTGAGTATGCATGTCTGCTGGAGGGTCAGAAAGAATTACTGCCTGCCATTTAAGGCGCTCTCCCCAAGTACGCCCCAAAATCGTCGCTTAAGCCTCTCACCCAGTTAAGCCAGTATTCTCTGCTCTGCACTGATGAGGGGCAATCACCCCGAAACAGCCATCTGCAGATGAGATGCTGGCTTATTTATTATCCAAGAGGGTCAAACATTGACTTATAGGATAGCTGCCTTACATCAGAGGCAGAGCTTTACACTTTCTTGTCCACCGAATGAGCATTTGACATCTAGGATGTCTTGCCCGCTTTAGAATAAGGTTCGAGACAAGTCAAGGCGTACATTGATATGAAACCCTTTGCATATACTGTATGTTCCCATTATTATACATCTTTAGGCCATGATTGCTCATCCGATTTCTTTGGATGAAAGAAGTGTGACCATTAGGTCTGTGGTGAGCCATGTGCTGGTCCACGCTCTCACTAGGGAGGAAAGGTCTTATACCAGTTTTTAGGTTGCCTCATGAGTGTTGCTGGAGAAGGGAAGCTGGTTGAGCATGTACCATAGGTTCTGAAGGAGGTGCCAACAAGTCACTGTGTCTTCACAAGAGTATTTAAATAGATTGCCAGGGTAGCAAACTGGAGCTGGGAGAAGCAAAGCTTTGCCATGGCTCATATTTGCCTATATGGTATGTATGCCATCTGGTCCGGTTCATGCTTCCCCCACCAGGTTACTGTTTGGTAGCCCACGTAGATGTTATGTTTACACCAGATCTCACCAGCTGTCTGGAGGTGTAGCATACTTCTGGTCTTAGATACCACACTGATGTCGGAAGTGATGATATGTTGAGGGACGTTCAAGGCTGCCCCGTACTTATAATGTTAGGCTGACGGCCCATGCCTGCCACTGTCCTGCTTTCTTACCCTCCAGGCTCCACTCACCCTGTATGTATTGGGACTAGTGCTCAGTAAACTTCCTTACAGCACTACTAGAGTTAATCCTTCCATCTTGCCCCCTGTCCAGCTGCTGACTAAGGTGCTGATCAGTCTTCCTTTTTAGCTGGCCCAGTGGTTCCACCTCTTCGTCTGAGCTTTGAGGTCTTCTAGTGCCTAGTAAACAGCAAAGGTGTGATCTCTTGTCTGATTACCCATGTACTATACCTAGACTGACTACCGATTCTGCTCTTTGTTGCCTACTCTGACCTTGGACCTGCCATCTTGAATACACACATACTCATCCTGCCCTGACCTTGGACTGTCTTCAGAATACGCCTTTTGCCTGACCCTTCGGTGCTTTGCAATGGTGTCTCTGACCCTATTGGGAGGTAGCAGCCCGGTTGGTTCCCTGCAGCAAAGTCCAGATCCCAAAACTATGTAGATACATTTCTTCTTTTCTTGCCATTCCAATCCTTCATAGTATATTACGACGCTTTATAATCAAGGATTAAATTCATTTTTCATGGAGCAAAAGATACCTTTTGTACCGACACTTGTATTACGCAACTGAAGCACAAAGCGTCTCATGTCTTTGGGGCACCAGGATCCCCGAATCGACACACAATAAGTGCCCTTATTCATTAATTGCCGCCTGGTATTACAGGTTACGTAGCCGTCACGTCAGATGTTTGTTTCCTGATGATTGACTGTTGTATTAGTGGAATGTGGATATCTCACAGCGGACGCTGAATGAAACCATTTAAGGTCCTGTCAGTAGGTGGGTGATTGAGGACTGAAATGCGGTTTAATAGGTCCCGACTAGATTCAAAACAAAACCTGCAATGAGTCGGCCTCGATAGGGTTATGTAAGAGGTGTACTCATTCCAAAGCTAATATTATGACACCCATTAAATAAATTGACTACTTTATTATCATCACCTTGAAATCATTACTATGTTTAGACGAAAACAATGATGGGTGATGCCTGAAATGTTATTGCTTAATCTGCCCTCGATGTACCTTCAGGCTCCAGATGTGCCCTTTAATTCCAAGCAAAATGGAGTTGAAAACAGCAAACAACAAGGGGTTTATCCTAGGCTCTTGCACACAAACATTTTTTTTTCCATTTACGTTACGTTTTTTGCGTTCCGTATACGGACTGTATACGGAACCATTCTTTCGAATTGATCCGCAAAAAAAACTAAAGTTACTCCGTATGCCTTCCGTTTCCGTATTTCCGTTCAAAGATAGAACATGTCCTATTATTGTCCGCATAACGGACAAGGATAGTACTGTTCTATCAGGGGCAAGCTGTTCCGTAGAACCGAAGCTACTCCGAACGAAGGCATTGTCTACCTGTTTTTCCTTCAGGACTGGTTAGCCATGTCTGATCTTCTCGGACAGGGTTCGTACAGGGCCCTCCATGGAAGAATAGAAAAAGGAAACGTGTTTTTTTTGTACTAGTAAAAGTAGATGCAGAGGTAAAATACAGAGCGGGCTCAGTATGCATGTGGAACTTGCATTCTCTGAATTAAATGGAGGCAACAAAAGAGGAAGTATTTAGCGTAGGTTCCTGTTCTAGAGAGATCGTCTTGCCAGGACGGACAGGCACAAATGATTTTGTACAAAATGTATTTGCCAAGAATTTCATCATTTATATAATGAGCATAGTATTAGCACTGTTTGCAGAGAGCTGTTGCACTATGTTTGCTTTTTTGCAGAAATATAGTGTAAGACAGTGTTAGTCAGCACCTCCTAAGGCCTCATGTACACAAGCGTATGTGTTCGGCGGTCCGCAAATCCTGGATCCCGGCCGTGTGCATGCTGCCATTTTCTTTTTCACTTCAATAGAAATGTCCTATACTTGTCTGAGAAATGGACAAGAATAGGACACGTTCAATCGTTCTTTGCTGGGCGGTGTTGTCTGCATCTTTTGCGGCCCCGTTGAAATGAATGGGTCTGCGTCTTATCTGCAAAAAATGCGAATCGGATGCAGACCAAACATACAGTTGTGTGCATAAGCCCTTAAAGTGTTAAGCAGTAGATGGGCAGGTGCAAATCTATGGGGACTGCAAAAGCAAACAATCACAAAGATGCAGCAGAGCCGTACGGGCGCTGAAGGATGCACCCACATGTAGCATCTGAAAATTGTATTACTACTATATTTACTAATAAATTTAAAGGGGATATCTAGCCCCTATAATGACCTCCCCCAATGTCCGGGCCCCTCGTATACAACATACTTACTCACCCGCGTCGCTCTGGATCCCTGCATCTCCCCATCGATCAAATCAACACATCCGGCGATGGGGGGGGGGGGGGCAGCCAATAGCAGGCCGCGACGGAGACGAGCCTCCCTAGCATGGCGGCCGTGTAGGGATCTTGAGCGATGCAGGTGCCGGGGAGCAGGTAAGTATATTGTATACAAGGGCCCGGGCATTGGGGGGATTATTATAGGGTTTGGATGACCCCTTCAAACCGTTGGCGAAACACGCTCCGAATGCCATGGGTGAGCCTTGCTATAGTACTGTGACGTAAGGGTCGGCAAGTTTTGTACTGTTTGAGATACTTGGGCACTTGCCTGTATTATACTTTACCTGGCTATTTTCGCTATATACATCTTTTTGCGGTATTTAATGTGGCTTTGCTACCTTTTATCATGAAATCTCAATAAAGATGGTTGTTTTACTGTGGTATTTTGGGTCTAGTACCTTGTTCTTTTTGGTGATATTGTTTAGTAGGGTATAATTTGACAGTGCATTCTTAAGCGGGGTCTGTTTTTTGGTCTATTATAAATTTGTAGTTGAAGCCCCCCACGATAAGATTTACCTCTCTTTTTTGGGGCCTAGGCCTACAAAATTAAAGGGGCTCTCTGGGCTTTTAATACCCTCGGACGACGCTTACTCTGGTTATTTCCATCTTGGCCAAGATGGGAATAACTCTTTTAAGGATAAAAGCTGCAAATGTTATACATGATGTGCCTGTATATAAAGAGTGCAGGAGATCCCCGTTATTTCTGGAAACGAAAAGCGTTCCCCTGCCCTTTTTGATCAGTATCTTGACATGTTTATTTCTCTTTTACAGCTGGATGATTTCATGCTTTGGTTGCAAGTACCAACCAGTTCAGCATTTGAGCGTCTCCAGACTCCTAATATAATAACGGCCGTCTAATCAGTCGACTCAGCAATCTAATTTGGCAGAACCGGGAGGTTTCACCTTAATTATTTTGTTTTTCTCTCTGAAGTGTAACCCTTAACCCACTTCCTTAACCAGCGGTTAAATGAGTTGTCCTGTAAGCGCGTATGAATGCAGGGCTGCTGTGAACGGGCACCGCACTAGTGTAAAACACAACTGCCATGAACAAGGTCAAATACCATAGTATTCCATAACTGCAGGGTTTACGAATTGGAAATAAAATAAGATAGGTACGGACAGGGGCAGACACAAATCTCATAGGGCAAATCCCATAGCAAAATTTAGTACAGACAACCTTCCCCACTCAGGTTGTCAGTACGTTGGTGTCAGACAATCGCAGACTGCAAAATATGATGCCCCAGATTTCTGATGAATTTATATATTATTGTTTTATCGAGCGGAAGAAATTTTTATAAAATTTTAAAAAAAGAAATAAATAAGCTGCCCTTGGTCTCACCCCCTTTATCTGTCAGAAAGAGTATCAGAAATTTGGCACTCGTTCCCCCAAATACACTTTTTAAAGGGGTTGCGCAGGGGCAAATTGGCCATAGACCTTACAGGGAAATATCCCAGGGGACCGTCTGGTGCCTCCTCACGGCCGGCCAGTGGGGATGTATTTTGTGCTGCTGGTGGCAGTATTTTGTGAAGGACTGTGGTATTTGGCTCTGTTGGGGTGGTATAATGTGCCACAATATGGTATTGCTGTCCCTGCCTTCCATCAATTTGGACCTGACTACAAAATGGGTCCACTTTTAGTATTTTTTCCAGGACCACTTTCAGTTCCCAGTTTGCCCCTGCGCAGGGGGTTTATATTGATGACTTATCCTCAGGATAGGTCATCAATATCAGATTGGTGGGGTGCTAAGCGCCTGGAGAGGAGGCAGCGCTGTCTCCTCTTGAAGATGGCACCGCGCATTGCCTGCTTGCAGCGGCGGCACAGTGTCATTACAGGAGCTGATCCCATAGAGATTGAGACTTGTACCACTGGAGTAAGTGAAAGGATTAGTCACTGTGTCACCAAACCCTGTTAGGTCTAAACTCTAAAATATACCCTATATATATAACCAAGGATCAGGCATGGTGTGTACCCCTGACTCACCAGGGACTTTGGACTCTATGTACTATTATCTCATCAGGGACTGGGCACAGTTAATAGCTGTTGGTTACATGGAGCTGGATACATTGTATATTTTTGAGTCACCAAAGACTTGGTACAAAATGTTCTACTGGGTTAATAAAGATGGGTCATGGACTACACCACTGGGTCAGGATGGACTGGACCCTTTACATGTCACTGACCAGAAGGCATAGTGTGTCCAGTGTGTCATAGGAGTAAGGAGGTGGAGTGCCGCACACTTAGTAGCTGGTGCCCACAAAGACTGAGTAGTCGTAGTCAATTATTATCTGGTTAATGTGGTTGAGTGGCGTTGGGCCACAGGACCGGGATAGTTACACAGAACCGAGGCTTTGGTGTGTGGTGCCACCATTAGGAATCTATTATAAATTATACCTAGGTATGTATATATGTGTTTTTTGTACTATTTTACTGATTATATAAAGATAATTTAGAAAAAGTGTTACTATGAAACCATGCCGCTCCTCTAACATGTCCGCTCTTGGCTTCTAGGCACTTCTGTGGTCCTGCAGTCAATTAAATGAGTTGCTTCGAGAGATTAGTGAATGGGGTATCATTTCTGCAGAATCGGCAGGTAGTATTTCTTGATTATACAGATTCCAGTTAATCCCACCGTCCCAGTGATACCCCCCCCCCCCCCCATAAGTTGTTAGTGGATAATGTTAAAGGGGTTGTCGGGGTTTAGAGCTGAATCCGGACATACCCATAATTTCACCCAGGCAGCCCCCCTGATGTTATGCTCCGATGTGCAGGGCAAGGGCTCTTTTGTTTACAATAACACGCTGCTGTTCGGAAGCTCCCGTCCGGCGGTGTGTTCGGTGACATCACCGGCTCTGATGGGCATGCTTTAGCGCTGCCATAGCCGTTTTACAGGCAGCACTAAAGCCCGCCCATCTGTACCGGCGACGTGACCGAGCTTTCTGGCAGCCCCATGGAGAGCCCGGTTTGTTACCGGAACTCCGGAAAATGCCTTTGCCCTGTGCGATTTAGCGCAGGGCAAAGGAGAGCATCAGAGCATGAACTGCTCTGATGCTCAAGTAAGGGGGGGCTGCCTGGGTGAAAATGGAGGTATGTCCTGGTTCAGCTCTGAACCCGGACAACCCCTTTAAGGGACACCCACATTCTTTATTAGATGTATTTTAGCTTTGTGTCTATGACCGTGTGCTATTAATCCTGATAAACCGGTTCACCCGCTGGATGTGTTTACAAACCGCCACCTGTGTAGCTTGACGCTTACTGCATAAATTTCTCTGGGCTGGGTTTTTACTAAAGCGCCTCTAGGCACTGACCTGCGTCATTGCTGTATGTGTGTAATGGTCAACGAGCCATAGAGGATGTCATGTGATGTAGATGTCACTAGGAAAAAGGGCAAAGTTCAGTTTCCAAAATTAAAAAATTAACGGCATCAGATTCAACCCAAGAAAAATTAGAAATTAACCATTGTTTAATTCCCCAATTTTTTTTTTTTTGGTCATTTTCAATATTGAAAGTGAATCCTAAAGTATTACATTTTGAAATTCACATTTGAGCCTTTGCAACAGGATAACACTTTTTGCCTAGTGCAGCATACACTGGGGGCCGAATCAGCAGTCATCTTATTATTGACAGAGGGCAGGATCACAATGATAGCTAACACCTCTGTTGTAAAGCTGGAGGCGGATAACACAGGATCCCACCACTGATGATAGTAACAAAGCATGCCCATAACACTGAGTCTTTTCTACCTTACTTTTCTAATATCCATCATATTTAAACATAAGCCAGGCCTAAGCACAATCTTAAAAAATTGTAAAGATTGATTTCTTATATAACTTTAAAGGGGTTGACCCATTAAGACAACTTACCGTATCCCTTATCCACAGGATAGGAGTTAAGGGGGTCATTTATTATTAGATATACGCCAATTTTTGGCGTATATGTGTTGCAGATTCAGTTGCAAAGGGGATTTTCGGCTGAATCTTTAACTTTTCCCCGCTCATGCCAGTTCTACAAAGGGGGCGGCCCGGCCGGCCCATCTCATTTTTCATTTTCTAACCCTAATCAGTAAGGGACCTATTTGCTGGGGCCTCTGCCAATTATGAATAAAAGGGGGCCTGTGCTCTCCCTTTTGAATTGAACGGCAGGCACGCTTGTGCGATGCGCTCCGTTTAGCTCAAACATTGAGTGTGGACCCTCGTTCTTGTGTTTGGTGGGGGGCCCAGAGGTCAGACCCCTGCCTATCAGACACTTATCCCCTGTCCTGTGTCTTATTGAGATAACCCCTTTAATCCATGGCAATCTATACAATAGCGAATTTTTGGCTGTTAACTAGCACAATAAAAAAGTGGAAGTGTTGCCTTAATTCACTGCTGGAATGTTGGAAAGTGCCCCAGAGGAGCCACAGCAGGTTGCAGAGGATAAAGCTGCCAACATTTTTTGCCGTTGTTTTTACTCATGAACTCCGTTCTTCCCCATAAAATAACAAATGTGGAACATTTTTGTTATAAAACTACATTGGTGTAAACCGAGGCCAGAGACCATTCTGTTCCAAAGTTCACATGAATAATATTCACAGAGCTGTATTCTGTGGCACTTATTCATTTTTGAGAATACCGCTCTAACTATTGTACCATTTTAGTGTTAAAGTGTTAGGGTAACGGCCCTAGTAGAATCCTATTTAAAAGGGTTGTCCAAGATTTTCATGTTGATGGCCTATCTTGATTGGTGGCGGTCCCTCTCCGGGCACCCCACTAATCAGCTGTTTGAAGAGGCCTCTGTGCTCCAGTCAGAGCTGCGGCCTCCCTCTAGGCCAGTGATGTCACGTTTATCTGTCACACGACCTAGGAACTCCTCAGTCCCATGCAAGTGAATGGGGCTAAGCCGCAAAACCAAGCACAGCTGCTATACAAAGCACTTGGCTGTGTTTGGTAGGCTGCAAGGAGACTACAGCACTCACCAGCATGGCACGGTCTCCTCAAACAGCTGACATCCCACCAATCTGATATTGAGGAACTATGCTGAGGAACTAAACACCCAGACAACCCCTTTAAATATCCATTGTTCCCGCTTATCAATCAGATATGGCCAGATCATATTGTATACTGTCTGTGCACTATGCGAATATGGAAATAAGAAAAATGATTTTATTCTTTTTCTTAGGAAATCCAGTAAAGTAAGTTGTAGGGGTTAAACGTGCACCCACTACTGTTCCTTAATGTCATAGGTATGCTATTAGTTAATCTGCACACATCTTTACAGAACTCTTATATTGCTGTCCCGGGTATCTATATAGGTCATCAGTAACTGATCGGTGGGGAGCCGACACCTAGGACCCCCGCCGATTAGCTTTCCTTAGGCCATATGACGTCATGTTCATTGGTCACATGACTTAGGCACTGCTCATCGCTATAGAAGTGAATAGTGCTGAGCTGCCATGCCAAATGCAGCCGCTATACAATGTACAGTGTTTTTCGAGACTTAAATACTGAGGAACTATCCTCTGGACCCACCTGGTACCCCCGCCGATCATCTTTCCCTAGGCCGAGTGACGACACGTTCATCAGTGACACAGCCTAGGTGCAGCATAGAAGTGAATGGGGCTGAGCTGCGATACCAAGCACAGCCACTATACAATGTACGGCGCTGTGCTTGGTGAAGTGTGAGAAGGCCGCAGCACTGCTGCAAGCACCACTGCCTTCTCAAACAGCTCATTGGTTCACAAACTGTGCAGTGACCATCACCCGGGGCCCAAAAGCTAATAATCATCCCTTTGTGCAACTCTGATAAATCGCCTCTTTTACCCATGGCATCAATGAGAGATATGTGTGCAGACAGCCAATTGCACACCTAATATACCCACCAAGCCAGCTCACCACACCTTATATACCCACCGAGCCAGCTCACACCTTATATACCAAGCTCACCACACCTTATATACCCACCAAGCCAGCTCAGCACACCTTATATACCCACTGAGCCATGTCACCACACCTTATATACCCACCAAGCCAGCTCACCACACCTTAAATACTCACCGAGCCAGCTCACTATACTTTATATACCCACCTTACCACCAAGCCACACCTTATATACCCAACGAGCCATGTCACCACACCTTATATACCCACGAGCCACCTCACCACACCTTATATACCCACTGAGCCACCTCTCCACACCATATATACCCACCGAGCCAGCTCACACCTTATATACCAAGCTCACCACACCTTTATATACCCACCAAGCCAGCTCAGCACACCTTATATACCCACCAAGCCAGCTCACCACACCTTATATACTCACCGAGCCAGCTCACCATACCTTATATACCCACCGAGCCACCAAGCCACACCTTATATACCCACCGAGCCATATCACCACACCTTATATACCCACGAGCCACCTCACCACACCTTATATACCCACTGAGCCACCTCACCACACCTTTTATACCCACCGAGCCACCTCATCACACCTTATATACCCACCAAGCCAGCTCAGCACACTTGACTTCCTTCATGAGCTATACACGCTGCCGACGTCTAAAGTTGGAAATGGTCATAATAATGGGTCTACTCTAGACTGTGTATTTACTGATTTACTGAGACAGAAGCTTTGAGTGGTCTATTATCTGATTAGAGGGGCAGGGGTATAACTCTAGGGGTGCACAGGTCGGAGTTTCATCAGGCCCTACTGCCGGAGGGAGCACAAAGACCCATCTACCACATAGGAAGACACCAGTATTATATATGGCTCCTGGAAGGTAGGGGCCCTGTTTTGCACTGCGGATGTAGATCTTCCAGTTACACCTCTGTTTGCCAAGTGTTCTGACAACGACTTCATTGTAGCCAGTTACCATTTATGCCTTTCTTAGTACATTAACGTAGGTGTTCAGGTTCACATTAGGAGAACCTAAGTAAACTATAAAACGTATTCTACAGCTGTTTACCTTCAGTTCAATGAAATTTTACAACCCCTGCTTTACCTTTTCCGTGTTATTTTTGGCGCCCGCTGTTCATACTTTCCTCACTCAGAGCGCGGGTTGTTTTCTTGTTTTTTGGGCTTCAAATCTGGGATGACAATTAGTTTTCAGTTTTTCTCAGTTTTTTTCTGAGAGCATTTCATAATAAATAACATTCAGACATCGCCTCGAAATTCAAGAAAACCCCAGATGGTTCTTTTAATGACTTTTTCTTTGTAAGGTATTTTCTATGTTATGGAGGCTGTGAGCTTGCACACAGTATGGGAGAGCGGCCAAGACGTCACACAGCTGGGAGTTTGCACACAGTCGCTGGCGTGTATTTTGTTGACAAAAGCAAATATCGTCGGGGCACACTAAGCGGGCACCAAATGCACTTTTACATCAAGGAACATATCTAGTGATGCATCCAGGGGTTGACAAATGTACCCACATCAGTGCAGACTTCAGCCTGGTCAAAGAGAAGGGGGAAATTCACAGGTCCCTATCGATTTCTTGTATATTCTAGTTGTGTCCTCGCTGCACTCAGTGTCCTCATATTACCCTATGCTAGTATGCTGCTGCAAGCTGAACTACGCCGTCCTCTACCCAAAGAAATGCAAAACAGAGTTGTTTGGATCTGTGAAAGCTTACAGCCCTGGCTTTGATTATGTGTCTCATCTATGAAGCAAAACTATAGGAACAAATCGGACATGGAATAACTGGAGTAAGGATTTTAGGTATCCAAGTTTATTTGTAATAGACAACCACATAGTTAGCAATGTGGCTATAACTTTGTTTTTTGCATTCTACGTTTGGAGGAGGGGCTGCCCCCTTTTGGACCTTAAACTCCCACCCATCTGCCCAGGGCTTTGCTTCAGAATGTGATATAGCAGGGTTCTACATTGCCCCGAAATTTTGTACGTCAAAAGCCCAGGAGAGGGGAGGGAAGTCTGATAGTGTAGGTCCCGTCTGTTTGTAACGTAAGGTGAATTCAAAAGATTTGAGAATTAAGTTTTATTATTCTGTATGTGATTTGTTTGTGTTATCATATATTTAATCACACATAGTAAATATATTTATTCACTTAGCCTGCTTAAGTTTATTCATTCTCAAATCTTTTGAATTCACATTACATTACACTGTTAGAAGCCACCTTGTCACTGGTAGATGGGCCCGAGACAGTTTTGATCGAGAGCTTCTAATTTTCATGTAGTAAGCATGGCAGTGATGCAGTTTCCGGTTTTGCACGTGTCTTTGCACATGGCAGTGTGCTGCTACTTGTAGTCCTTGTTTACTTTTACATTGCAGTCATGGTAATGTACCCCTTTTTTTCATTTTGAATGGAGGTGCTGGTCTAACCTTTTGCATAGCAGTAAGCTTTAGATGGCTGCCAGCCGAATACTTGTTTGACAGATAACTATTGCCCCCGTACACATGCACCCTGGGTTCTGAACAGGGGCGCTTATCTCCCTCGAGAACAGAGGTTCGGGCATGTCGAAATTCAGCATGTTTGATCCTTATTTCTTCCAACATTTGCTGTTGGGGCATCACCCTACACATCAAATGATCAGCCTCGCTCTAGACTCGTGTATGGGGCCACCATAATACACTGTTTAGGATTCATGTTACTATGGCATTTGCAGTGAACATCGGAGGTATACAAAGGGAGGACATATACTTCCTACAAATGCCACTGTATAGGTATACAATGGCATCCGTCACCCATAGGCTTCTATATCAAAAGAGCAAAAATGATGCCCCTGTATAAGCAAAATGCACAGGACCAGGAGCAGAACCTGAAGTTCCTGTACCCCAATACAAAATTCTTCTCTTGTGGCAAAGATACTTTTGGGCGTCTTCAGCCATGCGACTGCTACACCTGACCCCCCTATAGCTACTTTCCTGATCCTGGCATATAATCAGTAAGGACTAATGGGATATTTGTGGATCAGTCCATGAGGGCGCTGCCGTATGTTCAGGTTTTTTGATGCAGTTTTTGAAGTCAAAATCAAGTGTGGCTCATAAAAGGAGAGAGAGAGAGTATTAAGGACAGATATTACCTCTATTATTTTTTGAATCCACTCCTGGTTTTGGCTTCAAAAACTGCATAAAAAAACAGAACGGGTGGCAGCACCCTAAGGAATAATTCCTAGTGCCAAGTGATTGGCTCCGATGTAATGCCCAAATGAGCTGAGGGTCTTCTGTTGGTGCGTATTATTGTGGCCCTCTGGTACTCTTTATAAATGGCACAGGGAGGGTGCCACCAACAGAATACAAGCACTGTTGATGGCAGTCTGTATTCTGGCAGCACCAAAGAGTGTTATGAGGTTGATCAGTACATTAGATCTGCCTCTCGGCGCGGTTCACTGACAATACTTGCTGCATTGCATCTTGTGGAGGAAACATGCTACGTTTGCAGGGTTGACCACTGAACGTTTTCTGTTAACCCTCATGGAGCACATTTGAGAAGCCGATCATATTTCCTGTGTTACAGGAAAACCTGTGGGTGTGAACAGATGTATTATAGGAGACCACTGGGGAAGGCGCTGCACATGATCTACATCACATCTATCCAGGGGTAAAGCTATAAGGGGTGCACGGGTGGCAGGCCCGCCCGGTCCCTAGTAGCTGGGATGTCTCAAAGACTCCAAATGTGGGCCCTGTTAACAGATTTTGCCTTAGGGCCAACGTGCTACAAGTCAGGCCTCTGCATTGGGTTTCTTTTCTGTGCTCAGCCTTTTTTGTCTGCTGAGCCTGTGACCCTCAGGGCTAGAAGACGTAGATGCATCTCGGGCCCTTTCTTGGTTACCTGATAAACACAACATAATCGCCTTAAGATCTGTTTGACTTTCAGATCAGTTGAAGCTGCCATCCGAAGAAGTCTGCTTCACTGAAAACGTTTTTGTTTTGCTTCTCATTACACATTTCTTTTCGTACACTTGTCTTATCCGTTTACCTCCGAGCCAAACACTTGTCTTGTTCTGATCTTCTGCGAAATAGAGAACAACTGTCAAGTACAACGGAGGTCAATAGTGATACCAGAGAACGAGATTTTAACGTCTGATAAATACCGTAAGTGGTCCTAATCAGGGTTGAGCGAACCCGAACTGCAAAGTTCGGGTTCGTACCGAACTTTGCAAGTTCAGGTACCCGGACCTGAACCCAGACTTTTTCACTGAAGTTCGGGTTCGGTGTTCGGGTTATTTTATCATTTTCCGTTATAATATGGTTATAACGGAAAATAATAGCATTCGTAAGATAGAATGTTAAATAAAATGACCATTAAGGGATTAAAAATAATAAAAACAACTCACCTTATCCACTTGATCGCGCAGCTGGTATCCTCTTCTTTCTTCAGGACCTGCAAAAGGACCTGCGGTAACGTCACCACTCTCACCACGTGAAAAAGTCCAGGTTCAGTGAAAAGGTCCGGGTACGAACTGGAACTTTGCAGTTTGGGTTCGCTCAACCTTAGTAGAGATTCAAGTGAAGAATGGTAGAAAGCCTGCAAATCAAGGTACGTTAGAATTATTTTAGCACAGCAGGACCGATCTTGCTGCCAAAATAAAACTTGCACTTGCAATGTCTTGCCTTAGCTGGTTTTACCATAAGGACGTAGTATATTAATAATTTGGAGAGAACCCGATGTCTATAAAAACAGAGCCTTTGGTTTTGAAGCAGTATCTACTGAATAGATTTGACTTGGGGTTGCTCCTAAGGGCTGTATTACGTTAAAAGATCTTGCAGGCGATTGTCGGGAAGGAAGCATTCCTTTCCGGCAATCACCTGCTCTTTAGTGGAGGAAACTATTGCTATTACATGCAGCGATCTCCTCCACAGTATGGGGAGCAGCGATCACTAATGCCATCACTTCGCACCCCCATACAGAATCAATATTTGCCGGCAGCAGATAGTGATTAGACAGCATGCTTAAAAATCTTGATCGTCTGATTGCTCATTCATCGGGTAATGTGCCACAGTATTAGGGCTCATGCACATGAGCGTATTTTCTTTCCGCGTCCGTTCTGGGTTTTTTTGCGGACCGTATGTGGAACAATTCATTTCAATTGACTTGGGGTTGCTCCTAAGGGCTGTATTACGTTAAAAGATCTTGCAGGCGATTGTCGGGAAGGAAGCATTCCTTTCCGGCAATCACCTGCTCTTTAGTGGAGGAAACTGTTGCTATTACATGCAGCGATCTCCTCCACAGTATGGGGAGCAGCGATCACTAATGCAATCACTCGCACCCCCATACAGAATCAATGTTTGCCGACAGCAGATAGTGATTAGACAGCATGCTTAAAAATCTTGATCGACTGATTGCTCATTCATCGGGTAATGAGCCACAGTATTAGGGCTCATGCACATGAGCGTATTTTCTTTCCGCGTCCGTTCCGGGTTTTTTTGCGGACCGTATGTGGAACCATTCATTTCAATGGGTCTGCACAAAAAAAAAAAACATAAGTTACTCTGTGTGCATTCCGTTTCCGTATGTCTGTTCCGCAAATAAATAGAACATGTCCTATTATTGTTTGCATTACGGACAAGGATAGTACCGCTCTATTAGGGGCCAGCTGTTCTGTTTCACAAAATTCGGAATGCACATGGACGTCATCTGTATTTTTTGCGGATCCCATTAGCGATGATCTGCCGCCATCGGCCAGTATAATACAGCCCTAAGAGCCTTTTCTTAGTGGCCAATTAATAAGTAATAATTACATCAAAGTACTTAGGGCTCATTCACACGACTGCCGTTTGGATCCGCATTCGAGCTGCATTATTTGCAGGTCGGGTGCAGACCCATTCACTTTAATGGGCCCATAAAAGATGCGGACAGCACTATGTGTGCTGTCCGCATCCGTTGCTCCGTTCCGTGGCCCCGCAAGGACAAGAATAAGCATTTCTATAAAGGGCCGTCCGTGTTCTGTTCTGCAAATTACGGAAGGCACACGGGCGGCATCCGTGTTTTGCGGATCCGCACTTTGCGGACCGCAAAATACGGCACGTTCGCGTGAACAAGCCTTTAGGTATATTAGATCAGTGAGGCTTCTACCACAGAGACCTCCACCAGTCATGAAAACAAAAAACCCTACCCCTCAGGGCCCCCCAAAATGAACATTTATCTTATATGGGAGTCCTGGAAATAGCTGGGCGCTGTACTCGGCGGTCTCCGAAACTCATGTAGAGATGAATGGAACGGCAGTGTGCATTCCCGACCCGTCTCTCCATTCATTTTGGGGTCCCCTCTCTTGTGATCAGGGTGGGTCCCAGCAGTTAGACCCCCACCTATCCTGTGGATAGGGGATAACTCACAACCAGAATTCCCAATAGTATTGCTGTAGTAGGAAAGGAACAGTTCTAGAAAAAGTGTGATTATTTTTTTTTCATGGATTTGTTTTTTCAACTACATTTTCTCCCAACGGAAGTCAATAGAGATTTGACAGATGTGGTTTCAAAAGCATAAAAAACAAACAAAACAAATATTTCCAAAGGGCGAAATGTGAACAAAACTGCAAATAAGGAATGTGAAAAAAAAAAATGTAAATAAAGGATCCTTCAGCCGTTTATTACATCAGTATTTATAGGAGGACAGTCCTCAAATGTTAAAAAGATTGTATTAAAATTGGATGAGAATTCTGACATCTGCGTCCTTATTCTAGAGGGCATACAGACGAGAGAATATTAGTGAATGGCCCTCTGCACCCCCCCCCATAATAGGACTACAAGGCAGACCAGATGAAGAATGCGGCTTCTCTGTCCTATGTAAATGTTTGGCAGGTGTGAGGAGTATGTGACCTCCGCATGTCTGCAGCCACCACCCACCTGGACAGTCTCATAGCAAAGACCCATTTACATAGCAGTTATCTCATGCAGCCAATATCCAGCCATTACAGCTGTGAGATAGATGGCTGCACCTATACAGCATCAGATGGATGAAATTAAAATCTATAGTAGAGGATGACTATGGATATAAGACCCATTAATGGACAAATGGGGTACGGCCACAGGGGACCGATTTTGACAGCGGAAATCCCGCTGTGAACTTGCTGCAGATCCTGCTGATAGGTCCACAGATTTCACCCTCTTCAATGCAAAGGGTGAAATCCGCCCTAAAAATAAGCATCATAAATTGACATCTTGTGGGTTTAATTTTTTTCGCAGCGTGTGGATTGCAGCGAGATTTCTTCAACTCTTATCCACTTTGCTTGTACTTTGAAATGCTGCACATTTGCTGCTCACAAATCTGCAATGGCAAATCTGTGGTGTATACATCTTGTGTGGACGTACCTTTATTATTAGACCTTATTTGTACACCATGGTAGAATTGCAGGACTGAAGGCCGGATCAAGCTACTTTCACACTAGCGTTTTAGCTTTCCGTTTGTGAGATCCGTTCAGGGCTCTCACAAACGGTCCAAAACGGATCACTTAAGCCCCAATGCATTCTGAATGGATAAGGATCCGCTCAGAATGCATCAGTTTGGCTCCGTTCTGCCTCCATTCCGCTCTGAAGGCGCCTGCAGCGTTTTGCTGTCCATCTGACGAAACTGAGCCAAACGGATGCGTCCTGACGCACAATGTAAGTCAATGGGGACGGATCCGTTTTCACTGACACAATATGGCACAATAGAAAACGGATCCGTCCCCATTGACTTTCAATGGTGTTCAAGATGATGTTAAAGATAATACAAACGGATCCGTTCTGAACGGCTGCATGCAGTTGTATTATCTGAACAGATGCGTTTGTGCAGATCCATGACGGATCCGCGCCAAACGCGAGTGTGAAAGTAGCCTTACATGAATTTGTATTGCATTTCCTCCCTGAAGTTCCACTGAGTAGACCATAGTCACCCTGACTCCCCACTGGTAAACTGACCTTTATCTTTTACTACTGGATTGGATTGATCCTTTGATTACATTATGCATTTTATCTTGAATATATCTACAGATCATTAGACGCTGAGAATTTAATGAATGGTTGTAAAAGGATCACACTCTGAGTAATAAAACATTTAGGGACTCTTTACAAGTCCCCATGCACACGACCGTGCCGGTTTTGCGGTCCGTAAACGTCGGATCTGCAAAATATAGAAGCAGGCCATGTATCGTCCACATTATGTATTGTATTATGTATTTGCGGATCCATTGTTTTCAATGGGTCTGTGGTCCTCATCTTTTTGTGCAACGGACATATTGATAAGGAAAGAATGCAGATGATCTGTGTGTTTTCTACATCCATATGTCCGTTCTGCAAAAAGATAGAACATGTCTGCAAAATGCACATCCGTTGAAATCAATGGGTCCTCAAAAATTGCGGATGCAACACGGACCTCATCCGCATTTTGCGGTTATGTGATTTTCAGACCGCAAGACGAATACAGTCATGTGCGTGGGACCAAATCCTGACAGGCAGAGAACTCTCTGTGGAGTACCTGCCGCCGCTGTTGTTGCCGACGTGACTGTGATATACTCTA
Source organism: Bufotes viridis (assembly GCA_033119425.1). Taxonomy (NCBI): domain Eukaryota; kingdom Metazoa; phylum Chordata; class Amphibia; order Anura; family Bufonidae; genus Bufotes; species Bufotes viridis. The sequence continues at coordinate 13,759,534 of CM065596.1, read as the reverse complement.
TGTTGTGTGAGGCAACAAACGGAAAAACTGGAATTTTGCAAAAACTGAACGAGAAGGTGGCACATTGTGCAGAAGAAATATTCAATTTTAGTCAAAGCTGCCATGGGAGAGAAAGCAGGGCCCGTGCGGATGTTCTCCATTGAAAGGAATGAATGTTATAGAAAGTGTCAAGTAGCTGGAACAATCTTATGTCCATCCAGGACAATGTTAGGCTACAGAAGTATTACACTGCCCGATTGTCGGCCAGATCATCGCTGACAAACATGTTCATTAGCGATGATCTGGCAGTGTAATACTGCCGCCGATTACCCAATAGTCATCGAGCAATCCATATTTTTAAGCACACTTAAAAATCATTGTTTGCCGGCAGCAGATTGTGCTGTCTAATCACGATCTGCTACCGGCAATCAGCTAGTCAGTATGGGGACAAGCGATGATAGCGAAGTCCCTTCCCCTACTATGGAGGAGATCGCTGCATGTAATAGCAGTGTTCTCCTTCACTAACGAGCAGGCGACTGCCTGGAAGGAACGCTTCCTTCCCGACAATCATCTGCCTGATCTTTTACCCTCAGTTCACACTTGCGTGTTCGAACTCGCCGTAAAACGCATAACCGATGCAAACCAATGCTTCCCTATGGGACTGGTTCACATTTTCGCGTTTTACAGCGCGTTCGAACGCGCTGAAAAGCGCCCGACGCATAAACAAGTACTTGAGCTTTTTTGGGGCGTTTGTCAGCGTTTGGCCCATAGACTTCAATGGGAAAGCGCAGCGCTTGTATTTTGCGCGTTTTGACAATGAGCCAGCGGCGTCAGACGGCGTTTATGAATTTGCAACATGCTGGAAAGGCCAAACTTCATATAGACAGTGATATTTGGTCATTGGACAACACTGCAGTCAATCACAAGAGCGCCAAATCCTATTTGCCAAAGCGCGCTGAAACACGCGGATAAGCGCGTGTCTCAGAAGCGCTCAGGTCTGAACCCAGCGTTAATGTAGTTACAATCACGCGACAGCATTTGTCGGCGACAATTCATAATGGGAGTCTATGGTGTCGCATTGCGACATGCAACATGCTGCAACTGCGGCTGCGACAGTCATAAAATCCATTCAAGATGGGTTTCTGTGACTGTCGCATCGCAGTCGCAGCATGTCAGCAATGCGACACCATAGACTCTATTATAAAAGTATCAGCGCAACTAATAGTGCGACAAATGTCGCGCGACAAATGTTGCAGTGAAGTTGTGCCCTATTTGTCGTGCGACAAATGTCGTCGTGTGAACGTAGCCTAAAGGTGGATTTAAATTGTCCGATTTTCCGGCAGAATATCAGGAACAACCGTTTGTGCTAACGCTCATTTCCGAGAATCTTCCAATCTAAATGTGCCGCATGAAACACTCATGTCATGCGGTGAACCTGTCGTTAGTGCAGGCACATTCTGCGCTGCAGATTGAGCAGTCTTAACAATGATCTGCTTCCCAGAAACAATGATTCTCTATCTCATACTGTGGAGGAGATCGTTGCATGTATTGAAGGAGCAGCCGACTGTCTGGAAGGAACGCTATCAGCTGTAAGATTGTGCGGTGTAAATTATTTGGCTTATTTTCCCAAGATAAGCAGCATCCGAAGTGTATTGTAGCTGCTTATCTTCCTCTCTAGATAGACACACAGGATGAGTTGGAGGAAAGTGCAAGCAATGGGGTGGTCAGATTCATATGCCATTCAAGGCGTGCAGAATTTTGCAGACACTGCCAATAGAGGTAGTCAGAGTGAGGAAGACCAAGGGCAACAGAGCAAGATATAACAAGTCATTAGGGGTTTGTATACTTGCCTTAAGGTCCCTTTACCCAGGCCAATTCAGCAGGCGATTCTTCCCAGCAAGCGCCTGTTTACCAGTGAAGGAGACCGCTGCACAGTATGTGGAGTTAACAGCTGTGTCCGACCAGTTGTCTTATTCCTGAGCTGGACACTGATGGGCCCCCAACAATCAGGAGAACAGAGGACCCATACCCCCTGCAGCCCCCTGAAACGAACAGAGCAGCTGGTCGCACATGCGCGTACCAGCTCCATTCACTTCTACCGGAGTTCTGGAGAAAGCTGAATACAGCGCTCAGCAATTTCCGGGATTCCCATAAAATAAATGGAGGGGCTTCATGCATGCCCGACTGGCCACTCCGTTCATTTCAGAGGGGCTGCAGGGGTTACATTGCCCCCATTCTTGTGATGAGTGGGGGTCCCAGCAGTAGGACCCCTACTGATCTAATATTTATCCCCTACCCTGTGGATAGAGGATACCTTAGGCCTCATTTACACGGCCGTAGGTGTCACGTGCCCATATTGCGGACTGCATTTGCGGATAACGCAATACACGGGCACCGTTCCGTGGCCATTCCGCATCACTGATGCGGACCCATTCGTTTCATGCGGAATGGTGCTGAACGGAATGATGGAACAGAACACTACGGAAGAACTACGGAGTGCTTCCGTGGGCTTCCGTTCCGTACTTCCATCCTGCAAAAAGATAGAACATGTCCTATCTTTTTGCGTAATGGGCAGATCCACTCCGGCTGCCCCACGGTCGGTGCCCGTGCATTACGGGCCGCAGCACGGGCACGTGACACCTGCGGCCGTGTGAAAGAGGCCTATATCTGATAAAAATGGGTTCTATGAAAAGGCGTCTCCTAAACCCTTTAAACTGGCCATAAACATGAATTTTTTTTAAATTATATTTTCTTGATAATTTCAGTATTTTATATGGGTCTAGAACATTCTTGTTAATGAGCGTATGTATTGTAGTGCATGACAATCTGAGACATCTGCCGGTAGAAATGGATGGTCTTATGATTTGCATTCAGAAAAGGGCTCATCCTTCAATCCAGCGCCGGAACCTTATTAATAGAACACAATCCGTCAGTAAATCTGTGAGACTTGAGATCCTGACTCTTCTAAGCTGTCATGTCAGATTGTCAGTGCAGCGGCACAGATTACGGCTGTCAGTGTGAAGGCGCTCACTGACAGAGATCCACCGGCAGCCCCCGTTACATAAAGAGGAGCTGCCACCTAATGACCTGTGCTGACAGGCATCTTCACTCTGTATCTTTATGTATCACCATACTGTATTACCCTTCATCTCGGCAGGGTGTACTAAGTGTACTAGAACAATTCTGCCGTGTCCATATCTATATGAAACCAAGCATTACAGCCTGTAAATAGCAGTATCCAGACTTAAAGTGTAACTGTCATATTTTTTTTTTATTTGCTAGCTTATTAGCGCTAGGCATGTATACCTGAGTTAGGCTACTTTGACACTAGCGTTTTTTGCGGATCCGTCACGGATCTGCAAAAACGCTTCCGTTACAATAATACAACCGCATGCATCCATCATGAACGGATCCGGTTGTATTATGTCTTCTATAGCCATGACGGATCCGTCTTGAAGTCAATGGGGGACGGATCCGTTTTTTATTGTGCCAGATTGTGTCAGAGAAAACCGATCCGTCCCCATTGACTTACGTTGTGTGCCAGGACGGATCCGTTTGGCTCCACTTCGTCAGGCGGACAGCAAAACGCAGCCGGCTGCCTCCAGAGCGGAATGGTGATTGATCGGAGGAAAACTGATGCATTCTGAGCGGATCCTTTTCCTTTCAAAATGCATTAGGGCAAAACTGATCCGTTTTGGACCGCTCTTGAGACTCCTGAACGGATCTCACAAACGGAAAGCCAGAACGCTAGAGTGAAAGTAGCCTTAGTCTGTCAATGATTGTCAAAAGATCTGTAATTACCTTACAATAATAAAAGCTTTCATTAATGTCCCCTGTTTTTTTCCACTGCTCCCTTAAAAGACCGTTGCTGGGGCTTGTCTGTCTTCCTTTTAGTATAAACAGAAGACAGAGGGGCGGTCCTTCACACTGCATAGCTGCATTAGGCTTCAGAGTGAGGAGGCGTGTCTCTCAGTAATCTAATCTGATTGGCTGGCAGGGAGCTGCTGGCTACAGGAAGTGTGTATGGGAAGTGAGGGAAAGCAGTTTTGGCCTCAGAGAACTGGCAGAGGAGCCATCTTGAGAAGGTCCTCAGATTGTAAATGTTTAAACAGCCGTAACTAAGAGAAAAACTCAAGGAAAACAGTGGTATGTGAAGAAACTAAAGATTGCTTTATGCATAATGCTGCTGCAGCAGTAACATATGCTAAAATTGCTTTTTTGTTGAAAACATGACGGTTACACCTTAATATTGAACTTCTCGAGGGATTCCAAGGTCATAAATACCATTGAGACATTCTATAAGGCTGCTATAGAGGGGGCTAGGGCTGGCCCTGCTTCCTTCACAATGGGTGCTGTACATGTCTGCAGTGTGTCCCCTCCAAAGACGACAGAACATTTACAAAGGAAGAAGGAAACGTGCCAATGGTTCGGCCTCGTTCACATCTACGGCAGTGCCAGAACAGCCCGCCGGATCCTCTACTTCACAGCCAGCTGGCGTTTGCCCCGGATAAGGTTGTCGGATCTCCAAAATGGAGATGTGAACGAAGCCTTATTCTGCCCTTTGCATCTACAGGGGTTGAAAAGCGGACAATAAGCAAGCAGCCAGTCCACCAATTTTACTATGGAGGGAGTCTATTTCTCCGTTAGGTATGCCTCTAAATAAAGATTCATAGACATCATTTTAATTATTACGAGGTATTCCCATGTGAAAAGGTGATAGCATATGTTTAGGTTTGCTGGGGGTCCAATCCTGAGAATGAAGGGGCTGCAGTGCAGGTTTTGCACAGCCCAACATTTTGTGCAGACTGGGACTGCTGCAACCCAGCTCCAAATTTCAGATTTCTGGGCCCCCCCACCAATCACTACATCAGGGTCCCGAGCAGTGGAGTTTTAATGGAGCGTGTACTCCACTTGACTTGGAAAACTGCATTATGTCTGGGTTTAGACAGGGGTGAGTATGCCGCTGAAGTATCATTGGGCACAGGGTGGGGCAGAGGGAGCATTTGCACCTGAGGCCTACTTTCGAGCAGTCACTTAAAATGCACAAATGCTTTATATGCAACGGTGCTTTGTGCTATATGTAGGTATATCACTACAGAAATCTCACTAGACATGTGGAAGGCTTGTAGTTTGTAATTGGAGGTCATTACTTACAGACATACGCCTAAATTAGGCGTATATCTGGTGCAGAATGCGACACAAAGGTTCTTTGCGCCGGAATCTGCGACTTTTTACCGCTCACGCCAGATCTACAAAAGTTGGCGTGGCATGGACGGGGAAGGGGACAGGCCAGTGTCATTCAGAATTTTCTACGCCTGTTTTAGGTGTACAAAATGGTCTAAATCTACGCCAGCAAGAGAGCTGGCGTAGATTTAGAAGAGGCGATAGATCAGTTATGAGCCTCTACCTAACATCGGTGGATCAACCACCAGTGCAAGGGGTTATTTCTTTGTTCGGCTCACTGAGATGGCCCCACATGCTCAGGTTCAGCCGTCAACCGCCTCCCCTGAGCTGCAGCAGAAAGGACATTCCCCTTGAGCAGCCAAGTTTATATACACTCACCTAAAGAATTATTAGGAACACCATACTAATACGGTGTTGGACCCCCTTTTGCCTTCAGAACTGCCTTAATTCTACTTGGCATTGATTCCACAAGGTGCTGATAGCATTCTTTAGAAATGTTGGCCCATATTGATAGGATAGCATCTTGCAGTTGATGGAGATTTGAGGGATGCACATCCTGGGCACGAAGCTCCCGTTCCACCACATCCCAAAGATGCTCTATTGGGTTGAGATCTGGTGACTGTGGGGGCCATTTTAGTACAGTGAACTCATTGTCATGTTCAAGAAACCAATTTGAAATGATTCGAGCTTCGTGACATGGTGCATTATCCTGCTGGAAGTAGCCATCAGAGGATGGGTACATGGTGGTCATGAAGGGATGGACATGGTCAGAAAAAATGCTCAGGTAGCCTGTGGCATTTAAACGATGGCCAGTTGGCACTAAAGGGCCTAAAGTGTGCCCAGAAAACATCCCCCACACCATTACACCACCACCACCAGCCTGCACAGTGGTAACAAGGCATGATGGATACATGTTCTCATTCTGTTTACGCCAAATTCGGACTCTACCATTTGAATGTCTCAACAGAAATCGAGACTCATCAGACCAGGCAACATTTTTCCAGTCTTCAACAGTCCAATTTTGGTGAGCTCGTGCAAATTGTAGCCTCTTTTTCCTATTTGTAGTGGAGATGAGTGGTACCAGTGGGGTCTTCTGCTGTTGTAGCCCATCCGCCTCAATGTTGTGCGTGTTGTGGCTTCACAAATTCTTTGCTGCATACCTCGGTTGTAACGAGTGGTTATTTCAGTCAACGTTTCTCTTCTATCAGCTTGAATCAGTCGGCCCATTCTCCTCTGACCTCTAGCATCAACAAGGCATGACCAGGAGCACACCCCGAAATCCATTGAAGCAACTGCCATGTAATTGGTTGACTAGATAATTGCATTAATGAGAAATAGAACAGGTGTTCCTAATAATTCCTTAGGTGAGAGTAAATCTAGCAGAGCAATGAATGGGGAGATCTCTGGATCCATATGAAGTAAAGGGCCGGTTTTAGATTTGTTAGAAAGAGAATGTCTTTAACAATATAATGTCTGATTTAAAATGTTTACATTTGTCGTGGGATAACCCCTTTAAATTTAGAGGAATAAAAAAACTGATTGCAAAAGTGTACATACCCTTTAAAACATAAACCAATAAGGATCAGTGCTTCTTCTGATGGCGTCAGTATAAAACCCTTTGTAAGTCAAGGTCCCCAAATCTAGGTATATTCCTTCCTCTTTTCCTTTCACTATAAATCAGTTCTGTCCTGTGTCAGGAGCTAATTTTACCTAAGATCAAACAAAAAGTCGCTGTCACACTACGTTTTTTGGAGACGTCTTTTGGCTTGTAAAAAACGGCATGAAATTCAAGCGTTTTTTTGGGGGATGGCCTTTTATTTAGTAGTTGCCCTACCTTTTATTCACTACCTTTTTGCACATTTTCTTTTTTCTTTAGAGAAGTCTATGGGAAAACGTCACACCCAGAACATGCTGCAATTTCAAAAAATGCCAAGTTACCAAAAACACCAGGAACTGTCTTAAAGGGGTTATCCCATGATTAATGCTCGCTGCGGCAATTGACCAGCCGATTCTCGGCATATTTGCCAGGTTGCAGCCAGATCTCCGCCGGTCCCCACTATAGTTAATAGGGTTGTATCCGGTAATGGCGGCTACAGGGAGATCCCTGCTGGAACAGCCTGCCGGATCTCACGAACACTAGCGTGAAACTAGCCTTACCTTTTTCTGTAACCTGTGATTGTCCACACAAACAAAAAAATGCAACAGCACTCTTCAACCAGAACTCTGCCCAAGATAGAAGCTATAAGAGGACATTAGTGTACGTTTTGATCAAAAGGTAATAAGCCACTCGCCACGCCAAGGCTGTCCCGTGAGTGGTCCTAACGCTAAATCTGACCTGTTATGGGCCATAACCTGTTATGGGCCTGTTTATGTGGCTGTCATGGCCCATAACAGGTCAGATTTAGCGTTAGGACCACTCACGGGACAGCCTTGGCGTGGCGAGTGGCTTATTACCTTTTGATCAAAACATACACTAATGTCCTCTTATAGCTTCTATCTTGGGCAGAGTTCTGGTTGCAGAGTGCTGTTGCATTTTTTTGTTTGTATGTATAATTGCCACAGCTACGTGCACCTGCATACAGGGACGTGCTGATTGACCCCCCCTTGTGTACCTGTGATTGTCCACGGCAGCAGTTTTGCAACAGCCGCAGTGAACTCCTAAGCTCCCCCTAGTGGTGGCTACAGGCAGACAGAATTTTTAACTCCATGTCTATGTAGAAGATTTTGAGCTCTGTAGCAGAAAACCAGAGCTCTGACCGACTGTATGGACGCCACCTGCATTCAAAAGAGCTGACGTGATGTAAAAATTATTATCCACCATTTTAATAAATCAGCAGAGAGACAGAGAACGCTGAGCTCTCGTCTATGTAATGCATCCTACAAGAGCCATTCACCAAGGGAATGAAGGCTATACATAGCCGGTTAGATCTCATTGTGAGGGTAATCAGCACCTGGCCTGTCCTTGATAAATATGTAGCTTAGCAGGAAAAAAAAAAACCTCTCCATAATGAGTTTTTTTTTTTAGAATTGGGCGAGGACAGGAGATGTCAGAGAGAAGCTTTGGCGTTAGCTGGTAAACAACACGAACGCATCAATAAAGTTGAAATCCCAAAAATCTATTTTTAATTATTGTAGAGGGTATTCAGAGACGTATGGGTCAAAGTTGTAGCCGCTATGGCCTCCAAACCCAGCTCTCCAATGAATGAAGTAGCAGTCCTGCATGCACTTTGCCACTCCAGTCATCTCTATGGGACCACTAAAGATGGTGGAGTGATCGGTGGGGTCCCAGCTGTCGGACCCCCACCTATCAGACACTTATCCCCTATCCTGTAGATTAGTTTCAGTCTTTGGACAACTCCCCTTTAAAAGGAATTTAGAGTCACATAAAATGGGGGCATATCCCAGGATTGGTGGGAGAGGGGGGGGGGTCCACAACCTCTTGGACACCCACGATCTTTATGTAGTACTGCGGCTGTGTCCCCGTCATTGTTTTTCCCCTGCACAGGAGCCACTGGCCACCAAGTGAATGAAGACGGTTGCAGTTCTCTGTGCAACTGGGGGTTCACCAGTGCCGCTGGGCAGGGGAAACCAGTTCTGCACATCCCCTTTATTCTCAGGATCGGTCGGGGCCCTCAAAGGCCAGCTGCAAGTTATCCTTTTGGAACGCTGCATCAGTTTCAGACTTTTTCGGACCTGGATAGGTCTTCCAATTTGCTAGGAGAGCCCCGTCATCCCTCGCTGCTGTATGATTATTCCAGGCGGATGGGAGGTCTCTTCTGCTGCTAAATCTAAATCATAACCGGCAGGACTTTTAGAAAATAAATTCTATTTGGGATGGGTACAATGGATAAAAAAAGGGGAACCCTATTAATAAGCAGATCTCAAGGACAAGATTTTCTAAAGGAGCCTTATTAAAGCCTCTGATTCTCCTAGAAATACAGGGAAATTTTAGGACATATCAATACTTAATTTTGCGTGTTCGTTTTGCGCTCCCTGTCTTCCTAGAGCCATACCTTGTTTAGTAATCGGTTCACATAGCCATATGAGGGCTTGTACTTTCCAATGCCACAATTTTATATTGCATATGATGTAGTGGGAAGTGGGGAAAAAAATCCAAATGGAGTGACATTGCAAAAAAAAAAAGCAATTCCACCACAGTTTTACGGGTTTTTAAGTTACAACGTTCGATTTGCGATAAAACTGACCAGTTCGTTTTATTCTACAGGTCAATACAAATTAGGCGAAATCTTATATGTATAGTTTTTCTTGCGTTTTGTCGCCATATTTTGACCCCTATAACTTTTTAGTAATTATCTGTACGGAGCTGTGTCGGGGGCTAATTTTTTGCGGCGCAATCTGATCTTTTCATTGATACAATTCTGGGTTGTGTATGACTTTTTGATTATCTTTTGTTTAAATTTTTTTTGAGGAAATGAAGTGTCCAAAAATGGTGAATCGGCCATTTGGACTCTTTTTTTTCCGTTTTTCTGTTTACCGTATGGGGAATACTTTTTTATATTTTTATAGTATGGGCGTTTTCACACATTGCGACACCCATGATGTGTATATTTTTTATTTTATTTTTATTTTGGCAAAAGGGGTGTGATTTTAATTTTTAGGTAATTTTTAATTATTTTATTTTTTTAACTTTTTTCTTTTCTTTTTTTTTTTACACTTTCCTATAGTTCCCATAGGGGACTATAACATGCAATCATTAGATTGCTATTCTCATACATTCCAATGCAATAGCATTGGAATATATGAGAAAATTGCATATTTCCTATGGAGCCTATTATAGGCTATGGCTCCATCGGAAATACTATGCAGCAGCCTCGTGTCATTCATAGAGACCCAGGCTGCTGCAGGCACGCTCCGGTGTTCTATTATTTTATGCTACCCGTGAAATTTCGTCACTTCCTGTTGTGACGTAACCGCACCGGAAGGTTTGTTAGGAGGTGTGTCTGCTGCTCGCCACCAGAGAGGCTGAGAAGGAGGTGTGTCGGCGCACAGCGACAGGGTAGGCAAATTTCACACTTAAAGAGGGTAGGGAAAAATTACGGGCCACTGCGCTCCAGAAAAGAATGACGGTTAGTCACACTTGCGCAATGGCCCGTAATTTTTCCCTACCCTCGGCGCATGCGCAGTGGTCTGTAATTTTTTCCTTCCCTTGGCGCATTCACAGCAACTCTAAGTGTGAAATTTGCCTACCCTATCGTTGAGCGCTGACACACCTCCTTATCAGCCCCTCTGGTGGCGAGCAGCGAGACACACCTCCTTCCAAACCTTCCTGTGCGGTTCCGTCACAACAGGAAGTGAAGAGGGTAGCAAATAACAGCACACCGGCTCCTCCAATGGCCACACAGGGAAGCCGGAGCACAAACCGAAAGTGAAACTCTCGGTTTGTGCGCGCTCAGATGCCGTGGTCAGAATTGACCACGGCATCTGAGGGGTTAAATGTCCGCAATCAGCATCACTGCCGGTGCGCGGACATGAGCCGCGGGTGTCTGTTTGAAGAAGCAGGCGGCCACCCGCAGCTACGGCGCCCGCATCCAGCAGGAGCGGGCGCCATCTTTAAACACCGACACAGGGCGTATATGTACACCCTTTGTCCTTAAGAGGTTAAAAGGACACTCTCCCCCTGGCTTTTACGTGAGGCTATAGTTAGCACACGCTGGGAAACATCAGTGTATTAATAGGTGCATATCATTTTTACAGACTTTCCTTTTAGAGATGCCCTCCGGAGCGGATCACACATTTCAGGCTACAGGAACAGCTTCTGCGAATTCCAAAAATACTTTTATGTCTGAGCTGTAGCCATCAGACTGAATGCTAAAAGGGTCCAACGTTAAAGTTGTATCATGCAAGTGGCCACTGACAGATCAAAAAGTGGAGCGAAAAATAAAGAGAGGGGTGTGTAAACAACATAATGAGACCTCTAAAAAAAAATGGATCCGTAACCATTGACTTACCTTGTTTTCAGTGCCGGATCCGTTTTTTTCAGTTTTTATAACCTGATACAAAACGGAATGCTGACGGAATGGAAGACATCCTGATGCATCCTGGACGGATCTCGTTCCATTCAGAATGCATGAGGACTAAACGGAAAGTTTTTTTCCGGTATTGAGAACCTCTGCCGTATCTCAATATCGGAAAACAACAACGCAGGTGTGAAAGTAGCCTAACCTGAGTTTTATTTAGAGGGAGTCTGTCACCACATTTTGACATTATAGACCGCTTACGTGGCACTGTAGAATAACTGTAGATGATTCAAATGGTACCTTTGTTGTGTTCTTGTGAAGTTCACCTGAAGCAAAAACTGACTTTTTCGTATGTAAATGAGGGCTCGCAAGTGCCCAGGGGCGGCGTTTACTTCGTTGGAGCCCTTCTCTCCCAGCGAGATCCCACTCCTGCTCTCTCTCGCTGGGCCGGAGCATGTGCACTGCGATGCCCATTGTGGGCACGGCATTACTGTAGCTACTGCGCATGCGCCGGCTTTCCTCCTCTTCTCCTGCATGCCTCTGATTCACCTCCTTGCCGCTGGTTTTGTGCCGTTGGCCGGCACATGCGCAGTAGCTACAGTGATGCCGTGCCCACAATGGGCATCGCAGTGCGCATGCCCAGGCCTAACGAGGGAGAGCGCAGGCATGGGATCTCGCTGGGAGAGAAGGAGGACGCAAGGGAGTTCATATAGGCCAGTGCTTTTTCCTATAGTGTGCAAGCATGTCCACCGCTCCTGGATTGCAGGGTGGTTGTAACCCCTGGAAACGAGTCGTGTATAATGTGATGGAAAAATGAATCCAGCCAGCAAAGGAGGCAATATGGAGAATCACAATACATTAGGAAGCGCCTTGTATTAACTTTCTCTATATGATAAATGCCATTTCCTGGAGTGAGAGGACCCCTTTAAGACTGTGACCTTTACTCATTTCTGCATGCGCTATAACAGGAAATATCTAGATACAGCCCTGCCAGGACCTTTCCCCTTCATGACATCATCACAGAGCTACATTTCTCTGCAATTTTCTGCAAATTTTCGGCCTTTCTTACACTTTGTCTTGCCGTATCCAATAGGAAACAGAAAGGTTGTAGCAATAGATGGGCACTTATATGGACTGACAGGTATATGTGGAAAGAGAGGGAGGTAATCGAACCCAGGAATGATGGTGATTTAATTATACAGGCTTGTAATGTGAGGAAGGAGCCAGGAGACCAGGCAGCAGCTCCATGAGAGAGTATGACGGCCACTACAGTATTAAAGGGGTTCTGCAGAAGTAGGGTACATTCACACGACAGTAAAAACGAAACCTAAGGGTCCATTCACACGTCCGTAGGTGTTTTGAGGTCCGCAAATTGCGGATCCACAAAACACAGACACCGGCAATGTACGTTCCGCATTTTGCAGACTGCACATAGCCAGCACTATAATAGAAAATGCCTTTTCTTTTCCGCAGTTACGGACAGGATAGGACATGTTCTATTTTTTTCTGGAACGGAATTGCGAATCTGGAAATGCGGATGCGGACAGCACATAGTGCACGTTCCGGCCCCATTAAAAATGAATGGATCCGCGCAAAATTGCGGAACGGATCTGGACCCCAGTTGCGGACGTGCGAATGGACTCTAAATGGCCGTCACACAGCTGTTTTCAGAACCATTGTAAACTATGCTATTCATGCGACCGTTTTTTTTTTACGTCCCGAGGATAATGACCATCAAAAAATAGGACATGTTCTATTTTGTCTGCACACCCCCCCCCCTTCCCATCCCCTGTAAAATTAAAGGGGGTCCTTTAAACGGTCATTTTATTTAAAAAAATGGCCATTAAAAATAGACTACTTTGCCTTTTTTTTTCACCTTAAGGATAAGTTCACACTGAGTTTTTTGGAGGAGGATTTGAGGCAGATATTCCTGCAGGTTTTTCAGCCAAAGCCAGAAGTGGATTCGAAAGGAATCGGAAATATAAAGGAGGGACATACGGTGCTTCTGGCTGGAAAACTTACCTCAAATCCTCCTCCAAAAAATTCTGTGAGAACCTACCCTTAGGAAAACATGGCTACTTTCTTCCAGAAACAGCGCCGCTCCTTTCCCTGGCTCCAGACTTTCAAATCTTAAAGGGGTCATTCTGATTATATAAAGTTATCCCCTAGCCACAGGATAGGGTATAACTATTAGATCGTTGGGGGTCCTACCACTGGGGCTCCCACCAATAACGAGAACGGGGACCCCGTAGTGAAAAGAAAGGAGCGGCCGGTCGGGATATGCGCGGTTGTTCCAGTATTTTCTATGGGTATACAGCGCTTGGCTATTTCCAGAAATCCCATAGAAATTACTGGAGCAACCTTGCGAATGCCCAACTGACCGCTCCTTTCATATGGGGGGCTCCACAGGGTACAGGGCACCTGTTTTCGTAGTCAGTACGGGTCCCAGCGGTAGAACCCCCACTGATCTAATAGTTATCCCCTATCCTGTGTTTATATAACCGGAATACCCCTTTAAACTGAGTGCATCAGCTTCAGCGTCAGTACACACAGCAAGTTCAGAGCCTGACAACTACAAGATGCAATAAAAGCAGAAGAACCACAGGAGCCGTGACACTGGGGACACTGGAGAAAGGCGTTAGAAAAGGATGCTTCCCCTTGTATCTCTCCAGTTCCAGCTCAGTTCACAATGGTAATCGGATCCTGACATTCTGCAAGTATATATAAAAAAAAGAGTAATTACCAAGAAAACAACACTTAAAATAACATAGAAGTTGGAAGATTTGCTACAAAGAAACTTAATAAACTTAAAATAATGAAAGATAGACGGGCACGATCGTCCCTTCTTATGCAAATGTATGAAAATGTTTTCCTTTAAATAACCAGCAGTGGATGACGCTCGTACACCCACATACACAGAGGCCTGTACCGAGCTCCAGCATACTGCCGAATGAATTCATTCCGTACAGGGTGGTATCATACAGATGTTATCAGGGCACTGAGCAGCGGACATCTATAGACGGTTCTGTGCAGGCAGTCCCTTGAACTATGGTACCTCTAGGCAGCTTAAAGGATTTCTACTGCGGATTAAAGGGGTTGTCCGGGTTCAGAGGTGAACCCAGACATATCCCCATTTTCACCCAGGCAGCCCCCCTAATATGAGCATCGGGGCATTTCATGCTCCGATGCTCTCCTTTGCCCTGAGCTGAATCGCGCTGGGCAAAGGCAGTTTTAGGAGATCTGGTCATGTACCAGGCTCTCCATAGCAACTGCTAGGCGGAGGCTTCCGCCTAGCAGTGCGTCCCGAGACGTCAACGGCGCTAATGGGCGGACTTTAGCGCTGCCCTAGCCTGTAAAACGGATCCAGTGACGTCAGATCCAGTGACGTCACCGAAGCCTCCACCTAGCAGTGTAAAAACATAAACAGAAAAACCCCTGCCCTGCATGATACAAAGCAGGGCAAAGGAGAGCATGAGATGCCCCGATGCTCATATTAGGGGGGCTGCCTGGGTGAAAACGTGGATATGTCCGGGTTCAGCTCAGAACCTGGACAACCCCTTTAACTTGGAAATATTCAGAGAAATTGTGCAATGCTATGTACAGACCTTCGGGGCATTTTTTTATGATTGCATTTTACTCTTTTTGGGCTAAAAATCCTTTTTTCAATTGTTTATTAAAAATGTTCAGCCGTTTCTGAGTTAGGCTACTTTCACACTCATGTTTTGGGCGGATCCGTCATGGATCTGCAAAAACGGATCCGTACAATAATACAACCGCATGCATCTATCATGAACAGATCTGTTTGTATTATCTGTAACATAGCGATGTATTATCTGTTACATAGAAAGTCAATGGGAGACGGATCCGTTTTTTATTGTGCCAGTGGAAACGGATTCGTCCCTATTGACTTACATTGTGTGCCAGGACGGATCCGTTTTGACTCCGCTTCATCAGGCGGACAGCAGAACGCTGCCGGCAGCCTCCAGAGTGGCATGGAGACTGATCGGAGGCAAACTGACGCATTCTGAGCGGATCCTTTTCCATTCAGAATGCATTAGGGCAAAACTAATCCATTTTGGACCGCTGCTGAGAGCCCTGAACGGATCTCACAAACGGAAAGCCAAAACGCTAGTGTGAAAGTAGCCTTATATGGGTTAAAAATCAGTCTGTTTGCAAGATGTCACAGCCAATTTTTTTAAAATCCTATCATCTAATGGCTCATGTGTAGCTCTTATCTCTGATTTCCTGACCTTAATATTTAAGCCATATTCTTATTAGTTTGATAAGTAATGAGCTGTAATGAGTGTTTACGAGGTCAGGAAAACTACTCATGAGCCGTCAGATGTCAGGATTCAAAGAAAATAGACTGTGACAGCTTGCAAACAGACAGATTTCTAACCCCTATGTCTCAGAAACGGCTGAACATTTTTAATAAAGACCAATTGTAAAAATTATTTTTAGCTAAAAATGAGTAAAATGCAATTATAAAAAATGTTTGGGAGATGTCCAGAGCCTTTAAAAATGCTCTTTCTTTTATCTTTATTTAGGCAGCACGGTGGCTCAGTGGTTAGCATCTCTGAGGTCCTGGGTTCGTATCTCACCAAGGACTTATATTTGCATGGAGTTTGTATGTTCTCCCTACATTTACCTGGCTTTCCCCAAAAACATACCAGAAGATTGATTGGCTTTCTGTAAAGTGGCCATAGTGTATGTTTGAGATTAGAGTTGAGCGAACTTGTATTTTAAGTTCAGTGTCCAAAGTTCGGGTTGGGGTTATCGAAGAATCTCGTTATGGATTCCGCTACCACGGACCATAACGGCATTTGGAATCCACAAGGGGATTCTTCAATGAACCCGAACCTTGGACAACACTAAGGACCTGGGGTGACGTCACCGTCATGTGATCAGTGCAGGGGGCGTGGCTCAGTACTGGATCACCTCTTATCTAATCCAGTGCTGAGCCACGCCCTGCACTGATCACATGACGGTGACGTCACCCCAGGTCCTCCGTGTTGTCCAAGGTTCGGGTTCATTGAAGAATCCCCTTATGGATTCCAAATGCTGTTATGGTCCGTGGTTGCGGAATCCATAACGGGATGCTTCGATAACCCCAACCCGAACTTTGGACGCCGAACTTAAAATACAAGTTCGCTCAACTCTATTTGAGATCAGAGAAATTTGATTGTGAGGCCTCATTAGGGACAGGGACATGTGAATGACGATGACCCCTGTACAGCGCTGAGGAATATGTTGGTGCTTTTGGAAGGCTTTGGAATGATGGGATCTGATTTCATATATATTTCTCATGCTGGACTGTATGACGCCCCCCTGAATGCAGTCGTAAGGCTCATGGATACAGACGTGCCGTGGATCCGTGTTGTAACGCAGCATAGAAGTCCCCGACCTTTTTTACCCTGTGAGCTACATTTGAATTTCTCATCCTTTCTTTGTATATGTCCCCAGTGAAAGAAACATGCATGCTCAGCCAATCCAAGCTTGCATGTTTATATGATGTCAGAAAATCTAGCTGTCGGCAGATACCTCAGATGCATGGCGATCAGAGCGTTTCTATTATTTTTCTTTCCCATCCTCATACCTGCAATGTAGCGAGGTAGCAAATATGTGAACCCTAGGGAGATCTGGTGGATGTTCCCGGAGATGTAGTAGAGGTCTGAAAGCAATGGCTGCACCCATGCAGGCAAATGACAAAAAACTAGTTTCTCTTCTCTGAGAACCATGTTTCCAAGAAGTGGATGCGGTGGATGGTAATTAAAAATTTGTTGAGCTACTAAAAGACGGTTAACATCAACTTTTCTTGTTGGTAGCGTGTCCACGTCTTGTTACTGGCCAGGTTCATCTCAATGTGATGGATATTTCATTCACAGAGGAGGCGTGTAAAGTGATATGTCTTGCAAATTATACGTGTGAAGCTGAAATCCTCTAATAACATAAAAAGGATTGGGAGCTGGTTATTTATATGGTCGTTCCTTGCTAGGAATTGTAGTACACCGGACACGACCATTCCTTTCTCTAATGATAGATTCATTTTTACCAGCGATGGACTAGTGATCTTCCCATCTTTAAAGGATTGTCCCATCTCAGTGAACCCTTTCCAATACACCTTATTATATCACCTAAGCTTTCAGACCTTTCCCGAACTCGGGTTTGCTTTCAAGGTACCACTTGGAACCGAACCCGAGTTCGCAAAATGTTTTTTTACAGCACAAATTAATTTATGAAGTTATTACCCGAAGTTATTGGCAAAGCAATAACTTCGGCTCATCAGAGCCAATACATTCTAATACTGTACGGAGCTCCTGGATCCTGTCCTGAATCCTAATGAAACTGTTAAAACTCCAGGTTTCTTCGGGCTTGGCTGCGCCTGCTATGCTGTCTTCTGCAGCTGCTCAGCTCCGCCTTCGCCCCTGTGATAGGTCCACTGTCCTCCTCCGAGTCCTCCGTATGTAATCTGTCAGTGTGTCTGACAGTCTGTGTCCCTCTCTGGCCACTGTACAGTACGCGCACTGACGCTCCGGACTCCTGGAGATCCTGTGAGATGGAAGCAACGCTGCGCAGCGTATGTAAAAATGTTATTAAAGGGACCACGAAAACTAGTGAGCCCCCTAAGGAACAGTGGGCCCTGACACTTGCCCGGGTGTGCCGGGTGCTGACGCCGGCCCTGGCCGGGACTATGGGAGCGCACATAGCCTAGTGCTTTTTCCTATAGTGTGCAAGAAGGACCACTACTGATGGATTGCAGGGTGGTCTGTAACCATGGAAATGAGCAGTGTATAAAGTGTTGGAAAAATGAATACAGCCAGCCAAGGAAGCAATAAGGATAATAACAATACATTAGTAAGAGCCTTGTTTTAACTTTCTCTACATGATAAATGCCACTTGCTCAAGTGAGACAGCCCCTTAAAAGATACCAGCCCTGTATGAAGACTTATTGGAAGTTATGGAAGTACTGCCAAGCTTCTTCCAAAGCATCGCACTGAGCCAGTCAGAATCCTGCTCCGTACTCATGAGGGGCAAGCACCCCAAAACAGCTGTCTTAGGATGGATAAATGGTTTTGCTATATTACCTTGTCAAATCCCAAGGATTGTTGGAAAGTTGGATCTTGACTCATATGGAGTCACTTGCAATAGGTGGCGCCGCCGAGATGGTACTCTTTCTTGGGAGATACCTCTTTGCATGTTTGTTTCCCATGGAGCATTGCCTCTAAGCAAGGGCGTAGCTATAGGGGGTGCAGGGGTAGCAGCAGGGCCGGTGCTATAATAAGGCAGACCAAGCGGCTGCCTTAGGGCGCATAGGGGGGGGGGGGGGGGTTGGGGCGCCAAAATGTAGCTTCGCTTGTGCTGGCGAAAATCCTTGCACCAGCCCTGGGTAGCAGTCGCTACGGGCCCAGGAGCCTGAGGGGGCCCAAAGACCCTTGTACTGCATAAGAAGACACACAAAGCACTGAAGGAAGGGGGGCCCAAGCTGAACTCTTGCACCAGGGCCCATGAGCCGTTAGCTACGCCCCTGCCTATAAGTCTCCATACAGGACTGGTCTCTTTAAGGAGATTCTGCACCCTGCCTAACCTACTTCTATACCAGGAAAGACAAAGAAAAAAATTCTGCAGTTGTAATTTTTTCTCACCAGATTTGATCTGAATGAGGTCACATTTCAGGAAGGCAATATACTAACATGGTAATTTAAGCCAAGCTGAAGGCTAAACAGAGCAGGAACAGCACATTAACTATAATAGACTATTACACACACAAAAAATATGCAGGTAGCTAATTATAAGACTGAGGTATGTACCATCCTGGAGGATGGTGGTGGCCATTAGAGATGATCAAATCGAATCCCACAAAGTGGAATTCGACCTGAATTTCAGGATAAATTTGATTGGCCTTGAAGCCGAATTCCTCGTGCTTCGTGTTAGCGAAACGATTTAACCTGAAATAGTGTAAAAAAAAAAATGTATACTTTCCTCCTCCACTTGCTCGCGAAGGGCCGCCAGCCGCCATCTTGATTGAAGATCTAAGCCGAAATCCCCTGCATAGTGACATATGACTACGTGATTACATAATCTCGCACTGAGCGAGATTTCGCGCCAGAGCTCCAAGCAAGATGGCGGCGGCCGGCCTGTCGAGAGCTAATGGAGTCGGTAAGTTTGATAAAAAAATTCATGTTAATTTTACACTGTTTTTACATTCAGATGCTGCGATCATGTATGAACGCAGCATCTGAGGGGTACAATGACGAGGGGCGGCGCTATCGCGGTTCCCTGTCATTTCACTGGCTACTTACAAAAAAAGGCTTTGGAATCCGCCAACAATCCGCCAGGTAATCACTAACGAGCCTTCATAGGAACGCTCGTTAGTGATTATCTGGCGGTGTAAAGGCACCACGATTACCCGATGAACAAGTGAAACGCTCATTTGTGGAGGCACCTAAACCATCATTGGCTGGCAGCAGATCATGGTGTCTAAACAGCACCTGCTGCCGGCAAATTAGGTGTCTGTATGGGGAAGAGCGATGGCATTAGCGATCAGGCCTCCCTATACTGTGGAGGAGATTGCTGCAGGTTATTGCAGCGGTCTCCATCACTGAAGAGCAGACGTTTGCCGCGAAGGAGCGCTTCCTTCCCGACAATCGCCTGCTGAATTGTACCCTCCTAAAGGGACTCTGTAGCGTATCTTATAAGACTACAGTATGGTTGGAGAAGATAAAGATTTAAAGATGGTAACCTAAAAGCTTTGGATGGAGTCTCCAGTGATCTCCAGCTTCTCCAAATTCCTTCTGCCCTTGGTTTTGTACATTAGTTATATTGGTGAGAAGACATAGGCTCTCGTAGATGGTGGTCTCCCTCTGGATTGCAGCGGTCCCATACCTACTATACATGAAAAGTTGAAGCTCTTCACTCAAATTTTTTATTAAACGTGTGTCGGGTCCATCTACCAACATCAAGGTGGCTTTTGCAGATGGCTACCTAACACTAACAGAACTGCCTCTCTGTTAGTGTTACCCATCTACAGAAGCCACCTTGACGTTGGTAGATGGGCCCAACACATGTTTGATCACAAATCTGAGCGAAGAGCTTCCATTTTTCCATTTTTAAAGTAGGTATGGTACCGCTGTAATCCAGAATAATCTCTAATCCTTAGTTCTGTTGTTTGCATGTATAACAAAGTGCTGCCATACCCTAGCGAAATGCGAACTAATATGAGATGGGAATACCCCTTTAAGAACTTAAAACACGTTAGTTTCCATTGTATGTTCTCAAGGAACAAATAAAGAAGAATCTTTTTTATGTGGATTGGAGATCTGGTACTTCTTGGACAATAGTGGCTAATAGCCTGATATTACTGGGTACATTTACACCGCAGTGTATGTTTGACACGTGCACTGGGAAAGTTCAAGCGTATGCGTCAAATGGATCCATAGGCCCCCATTTACCTATACAGTGGAATATGCCAGTTATATGTTGAGAAGTATTCCGCCATATACTGCAAATGCAGATCATTCAGGTATATTTGTTCAATGTGGATAGGAGAAAATTGGAAAGGTTTTCTGCCAGGCCAGAAGAGCTGACAACCACATAATGGGCCTTCCATTACTCGACCCATATTTCTCCATATGGAGCATTAGGATAGTCCAGCACGGCACTGAATATTGAAAGAACTGCTTTTCACAGGAGATTCTCTTTGAGGGTTTGGTTCCCTGGGATAGACAGTAAATGCACATAAAGCCTTGTCTCCTGCGGCCGATGCCAGGCGGTCAGGTTGTTAGACGATTTCACAATGGTTAAGTTTAGAGCCAAGGACACAAGCAGTCAAGCTGAAGATTATAGCCTGCGTGTGCTGTTATTGCTCATTATCCTTACGAGAATATCATGTGATCACATGACGGAGCGGCTGGGATCCCGACTTTCCTTCACTTCTCATCACATCACAACCCTGTTCCAGGACTCTTGATTGTGTGAGAGGAACATTCAGTGGTTTTATGCTTGAAATTCAATTTGGAGTAGTAAATGGAAGTTGACAGATCACACAGAAAACGCTGCCAAAAATGTTATACTTTTTGACCAATAATTTGGTCTTTTTTTCACTCTTAATTTGTGCAAAGTCAAATTGACGGCAATGAGTGTTCAGGCCAAAAATAAGCTGCAAATCCGTGTCATACAGTAAGGGGAGATCTGGGCCCACTTCTGGTGTGGATCTGGCATCAACACTTGCCAAGCCTTTATTCACTAGTCTGTAGATGTGGCCAAAACCATTAGTTCCCACTAGAGCTGGACCGGCCCCCAAGGGTATTAAAACTCCAGTACTATTTGTAAAGTCCACATACCTGGGTCAGCTGTGGGGCGAAAGTCCGAGCCGCCCAAAAATTGTAAGGAGAGGCAACCCCAGTGGTGTGTAGCCCTTTCTGCTAACCACACAGTAAGAATGTCCTCTTAGTGTCACCTAACAGTTTTTTCTGGCCAGAGGAAGCGCGTGTAGACGCGCGAAACGGCCGTCGCCGGTATCGCACGCTAGAGGTGTCCGCCCCATACCCGCATCTACTGCTGCTTCATGTAAGTTGCATCGGATTCCAATAAAGCTTAAATTTATACCCAGCATTTGGTGAGTGCCGCACTTCTCTTACTTGGACTTGTATTCACCTAACAATAATGATGGCCCTCACAATATGATATCCCTTTAGTTCCCCAGCACAGAGTATGGTGCCCATTAGTGCCCCCACACAACAGGGTGATCTCTTGGTGCCCCCACACAGTATGATGCTCCTTTAGTGCCCCTGACACAGTGTGATGCCTCTTTAGTGCCCCCTCACACACAGTATGATACCCCTAAGTGCCCCTGAACCAGTGTGATGCCCTCCAAGTGTCCCCCTCACACGGTATAATGTCCCCTTAAATGCCCCCTCGCAGAGTGATGCCCCCTTAAGTGGCTTTCACACAGTATGATGTCCCCTGAAAGGGATTGTCCCATCTCAGACAATAGGGGCATATCGCTAGGATCACCTAAAAGTGAAGGAGGGCGCACTGCAGCCGCCCTCCATTCATTTTCTATGGGGCCGGCGAATATAGCCGAGCGCTGGCTCGGCTATTTCCGTTGGCCCCATAGAAATGAATGGGAGCATGGGCCGCGCATGCACGGTGCGCTCCCATTCACTTCTATGGGAGAGGCTGGAAGCAGCGCTTGGTGGTGGTGGATGGACCAAAGGAAATCTGGGGTCCTCCAGCCACAGCTCTCCCCGGTCCGTTCTTGATATAGGTGCGGGTCCCATCCTAGCGATATGCCCCAATTGTCTGAGATGGGAATACCCCTTTAAGTGCCTCCACACACACAGTGATGCTCCCCTCATAGTTATACCCACTTAGATGCCCCACACACACAGTGATGCCCACCCCATAGAGTTATGCCCACTTAGATGCCCCCCACACGCAATGATGCCCACACTACTAGAGTTACGCCCCTTAGATGCCCCCCCACACACACACACACAGTGAAGCCCACCCCGTAGAGTTATGCCCACTTAGATGCCAGTGGCCGACGGAGCATCTGTGCTGGATCAGAGAGGGATAGAAGAAACGAGTAGTGTTTTTTTTTTATAACATTTGCAAGGGTTTTTATTTTACTCAGTTTGCGCTAAAAATCATTTTTTCAGTTAGTCTTTATAAAAATATTGAGCTGTTTCTGAGATGCAAGAGTTAAAAATCAGTCGGTTGCCAGCTGTCACAGTCTGTTTTCTTTAATCCTGTCATTTGACGGCTCATGTGCAGCTCTTATCTCTGATCTATTGACCTCATAAACACTTATTTAAGCCATACTCTTTGATAAGAATGGAGCTATAAAGTGTGTTTATGAGGTCAGGAGATCAGAGATAAGAGCTACACATGAGCTGTCAGATGACAGGATTCAAAGAAAACAGACTGTGACAGCTTGCAGCTGACTGATTTTTAAGGGCTGAACATTAAGGCCGAAAATGAGTAAAATGCAATCATAAACAATTGCCCTGAAGGTGTCCATTTGAGCTTCATTACAGAGCCTAGTTTTTGTGCTTTTCTCTTTTATAGTCCCGCTAGACCCGTCTGTAGAATTCCTCAGAACCCCATAAACATTGCATAAGCAGCCCTATAACCACCGCTATGTCCTCCAGGCTTCCTTTGCTACTTATTCATGTCCCGGCTTTGACGTCACCGAGTGCCAGCACAAGTGAAAATCTAAAAATGAGATAATTATTAACCAGCAGAAAGTACACCCTGTCTCTTCTAGGCTCGTGTTTGCTATGGCGGCACTTATAAATGTTAGGAATAGTGTCACAAATGACACCGGACAAAGAACAGCGACCGGAGAACAGAATTACAAGTCATATATATTGTTCTTGAGTAATGGAGTCATTGGATTGGTATGAGGAAGATGACGATGTCTGCGGAGGCACAGGCCAGAAGAGGCGTCATTTTATCAGCAGTTTATTTCCGTTATTTGCGTGGTTTCTTGAAAATCATTGTCATATGAGATGCAGGAATAGGGGGATTCTATACGGGGTGCAGAGGATGGAGTCGGACGGAGGTGCAGGCACCACGAAACGTCCGTCTGCCCCAACTGAGGAGACCGGTATCATAACGACACTTGGTATTTTGGGTCCTTTTCAGATTTTGCCTTAGAGCCTAAGACAGGGATCAGCAACCTTCGGCACTCCAACTGTTGTAAAACTACAGCTCCCAGCATGCTCCATTCATTTCTATGAGAGTTCTTAGAAGAGCAGAGCAAGTATGCATGCTGGGAGTTGTAGTTTCACAACAGCTGGAGTGCCGGAGGTTGCCCGTCCCTGGCCTAAGAGCTATGAGTTAAAACCAGGGGCGGACTAGGAAATTAAAGTGGCCCTGGAAAAAAATACTAAAAGTGGCCCCGTTTTGTAGTTGGGTCCAAATTGATGGAAGGCAGGGCCAACACAAGTAGACGAGGCCAGCAATACCATATTGCGGTACATCATACCACCCCAACAGAGCGAAATACCAGAGTCCATCACAAAATACACCCCCAAAACTTCCACTGGCCGGCCGTCAGGAGGGCTCAGACCGACCCTTGGGCATCAGCCCACCGGGAAATTTCCCTGTAGGGTCTATGGCCAATCCGGAATAAGGAAACCTACATTTTGACCAGACGTTATCTCATGTCTATGGCTTGTTCCTTGCTGGCTCAGCTTGCCATGGCATGACTTAGCATAGAGGCAGCCTCGTCTTCTAAACAGTCAACACAAGTACTCCTAACGCATCAATGATTAACGCGTGTGAACTCACAGACCTGCAGAAAAGATTGATTTGTCTGTGTTTTATCAGTGGCTTTCAAAGTTCAGACTATAGACAACCCAGAAAAGGGAATTCCTCCACGGTGAAAAAATAAATAAAAATATTAGGAAATCCTTTTAGTTAATAGGTTTAGTCTGCCCATAGGTTTTACTCTGTGTATGACTTCAACATACAGTGTAGGATGACAGGTTGTCTCATCATAGATCAATAGAGCAATGACACACTGATACCCGGGGTACAGGATAATGACACTGACACTTGGGGTACAGGATAATGACACTGACACTCGGGGTACAGGATAATGACACTGACACTTGGGGTACAGGATAATGACACTGACACTTGGGGTACAGGATAATGACACTGACACTCGGGGTACAGGATAATGACACTGACACTCGGGGTACAGGATAATGACACTGGGGGTACAGGATAATTACACTGACACTTGGGGTACAGGATAATGACACTGACACCTGGGGTACAGGATAAGGACGCTGACACTTGGGGTACAGGATAATGACACTGACACTTGGGGTACAGGATAATTACACTGACACTCGGGGTACAGGATAATGACACTGACACTCGGGGTACAGGATAATGACACTGACACTTGGGGTACAGGATAATAAGAACTGACACTCGGGGTACAGGATAATGACACTGACACTTGGGGTACAGGATAATGACACTGACACTTGGGGTACAGGATAATGACACTGACACTTGGGGTACAGGATAATGACACTGACACTTGGGGTACAGGATAATGACACTGACACTCGGGGTACAGGATAATGACACTGACACTCGGGGTACAGGATAATGACACTGACACTTGGGGTACAGGATAATGACACTGACACTTGGGGTACAGGATAATGACACTGACACTTGGGGTACAGGATAATGACACTGACACTTGGGGTACAGGATAATGACACTGACACTTGGGGTACAGGATAATGACACTGACACTTGGGGTACAGGATAATGACACTGACACTTGGGGTACAGGATAATGACACTGACACTTGGGGTACAGGATAATGACACTGACACTTGGGGTACAGGATAATGACACTGACACTTGGGGTACAGGATAATGACACTGACACTTGGGGTACAGGATAATGACACTGACACTTGGGGTACAGGATAATGACACTGACACTTGGGGTACAGGATAATGACACTGACACTTGGGGTACAGGATAATGACACTGACACTTGGGGTACAGGATAATGACACTGACACTTGGGGTACAGGATAATGACACTGACACTTGGGGTACAGGATAATGACACTGACACTTGGGGTACAGGATAATGACACTGACACTTGGGGTACAGGATAATGACACTGACACTTGGGGTACAGGATAATGACACTGACACTTGGGGTACAGGATAATGACACTGACACTTGGGGTACAGGATAATGACACTGACACTTGGGGTACAGGATAATGACACTGACACTTGGGGTACAGGATAATGACACTGACACTTGGGGTACAGGATAATGACACTGACACTCCGGGTACAGTATAATGACACTGACACTTGGGGTACAGGATAATGACACTGACACTTGGGGTACAGGATAATGACACTGACACTTGGGGTACAGGATAATGACGCTGACACTTGGGGTACAGGATAATGACACTGACACCTGGGGTACAGGATAATGACACTGACACTCGGGGTACAGGATAAGGATACTGACACTTGGGGTACAGGATAAGGACACTGACACTTGGGGTACAGGATAATGACACTGACACCTGGGGTACAGGATAATGACACTGACACCTGGGGTACAGGATAAGGACGCTGACACTTGGGGTAGGTACAGGATAATGACACTGACACTTGGGGTACAGGATAATGACACACTGACACTTGGGGTACAGGATAATGACACTGACACTTGGGGTACAGGATAATGACACTGACACTTGGGGTACAGGATAATGACACTGACACTTGGGGTACAGGATACGGACACTGACACTTGGGGTACAGGATAATGACACTGACACTTGGGGTACAGGATAATGAAAGCTGACACTTGGGGTACAGGATAATGAAAGCTGACACTCGGGGTACAGGATAATGACACTGACACTTGGAGTACAGGATACGGACACTGACACTTGGGGTACAGGATAATGACACTGACACTTGGGGTACAGGATAATGACACTGACACCTGGGGTACAGGATAATGACGCTGACACTTGGGGTACAGGATAATGACACTGACACTTGGGGTACAGGATACGGACACTGACACTTGGGGTACAGGGTGATGTACGTTGACACCTGGGGTACAGTGACACATTGTCATGGTCCAAGTGTAAGTTGTGGGTAGAATTATTCCTTAAAGAGTCATTTCTTTCACATTTTGTTTCTCAGCTCGTTAGTCCCTGACTTTTGCGGTTGCGGAGATGAGAGCGAGGTTCTGGATGCCAATCTGCTGCTGACAGAGTGGGAGCAGGAGAGGAGAAGAGAACCGTGGGCACATATGCCAGGCAGGAAACACAGCTGAGTAATCAATGCTGACTCGGAGCGTGGGGCAGAGAGATAACATTTTTTAAAGAAAAAGCTATTTTGTTGCCATGGTGCACAGATGATATTCAGTGGACAGAGGCACTTACTGTGCAGGTGCTGTGCACTGATCTACAGGGATTCAGGAGCAAACGGAGGAGAAATCTGCAGCTGATGCATGCACTGCGGGGCGAGATCAGGCACAAAACAACAGTTGTCAGCATTATACAAGTATGCAAACTACGAGACAATCTTTAATCAAACCTAATGAAGGCAGGGGTCTCCCCAGCTGCTGCACCACCATAACCCCCATCATTTTTTCACATTAAAGAGGATTCGTTAACAGAAAATGACCTATTTCAATATTATATTTTATAATATATTTTATTTTCTATTTTTTTTTAGCATCTGTAATTGTAATATCTACAAAATCTTGCAGTTATCATTCTGGCCTCTGAGTTTCACAATAGATTGAACGCTGTTCTGTAGAGATCACTTTTCAGCAGTCATCTCATTATCATCACAGGCAGGATTAGAATGACAGGTAGCACCTATATACTGTATGTAACACAGGAGTCACCATTCACAATAGGTGATGTCACAACTCACCTCCTCCCTGGACAATGACCTCAGCACTGTTAACAAAGCATGCCCCCAACACTTTACCATAGAAGTCAATGGTGGAGATTTGATAAGCTAAATGCCCTCAATAGTTTGGCAACTGCACTGTGGGTAATGGGAGGCTTGTTTGGGTGTTGTTGGTTGAAGTCTTCTGCTATGGCATGTGTGCTTAGTTCACAGAAAAAAGGCATGATCTCAAAAAGTTCTGCTTGGCATAACGCCATCCTTCTGTTACAAAGTTGATTTGGATTCGTTGTGGCACTTGAACATATATTTGGCTTGGGGCTACTCCTAAGGGTGTTTTCTTAGGGGTCCCCCTGGTCTTCCCCCTACACAAGGATCTGGACTCCACCGCAGGGGAACCACCAGGCTGCTACTTCTTGGAGTAGTCTCTCTATTTTCTAATGGCTCAACCATGGCAGTTAAGAGACACAGGCAGTGAGCACCAAGGGATCAGGCAAAACCATAGCCAGGGACAGGCTCAGATCAAGGCGGGCAGCTCAGTTCAGAATGGGGATCAAACAGGGGTCTGATCAGGAAACAGACCAAAGTCAGTACGTGGTCAGACAAACGTAGAAACAGCACACCTTTTGCAAAACACTAGCAAACTAGAACCTATTGCTCAGGCACCCTCTCACATGGGAAGGAGCCATAAATACCCCAAGATGGCCTGTGATGATTAGGTAGAGTGTATGCCCTATGGGCAGAGGAGAAGGAGGCCTAGCCTGCATGAAGAAGAAGAATGCCGGCAAGAAGAAGGCCACGGCCTGTGAGCACGATGCGGAGAGCAGAGCAGTGTTGGGCACGGGCTGGTGCTCTAACACCTCCACATAGCTTGTATAGATGGAAAATCAATGCTTGTGTCTAAAACTAGATGAATTTCTATTAAACTATGTTAATAACTGGGTTCATTTTTTTTACGGGTTTCTCTTTACTTTTGAGACACCCTGGTTGTGAAAGTGGACATAGCCTTACCAAGAATAGTGAGGAAAGCAAGTAGCACCAGGGATTGTCTTCGTAAAATGAATGCTGGACTTCCAGGTGTGACAACCAGCATTGGCTGCCGTTACAGTGCTCACAGAGTTGTCGTCACCCTCATTTGTAGCGATCTTGAATGTGAATCTGCATTATCACTGAGATTTACACCCCGCCGCTCCCACTGCTTTGCAGGTGTATGTGCCAGTCTACACTAACATTCAAGAATTCTGGTCATCAGCCCAACTTGAAGAGCGGTTGATATATAATCTTAAGCGATCCTGCATCTTTGGCTACAAATCATGGGGCCTCCTGGTATAGAAATAATAGGAGATAGATACATTGGATCTGTCCTGATTGTCTCACAGCCAAAATGCGTCACGTCCCCTTTTACGGGGGAGTTCAGAGCCCAATTATCCACAGCATCAAAACATCTCAGCTCTGCATGTAATTTACTGTTCCATCCAAGTCCGGGAACCAGGCAGAATCATCCTGTATTGGGGCCATATTCATTTGGCTTCCTCCATTGTTTTCTATGACACATTCCGTGTGAGTAATTGCAGTATTATAAAATGACAAATTAGATGGCCATTGTCCATCTATGATAACGAGGACGGCACGCCAGCATTACTGTGCATACATATCGGAGAGACTCTTACAGGGAACGCACAGTCCTAACATTACATTCGAGGGACTGTTGGACACAGATGTGTCTTCTGTTAGTCCGAGGGGCCTCATATAATTGCAGGCATTGTGATGGCGGATGAAAGCCTGTCCTTTTGATTGCATTGTCTTGTAAACCTTGCCCTCTTTGATCCTCGGCGTCCTTTTATGTTGTTATATAGATCATAATTTACATCTTTTTGTTTTATTTCCTTTTACCGGTAATTCATTTATTTTTGAGAATTTGCAAAAGAATAGTAATTTACATCTCTTTTTATATATTCTGTTCTAGGAGGGGATACTGACACTCATTGAAGAGACTTGTTGTAAAGCAATGCTCCATGGGAAAAAAATATGCAAATGAGCTTAACCAGGAACTCAACTGCAAAAAACGATCCATCTGTAGGCCGCCGTTTCAGGTTCTTGCTCCATAAACGGACCCGTTACCATCTAGCCAACCTGTACCCCAAAACAGCTATTGGTGGATTGCTCTTCATTTTGGAAGAGTCTCTGGTTTGCATTATAACCATTGTGTGTGAGAAACAAGAGATGGGCACCCACATTATAGGGATTAGAGGGTGCCCCTGTAGTATTTATGGCATACTTGCCAAACTTCAAGTAGGAATATGAGGAAAATGCAGGATAGTGCCGTACAAAGTGACTTGCCATGTGTGTCAGACAAAATGCCTGTATGCCCCACATATTTATATAGGACCCCCCCCCCCAGTTGCAGAATTGGAATCACTAATGGTAAATGTGACCTCTTCATCCCATCCCAAAATAAAGTCAGACCCTTAAAATAAAACAGATAGGCCCCCTTTATAAACATAGGGGCACATTTAAGCCTGGCGTTTTAGATGCGGGTCTTAATAACCCCTATACCTGGCGGTGGATCGGCTGGAGTTATGAAGAAGCGTCGGCGGATCCTCTGCTAGTTCTTAATCTATGCCAGTTTCCTAGCTGTCTTACATTTACTAAAGCAGGCATAGAAAATAGCAAATGAGACAGGCCTCCCGGCCCATCGCCTTCCCTGCCCACGATGCACCCCCTTTGTTAGACCTGGCAAGATGCAGATTGAGGTGCAAAGGACCTTTGTGTCGCAATCTGCGCCAGAAATACGCCTAATTTAGGAGTATTTCTGTTTGATAAATGACCCCCATAGTCCCCATGCTAAATGTATTCACCAGACCTGGAACAGAAAAAAAATTCAGACCCCTTTTTGTATAGACCCCACATGCATACATTACAAACCTCAGATCTAGACCTCAGAGCAGTCCTCTTATTTAGGGCTCATGCGCACGGCCGTAGACGTTTTTGCGGTCCACAAATTGCTGGCCATGTGTTCTGCATTTTTCGTAGTGGAACGTCCGGCCCGTAATAGAACCATCCCATCCTTGTCCGTAATGCAGACAAGAACAGGACATGTTCTATATTTTTGCGGATGGCACGGAATGGACAAACGGATGCAGGCAGCACACGGTTTGCTGTCGGCATATTTTGTGGCCCCATTGAAGTGAATGTGTCGGCATCCGACCTGCAAAAAAAATGCAGATCGGATGCAGACCCAAACCAGGGTTACATGCATGAGCCCTTATAAAGATTTCGGGTCAGAAGTATAGGTACTCACCTCTCCTCATACCCGCACCTCTTTTCATTCCTGGACGCCACAGCAGACAAGGTCCTCACGCTGGCAGCAGGGGGTTGTCTGCAGGGGTGCAGTGAAAGGGTGTGCTGCACCCGGGAGATTTGCGCTCTCTTCTGGACATCTAAGAGGTCTCTCCTTTTTACATGAGTCTCCTGGACATTCTGGCACTGCTATCAAGTATCATTTATGGCACATCTAATCAACGGACGTGTCTGCGATGGGAAAAGTATTTTATAGGCTCATGCCCATTGCTGTATTTCCGCACAGTACATGTCCTCAGTTGTGCTACTGGGCCGTTATATGGCACCCATACAAGTCTATGGGACCAGTGGACCTCTGATTTCAGATTAATAGGTTCTCCAACAGAAATAAAAATGCACATTACATCAGACGTGCAACAGAGCTATTCTAGAGGAGGGCGACTCCACAATACTGTGCAGTCTGCAGGCACCATATAGCGGCACAATAGTGCCTGTGGGTCTGTAGTACAATTTGTAGCTCTTTTTTCTACCCACTCTAAGCTGTTTCTTAAAACGACATAACAAAACTGCACTGTGTGAACTAGGCAGTTAGTTACTTCATTAATAGCAGCTTGCCGAACAAAACAAATATGTATGTTAAAAATGTGAAGTTTTTTTTTTTTACATAATTGACAGCCAATATACAGTTTTATGCCTATACACTGACAAGGCTGACAAGTTTCCCAAGTGTCTGCACAGTGCACTATTAGGGCAGTGCAGATACCTTGTGTAGAAAGAGCAGCAGGTCAACGAGTGCATTGTGAGTGTGCTGTCAGTGCACACAGTCTGTACTCCGCAGATAGATCAGTGAGAAAAACAGATGCTATGGGACGCTGTCTGATCTGATATTTGCCTTTTTATAATTATATATATATATATATAGATAACACATTTTATATATACACACACATAGAGTAGTGACAGACACAGATTTTAATGGTCTGCCCCTTACAGTACCTGTTAATGTTTAGAGGTTGTGCAGAATTTAAGGTTTCATCCTTGCAGAGTGTTCTGGAGAAGAGTCATGCGCCGCAAGAGAGGTGTCCAGCTTATTCATGAGTTTCCTCTGCCACTCACTGCTGCTTCTCTTAAAAGGCACCAGCGGACGGTCGGCATAAGGAGCAGCTCATGAATAAACTGGACTTTCTCTATTTTATAAGTTTTATTCTTGTACATAGGAGCAGTATTATAGTAGTTATATTCTTGTACATAGGAGGCAGTAGTATAGTAGTTATATTCTTGTACATAGGAGGCAGTATTATAGTAGTTATATTCCTGTACATAGGAGGCAGTATTATAGTAGTTATATTCTTGTACATAGGAGGCAGTATTATAGTAGTTAGATTCTTATACATAGGAGCAGTATTATAGTAGTTATATTCTTGTACATAGGAGCAGTATTATAGTAGTTATATTCTTGTACATAGGAGCAGTATTATAGTAGTTATATTCTTGTACATAGAAGCAGTATTATAGTAGTTATATTCTTGTACATAGGAGGCAGTATTATAGTAGTTATATTCTTGTACATAGGGGCAGTATTATAGTAGTTATATTCTTGTACATAGGAGCAGTATTATAGTAGTTATATTCTTGTACATAGAGGCAGTATTATAGTAGTTATATTCTTGTACATAGGAGCAGTATTATAGTAGTTATATTCTTGTACATAGGAGCAGTATCATAGTAGTTATATTCTTGTACATAGGAGCAGTATTATAGTAGATATATTCTTGTACATAGGAGCAGTATTATAGTAGTTATATTCTTGTATTTAGGAGGCAGTATTATAGTAGTTATTTTCCTGTACATAGGAGGCAGTATTATAGTAGTTATATTCTTGTACATAGGGGGCAGTATTATAGTAGTTATATTCTTGTACATAGAGGCAGTATTATAGTAGTTATATTCTTGTACATAGGAGCAGTATTATAGTAGTTATATTTCTGTACATAGGAGCAGTATTATAGTAGTTATATTCTTATACATGGGGCAGTATTATAGTAGTCATATTCTTATACATAGGGGCAGTATTATAGTAGTAATATTCTTATACATAGGGGAATATATTTAAGAAAAAAATACTGGCATTCTGATATGCTTTTTCTTTTTTATGCATTTTTTTAAATGACAGAAAATGAGACTCTGTGAAGGAACCTATTATTCAGGACTAGATGAGAAAGTCAGAAGAAGAGAGCTCTATTTTGCTGAAAAAAAAAAACTTTTTCCTGTCACTTAGGAATCTTTACTGTATAATTGATGTTAGTATAATTTGAGGATGATTGACGATACATCTGTCAGCGAGTTCATCCTAAGAGCCTCATTTCTGTG
This sequence comes from Bufotes viridis, assembly GCA_033119425.1. Classification (NCBI taxonomy): domain Eukaryota; kingdom Metazoa; phylum Chordata; class Amphibia; order Anura; family Bufonidae; genus Bufotes; species Bufotes viridis. The sequence continues at coordinate 13,726,274 of CM065596.1, read as the reverse complement.
TGCCCCCGTTACACTCGTCCTCAGTGACCCCTTTCTAGTAATTCTGCTGAGTACAACTAGCAGCAGTCAACAAACTCTATGACCCCGGCATTCACTAGAGTCGCAGGATCGCTCCTGCAATGTAAATGTTTATGTACCCAGTGGTATGCAGACCGCCTGCTGCTTTACTATCATCTCAGACCTCAGATATGAATTCCTCAGATATGATAGTTGAAGCCTTGAACCTGGATCAGATTCGGACAGAAAGGTTCAAATTCTGCAGCATTATCCTTTATTCTGTTTTATTGAAGAGAGCACTGCCACTAATATATGATATTTTCCCATCTTATAAAGTAATGGCATATTGTTAGCATATGCTAAGATCACGGGGGATTCAATCCCCAGCTTTCACACCGATCCTAAGAATGACCGCTGGGTTAAAAGTGTCGCCCCCCACCACCTGCTGCAGAGTGCCACCCCTAGCCATGCACTGTGCAGTAAACTGCGGCACAGCTCCATTTAAAGGGAACCTTTCACCTGGATTTTGGGTATACAGCTGACATGGGCTGCTAGACGCCTCTAGCACGTCCGCAATATCCATTCCCCATAGCTCTCTGTGCTTTTATTGTGTCGAAAAAACTAGCCCTGTACCTCACATGGACCCAGAGATCACCCCATTAATTGCTCCAATTGTTCTGCTAGATTTATTTCAGGCTGGCAGCTCGGGGGGGTGTCCTTTCTCAGGAGATGTGTCCTATCTGCTGTGGCTCTTAACCTATAACTACCACAGCCAGGGGCGTAGCTAACGGCTCATGGGCCCTGGTGCAAGAGTTCATCTTGGGCCCCCCTTCCCTCAGTGCTCTGTGTGTCTTCTTATGCGGCACAAGGTTCTTTGGGCCCCCTCAGGCTCCTGGGCCCGGTAGCGACTGCTACCTCTGCACCCCCTATAGCTACGCCCCTGGCCACAGCTTCTAACAGAAGATATGGCTGGTGACAGTTGAAGATTTAAACTGAGCGCGTGCGACCACCTCAGTGAGATGGACAAAAAAATAAGTAAAAGAACAAACAGCAGGTGGAAGCGAGGAAGCAACTTTAATAATGGAGTTTATAGACAGAAGACCCACTTAGGCCAAAGCAGTCCATATTCCACCACCAGACGACGTGGCTATATTACGATAATCACCCACCTCATAAATAGCAAGAGCGACAGGCAGCAATGTTGACTCCAGCTACCGCACGTGAGAACCAGGGTCTCGGTGCGCCGACCGCGTGGTGACTCACCGGTCAATGCGGCCTGGCTGCCCGCAGTGTCTTTGTTGGAACTGGGTTAGGACGTTCTTCGGAAGGTCACATGCCTACACTCCAGTGGATTCTGGTACTTCTTCCTACAGGATTTGGGTGTGTGTGGGCGTGGTGCAGAGTATGGCCAGCGATCTACGCGTAGCCCGGTCTGATCAAGATGGCGGAGCTGTCAGAGCACCTGCGGCAATTTGCAGAGCCAATGGTGATCCAGGCGAGGTCCACAGAGTGCTCCACTAGTGAATTATCCGATTCAGCAGGGCTTTGTCGCACTAAGAGTTGACCTGTCCGTGTTACGAGCGGACCTTGTGTAGTACGTTAGGTCGCGATCTTCCGTGAGCGATAGGCCCAAGCTCAAACTCTGGTCTGGATGGACCGACCTGTTCGAGATCAGGTTCAAAATGTAGCTTAAGGTACAGGTAGATGGTTCTGAGGTGTTTGGAAGCCACCTGTGCTTATCTGATCAGATAGATGACGGTGGATTTAACTCTGTAGAAAACCAGCCGCTCTCCTCGACTTCGGTCACGCCCCCCAAAGTGGTCCCATTTTCTAGTCGGCTCTTAATTCAGAGAAGGCAGGACCAACACTAGTAGGCGCGACCAACGATACCATATTGCGGTACATTATACCACCCCAGCAGAGCCAAATACCACAGTGCACCACAAAATACTGCCCTAGCAGCTCAAAATACTGTATATTCCCAAAAACCGCCACCTTGGTAGCCAGCGCTAGCTGCCATGTTCTGTCCTCCTACTCCTGTTGCCTCCGCATGGCAATACAGTTGAATTCAGTAATCCAGGGCATTTGGCCCACTGGGAAGTTTCCATGTAGGGTCTATGGCCAGTCCACCCCTGTCTGTATGGATACATAGAGAGGACGGTTCTCTCTATTGTCGCCAGACCGCTGACTACTGGACCTGGCGTTTTTTCCTGTGATTCTGTGGGGGCACATCCTCTTGCATCCCCTACAAAACAGAGGTCCTTGGCAACTGCCCAGTTTGCCATCCCCTAGCACCGTTCATGCCCTTCAGGCTCTGTAGCTTTAATCAAGACTTACACCTCAGTATATTAAACATTTGAAGAAGGACGAAAGAAGGAATTTCTGTTCCTGCCAAAGATTTTGTGAGTTCACTGCCAAAATAATATCTGCTTGTGCAATGTGTGTAGAAAGACTGCTCCACCGAAAAATAGTTTCACAGTCACACCTTAACGGTGCGGAGGTAAAAGCGAACCGCAATACTGTGCCCAATGTGATAAGCTGTGATAGGGATGGTCTGTGTCAGGCTGCGACCATCAGAGCCTGTGGGGGGATGCAGGTGGACACTAGCAGATTGCAGACCACGGGCCCATACATTTCTGCTGTAAGTCTGACTATATAGGCAGGGACATTGCGGCTGCTATAGGGCCCCAATAAATACAGGGGCCCATCTCCAATGTGCAGTTAGTGATGCATACGGACAATAGGGCATTACTTTTTACATTTTTTCTGTGCTGTGACGTCCTCTCCCAAACCACTGAACATCTATATCAGGCCTCTTTCACACGGACTTTTTTTTTGCGAGTGTACGGGCCGTTTTTTGTTTCCATATACAGTCCGTATACGGAACCATTCATTTCAATAGGTCAGCAAAAAAAACGGAAGGTACTCCGTATGCATTCCGTTTACGGATTTCCGTTCCATTCAAAGATAGAACATGTCCTATTATTAATACAAAGAAAGAGGAAGTCCAGCTTCCGTAACAAAATCGTGAAGAGCTTTATTCACATGGTGCTAAGGATTGATATATTTGGATCCGAAACGCGTAGACTAGTACCTGTCTGTTTTTAACCTGTACCGCACCACGTGAATAAAGCTCGTCACGATTTTGTTACGGAAGCTGGACCTTCTCTTTTTTCGTATTGTGGATACTTTGGCGCCTGTGGTTCCTCGGCGTGGCCTCGTGCTTCCATGGTCGGGTGAGCTCACCACACCTGTGGACATGTCCTATTATTGTCTGCATCACTGACAAGGATAGGACTGTTCTATTAGGGGCCAGATGTTCCGTAAAAAACGGAATGCACACGGATGTCATCCGTTTTTTGCGGACCGCAAAACCATACAGTCGTGTGACAGAGGCCTCAATGAGCATAGCGTGTGTGATACCTGTAGTCGGTGCTAGCAGCAGTCGTAGCCTTCACCATCTGCGGATGAAGATCCTTCGGTCCTGAAGGTAAATAAACTCACTGACCTCCCAGTTCTCAGAATATCTCATGTTCAGAAACTTCTTAGTTCACTGCAAATATTTGCACAGCTTGGAAGAGAGAAGTGTTGACTTTACTGGTGTCCATAAAATGGTTTTAAAAAGCGATTGCGTGGCAAAGAAATATGATCTCATCACTCATATTACTGACATTTCAGATTTGCAGGATTATGACATCCTTTTAAAGGGGATCATGTTAATCCCATAGTTTAAAGTAACATGTATATGCGGTTTCATATGGTTACACTGAGAGGTTGGTAGATGTCAGCAGCATCTGATTAAGGGCTCATTCAGACGGCCGCAAATTGCGGACAAGAATAGGACATGCTCTATCTTTCTTGCTCGGATGCGGACAGCACGCGGTGTTCTGTCCGTATCTTTTGCAGCCCCATTGAAATTAATGGGTTCGTACCCGTTCCACAAAATTGCAGAACTGATGTGAACCCGTTCATACGCTCGTCTGAATGAGCCCTAAGACTGGCATGCTATACTCCAGTCTCAATGACGTGGCCCCATGGTGCTGATATGTGACCAGGGATGGACTGCAGGAAAATTCCCGGTGGGTCGATGCAACACGAGCCCTCCTCATGGCGGCCAACCGGGTACATAGTGATCTCATGCTCTCAGCGTTAATTAATGCAAAGAGCATCGAGTATTTATGCACCTGACCAAAGGCCGCAGGTGTCCTCCTGAACTCAACTGTATCACCGTCCTGTGGCGAAGGCAACAGTATTTTGTACTGCACTGTGATATTTGGGTTTGCTGGGGCGGTATTTTGTGCTGCACTACGGTATTACTGACCCCACTGACCCCACGCACTTGTGTTGTCCTGCACTGCCAATGAGGCGAGGTGATCGGCGCAGCCCTGAAGATAAGTGGGAACAGCGGCACGGCCCAGGGAAATGAGCACTTCCTTTGTGGAAGTACTCCATCTCTCTATATTCAACTGTATCGCCATCCTCAGGACGGTGGTCTGGCTCTGTATAATGATATTACTTCTGAAATTGCAGCTCACTGGCCCGTGTGTGGGGTTTCGGACCACCATCGGGACCAACATATCGATGATCCAGAAAACCCTTGTAACTTTACTGCCTGCAACTCCCACTAGAGGGAGCTTACGAGTTTTCTGAATATCAACCATAACCAGTATGCACTAAGCTCTTCAGCACCCTCTAGTGGCAGGTGCAGGGAGTCAGAAAAACATCTCCAGCTGCTGGAAAGACACATATTGTGAAATGACACTGCACAGATTATTGAATGCATGGTGTCTGAAGGTGGATATTCACTTTTACAGGCCATAGGCACCACATTATTTTCAGTGGGAAGAAACAATAATTTCATATGTATGGTATCTGGCAGACCCTGACTGCTCCTGTTCTTTCCCACGGATAAGCAGCTGAGATACCTCTGCTCCACTTATCCTACCTCACCATAGCCATAATTCAGCCAACTTCCACTTGTGTTTCTATGGAGATTGGGTGGGAAAGCTGTCTCCAATCAGTTATCTCATAATCTAATATACGTATACAGTATATATATACACACACATATACCATTCCACCCAGTCTGTGGAACAGCTGTGAGAAATAGAGAAGTGAGACTGAGCCATTAACACGTTTATTGAGTCGCCCACACAGTACCTAACCCAAAGCAGGCAGGACCAGCAGTCATTGGGTTAAAAGTGATTCAGTGGCAAGACTGGAAGCTCAGCATTAGGGCTCATGCACACGACTGTTAATGTTTTGCGGATGCGTAAAACACGAATACCATCCGTGTACATTCTGTATTTTGCGGAACGGAACAGCCAGCCCCATATTGAACAGTCCTATCCTTGTCCGTGATGCAGACAATAATAGGACATGTCGTACTTTTATTCCGGCCGCCTCTCGGCATGTTTGCTGTGCTGCCGCCGGAACTCCGGCCTGCCCCCATTGTAGTCAATGGGGCTGGAGCAGTAGTCCGGGGGCACGCGTGCACTAGCAGCAGCACGGATCCGACAGGCTGTTCACCCGCCGGAACAGCCTGCCGGAGTTGCTTGCTGCTAGTGGGAAACTAGCCTAAGCCAGCTTCCTTGCTGTCTTACATTTAGACCATTTTCTACTCCTAAGGGCTTATTCAGACGGCCGTAGTGTTTTGCGCTCCTCAAATTGCGGATCTGCAAAACATAGATACCGGCCTGTGTGCGTTCTGTATTTTGCGGACCGCACATGGCCGGCACTATGATAAAAAATGCCTATTCTTGTCTGCAATTGTGGAAAAGAATAGAACATGCTCTATCTTTTTTTTTGTGGTGCCGCGGAACGGAACTACGGATGTGGACAGCACACAGTGGACTGTCCGCATCTTTTGTGGCCCCATTGAAATGAATAGGAAACACACCCATTCCGCAAAATTGCGGAAAGGGATGTGGATCCATTCATACCGTTGTCTGAATGAGCCCTAAAACAGGCGTAGAAAATGGTTAATGAGACGGGCCTGCGGGTCCGTCCCCTTCTCTGCCCACAATTTTAGAACTGGTGTGAGCGGGGCGAAGTGGCACATAGCAGCGCAACTAACCATTACGCTGCTATCTGCACCTAATATACGCCTAAGGCGTATTTCAGCTTAGTAAATAACCCCCATGTGTTTGCAACTTTTTACAGTAATGCCACTTGTGACAGACTTTTACACCACCCTTGCCACTTTCCAAAAAGGAGGCGCAGCGAGTGAAGGGGCAGGGCCAGCAGGCCTGGCACATTTATTCTTATTTTGCCAGTTTTCTAGTGCAGCTCTGAGCCGCCATAGATTTCATTCTGGTGCCCAGACTGCTTGAGGATGCCTGCGCCTCATCATAAAGATTAGGCACATCCTCCGGAAGTGCAGGGGATGTCAAAGTTCAAAGAAACTCTCTTTAAATGGCTCCAACATATTGACGACCTATCAATAAGGTAGGTCATCGTTATCAGAGAGGTGGGGGTCCGACACTCGGCACCTCACCAATCAGCTGTTCCGAAAGTGCCCAGTGTACAGAGCTAGAACACCACAGCGCCATATACTGTGTAGTGGCCGCACTCAGGTACTGCAGCTCAGCTCCTATTCAAATGAATTGGGACCTATGGATACGGTTGGCGTATCTGACGATAGCTTTCCTGCTGCATACTGAAAACTGACTCTGCAGTGTAAATTCAGTCTCTGTATGAGATTAGAATCACATGGATCTATAGTAAAGGACGAGAGCCTGCACAGATCCATAACGTGGCTGAGTGCATGAGGCCCTTGAGCGATTTATATTTCTTATTTTTATAAAACGTGAGTTTCATTCACAGTTCGCGTCTCCCGATATAGCTCTGAATGATTGATTCTCCTTTTCAAGGACCACATGGAGCAACGTCTGAACCAGCCATGTGAATCTTTTCATCTGTCCTTACGGGAAAAAGGTTAACGAGCTCTGAACGATCTTAAAAAACAAGCAGGGATTCAGAGAAGGAGCCTGATATGCGATATTACAATGTGATGCCTAACATCCCACGTGTGGTGGCACGTGTGCGAGAAGGGCCATCAGAGACAGAAGCGCTCTTCAGTGCAGGCTCTGATCAGTGCATCCCATCCAGTCCATGTGCCTGGATCCTCATCTGATGACGGCGCCACTGTGAAGAGGAGGCACGAAGCAGCTCAATAAATATTAATACAATAATTGTCTCCCACACGGTTCACACAAGTAAACAAGCAGCACAACCCCAGCAAACAATCAAAATTTGCAGATTTATGCAGAATTAAAGGGCTTCAAAATTCTCTGCTGAGTCACATCACCTGAGACTTGTTTTACTGTAGCTGCACAAACTCACGTGCAATATTTTACCCAAAACAATAAAGTCACAGTACAGCAATAATCTACTCAGTGACGTTGCTGTTAGGTCAGCTGTCTATGTCCAGCGCTGCCCTGCTCGCCCCTGTGGGCATCATACCCGCACTGCTCACCACGCTGCTGCCTCCATGCCTCTGGGCAGCCACAGTCTCATAAAGGTCCAGTGTGCGCACTTCCAAATCCTTTTATTTAAGGGTCCTTTCACACTTGCGTTCTGAGGATCCGGCAGGCACTTCCGTCCCGCCGGATCCGTCAGAACGCAAGTCACCTGAAGCATTAGAAGACTGATCAGGATCCTGATCAGTCTTCGAAATGCTTTCAGGTTACTATGGCAGCCAGGACGCTATTAAAGTCCTGGTTGCCATAGTAGAGCGGGGAGCAGTATACTTACAGTCCGTGCGGCTCCGGGCGCTCCAGAATGACGCCAGAGCGCTCCATGCGATCACGTGATCCATGCGTGTAGGGCGCCCTGACGTCACTCTGGAGCGCCCAGGAGCCGCACGGATGGTAAGTATACTGCTCCCCACTCCCGCTACATTTTACCATGGCAACCAGGACTTTAGCGTCCTGGCTGCCATGGTAACAACTGAGAAAGCTAAACGTCGGATCCGGCGATGCGCCGAAACGACGCTTAGCTTAGGTCGGATCCGGATTAATGCCTTTCAATGGGCATTAATTCCGGATCCGACCTTGCGGCAAGTGTTCGATTTTTGGACGGAACAAAGCGCAGCATGCTGCGGTATTTGCTGCGTCCAAAAAACGTTCTGGTCCTGAACTGAAGACATCCTGATGCATCCTGAACGGATTTCTCTCCATTCAGAATGCATGGGGATAAAACAGATCAGGATTCTTTCGGCATAGAGCCCCGACAACGGATCTCTATGCCGGAAAACAAAAACGCCAGTGTGAAAGGGCCCTAAGGCTCCTTTTTCAGCTGGAGGGTGCCTGAGCTTTAGGTTCTCTGCTGACCTTCAAAGTGTTCTGATAGTCTTGGGGTATTTCAGTTTAACTGCGTTTATCCTGCGTTTGTTCCTGTCTGTGCTCCAGGTTGTACTTGCCCTGCCACTGCCAGGGTGTTCCAGCACTTCCAGTTTCAGTTTCGTCTGTGTTAAAGTTAACCCTGTCCGTCTGCCTCGTCTGTGTTCCTGCCTAGTATTCACCATGCCAACCTGTTTATCCCATGTTTTCTACCATCTACATTTCAAGTATGCTGTCTGGATCTCAGAAACCTGCATTCAAGTCTTAGTGACTGTTCAGACTATACCTACAATTTTTCTGTGTTTTCTATATCCTGAGTTCCCGATGCTTGCACCAGAGTCCCTGACCCCAGTGGGTCAGCTGCCAACTATACTGGGACGATCCCAAAAGGCGGAGGTCTGGTTGCTTCCCTGCATCCAAAGCCAGATCCCTGTACAGGGGTTAAAGGGTGAATACCAGGAGAGCGCCGAAATAACGCCCTTAGGGTTTAACCCAAAGCCAAACCAGTTAGTTGGCACAGTGGGGGCACACTCGCTGATCCGTACCAGTTGCAACGATGGAATTATACAAAAAAGGATGTCACATGCAGTATAAGGGCTCATGCACATGATTTTTTTTCCGTGTCCGTTCCATTTTTTTTGCGGACCGTATGCGGTACCATTCATTTCAATGGGTCCGCAAAAAAAACTAAACGGAAGTTACTCTGTGTGCATTCCGTTTCCGTATGTCCGTTTCGCAAAAAAATAGAAAATGTCTTATTATTGTCCACATTACGGACAAGGATAGTAGCGTTCTATTAGGGGCCAGCTGTTCCGTTCTGCAAAATATGGAATGCACATGGACGTCATCCGTATTTTCCGCAGATCCATTTTTTGCGGACCGCAAAATACATACGGTCGTGTGCATGAGCCCTTAAAATAAGTTGTCACACCACAAAATCAGTCCACACAACACGCTGACGCCCATCGTCATTGCGGTCGACGAGATGCCACTCTGTGACGCACAGACACAGACTCTCTAGAACTTCTAGCATCCTGGCATTCCAAGGGTTAACTCGGATAAGCAAGACCTTTCTCTTGGACGCTGTGGATGCGCAGAGCAGCGAGGAAAACTTATTAAATGGTAGATTTAACATGCAATAGTACAGTTATAGAAATGAGAAGGGATAAAAGGGAAGAATAACAGGCCGCCTACTAATCAGATTAGCGAGCAGTCTGGAGAAACAGATTGAAATGAGAAAGTGCTACAATGCTGGTTGCTTCTCCATGTGTCTTAAAGGGGTTTTCCAGGTCCTCTACATTGATGACCTATCCTCAGGATAGGTCATCAATATCTGATTGATGCGGGTCCGATTCCCAGCACGCCCGCTGATCAGCTGGTTAAGGAGTCCATGGTGTTCCTGTGAGCATCGTGGCCTCCTTCCAGTTTACCAAGCACAGCGCCTTCCATTGTATAATGGCTGTGATTGGTATTGCAGCTCAGCCCCATTTACTTGAACACTCCTAGGCCAGGGATGGGAAACCTGTGGCTCTCCAGCTGTTGCAAAACTACAACTCCCAGCATGCAAAGACTGCTTACAGCTATCAGCCTACAGCAGGGCATGGTGGGAGTTGTAGCTTTACAACAGCTGGAGAGCCGCAGTTTGCCCATCCCTGGCCTAGGCCATATGATCCTGTAATAAAATGCATCAGTTATGTACATTTGTCATCTATTTGACCCATTTCAGTTTACGATCCGTGTTTTTTTTTTAGTACTTTTTATTTTTCAACCTAAAAATGAATGGAAATGGCTCAAACAGACTCCAACTGTGCATAACTCATGCACAGGATCTGTTTTAATACAGGATTACGTTTTTTTTGTCTGATGGATCAGAAGAACGGAAAATGAAGCTGTGATGTGAATCCCCCTAACCCATCAGTGGTTTGTTATCATAGTATCCTGAGACCAGTTAACGGTTAGGGCAACTTAAAATGGCTCTGCAAAAAAAAAAAACTAGTCGAGTCCAAATTGACAGAAGGCAGGGCCATAAATACCATATTACGGTACATTATACCACTGCAACAGAGCCAAATACCTCCGTGAATCACAGAGTACTGCCCCAGCAGCGCAAAATACCTCCCCAAAAACTGCCCTTCTGTGGTGGCCAGCAACAGGGGCCATATTCTGTCCTCCTCCTCCAGTTGCCTCAGGATGGCAGTACTGCGGCATTCAGGAGGGAAGCAACAGATCATCACTTACCTTGTTGGCGGCCGTGAAGAGGGCTCATGTGGCCCCCTGGGCATTGACCAATCCTGTAGGGTCTATGGCTACTCCGATCCTGGGTCACAGTCCATCTTCATGCGGCAAGCCACAAGCAAGTGTGGCAACCACAATAAATTATGGTGCGGCCGGTCTCATTGTGTCTGGACAGGGTGGTGTCCCATGAAAATTTTTCTAGATTTTGCAAACCAGAAACTGTGTCTGAATACTATTGTAATTGCATGTAATTAAAAATATAGGATAGCCACTGAGTTATTTACTGAAATCTGTCTGTATAGCGCCACCTGCTGCTTTTTCCCTCATCTCTCTGTCCATCTCGCTGAAGTGGACACACATGCTCAGTTTCATCCTTCTAACTGCCACCAGCCATAACGTCTGTCTAAAGCTGTGACAGTTGCAGGACACGCCCCTTGACCAGCAGCACGACCCCCCCCTTCCCCGGAGTTGCCAGCTAGAAATAAATTTGCGGAGCAATTGGAGAAATTAATGTGGAGATCTCTGGATCCATGTGAGGTTCAGGGCTGGTTCTAGCTGTGTTGGAAGGAGAGCGTCACGTGTTATATGATGTCTGATTTAATTTACTTTTTTACATTAGTCATGGGGTAAACCTTTTAATTACAGACGTGTTCAGACATGGTAGTCAGCGGCGATTAGCAGCGACTATCAGATGCATTGCAGTCGGTGGTGTGCCAAAGGTGGAGTGGGGGGAGGTCTGCGCTGGGTGCCCGCTCTCAGGCGAGTGCCAGAACCCAGAAGCAATGAGCGCTTCCATCAATACAGATGGAAGCGCTCATTACTGTAGCACCGGGGAGCTGCGGTGCTGTCACTCACTGAACACTCAGCTCCCGCGCTCCTTCTCTCCCACACTGAATGGTGAAGCAGGAAATCTTCTCCTTCTGCTCCCTGCACCATCTTTCTGCCTGCAGACACAGATCACGCTGCCGGCCTGTGGGGGCGGAGCCTGCAGCCCGGGAATCTGCCTGTGCTCCTCCCACACAGCGCTGCAGCGCGATCAGTGTCTGCAGGGGAGAGCTGGATGTGAGTGTCAGGAACGGGACAAGGTGAGTAGTTACTGTGTTTTAGTTTTTTTAACACAGAGGGCTTTACTACTGTAAATGGGGCACAGTAGGCATTATTACTATGAAGGGGGCACAGTTGGCATTACTGGTATGAAGAGGGCACACAGGGCATTATTACTATGAAGGGGGCACAATGGGCATTACTACTATGGAGGGGGCACAGTGGACATTATTACTATGAAGGGGGCACAATGGGCATTACTACTATGGAGGGTACACAATGGACATTATTACTATAAAGGGGGCGCAATGGGCATTCCTACTATGAAGGGGGCACAAAGGGCCTTACTCTTGTGAAGGTGTGGGCATAACTGTTATGGGGCACAGAGTGTGCATTACTACTGTGAAGGGGTAGAGTGGGCATTACTACTGTGAATGGGGCACAAAGAGGGCATTACAACTTCGAAGGTGTCACAGATAGGACATACTACTGTGAAAGGGGCACAGAGAGGGCATAAATACTGTGAAGGGGGCAAAATGAAGGTATAAGTACTTTAAGGGGGCACAATATGGGCATGACTACTGTGAAGGTTGTACAATGAGGGCAATACCTCTGTGAGGGGGTACACATTTTTTTTTAAGTATTGAGGGGGGTGGGGGGTGCCAGAGAAAGGACCTGGTGCCAAACACTTTAGGCAGGCCTCTGATTGCAGTATATTGCTGCCTGGGTATCGGGTCTCTGCATAGACATGTACGATGCACTCCTGTTCCCCTTTATTCCAGCACAGTTATCCTTTGCTTTCTGTTCATGTTATTGAATCAGAACATCTTGTCTGCAGAACCTTGGAACCGAACCCGAGTTGGTTTTTTACAGTATAAATCAATTTCTGAAGTTATTAAGCTTAATAACTTCGGCTCATCTGAGACAATAAATTCTAATACTGAACGGAGCGATCGCTCTGTACAGTATTAAAATGACGTTTTATGCAAATCGACGTCGGATCTTTCATCCGAAGTCGATTCGCTCATCCCTATAAAAGGCTTTTCAATTGCAGCGGCTCTGAGTACTGCAATTACTGAGTGTAAAGAAGTGGCCAGGACAGGGACAGCCGGTGATTGCATGTGTTGCTATGGTAGCTGCAGACTCATTGTTTTCTCCAGAATTGTGCCGGTATTCAGACTCCAAATAATAATTCCACTATATAGACCAGCACTATCTAGACCATAGACCAATCCCAGCATGCCCTACTAAGCCTAAAAGAATTCTATCTTATAAATGTCCAAAATTTGCATAAATCCACAAGTAATTTCATAACTAATAATTTATAATACTTTAAAGGGTGTGTATGCTACGGATCTGCACTCGCAGTAGGGTCTACAATGACAGATTTTTATAGAGACAATGGGTGTTAAAGTCCAAGTCGTGCTAACTCTGACAACACGATGCCTCTCTCCAGGCTTTAATCCCCTTTTGGTCTAACAGTCCTCCTAACTCTGACCACACGATGCCTCTCTCCAGGCTTTAATCCCCCTTTTGGTCTAACAGTCCTTCTAACTCTGACAACACGATGCCTCTCTCCAGGCTTTAATCCCCCTTTTGGTCCAAGAGTCCTCCTAACTCTGACCACACAATGCCTCTCTCCAGGCTTCAATCCCCCTTTTGGTCCAAAAATCCTCCTGACTCTGACCACACAATGCCTCTCTCCAGGCTTTAATCCCCCTTTTGGTCTAACAGCCCTCCTAACTCTGACCACACAATGCCTCTCCCCAGGCTTTAATCCCCCTTTTGGTCCAAGAGTCCTCCTGACTCTGACCACACGATGCCTCTCTCCAGGCTTCACTCCCACTTTTGGTCTAACAGTCCTCCTGACTCTGACCACACGATGCCTCTCTCCAGGCTTTAATCCCCCTTTTGGTCTAACAGTCCTCCTGACTCTGACCACACGATGCCTCTCTCCAGGCTTTAATCCCCCTTTGGGATCTCTTAGGCTAGGGGGAATACCTATAGCGGAAGGATGTGGACTAGGAGGTCCCACTGCCAATCCTACCTCTCAGTCCAAATAAAATCCAGCCCATGAAATTAAACAAAACAGCTCTTGCAAACTATACTCTCCTGGAGCAAATGCAGCCTCCTGGATTTCATCTATCTCACCCAGCAGAGAAATCTGGGTGAGATATACACACCCTCCACCACTTTACTGTACACTTCACCATAATATACATTTTGCTATCAACTTTGCAAGTAGTCTTTATTTTTATATGCAGCTTCTACGCAGACTGATGTGTCGCCATGGTTACAGGCTACAACCAAACCCTCTATAGTTTGACCTGCGTGCGTTACTCCACACTGTGTGCCTCCCTTTTCTTGCAAACCTCCTAGAAAAAGGAGGCAAGAGGAGGGAATGTAGTAACACAGGACTGCAGGATCAGACTACACATAATGTTTGTTGGTAGTCTGTAACCATAGAGACACATGGTAGATCTTTAAAATAAGCAAATACCTAAACTACAAAAAGAAGTAATGACAGTTCAGTAGCATTCTAAAAACTTGTGTGAAAAGTACAGTATAATGATAGATTCAGTCAGGAGCCTACTACTGGGTGCCATATCTGCAAGGTTAAAAAGAGGCCTCCGAACCTTAAGGAACTGCACTATTGGCCAACATCACACTCCACTCCCGGCTTTATGTCAGTGATCACTAATGGGTTACAGAAAGATATACAGTACATTCTCAAAAGTGGACGAACTGTACAGATGGTACCGGGGCCCAAGAACAGAGGGGGCCCGCAGGCCTTCAGTCAGATGCAGCATTTCTCAAAGCACTAAGTTCACGACAATGCAGTAGATAATTGCTGCAGCAACCAAACGGTATCATGGCTTTGGTGATTAGTCATTTCCCAGGGCCCTGACCCCTCTTATAACCGCCTATACCGATCTTCCAGAATATTTTCTTTTTAAATGGCTGCCACTCATGGCGTACCAAGGGGTCATTGCGAGAACCACATATGTAGAGATTTTCCTTAGAAATTCACAAGGAATGATACAAGGGCTCTTTGATTTATAACCGATGTCATCCGAAGTAATGACTTGTGCACCGTACGGAGGTGCCAATGAATTCATTTCATTCCAGCAGATGACGGCGTAGTTCAGCTAGAAGAAGCCGGTGTTTGTGTGGCCCATGATGTGGACACACAGAGGCTTGTCTCAGTAATAGGTGTCAATGAATGGAACGACGGGTCAGGCCTTGCAGCTGTCATCCGGTTACAGTCTGGATATTTTAGTCTCACACATGGGGCTTTAACAAGACATTTCCGGAACCGTCTCATCACGACTTCCCCACCGCTCAAGTAAATTAGGAATTTTCATGTTCCAAAATCAAGTAAACAGCCAAAAACCAGACAGGGAAATGTTGTCCAGAGATGTCACAGGGCCGGGGACGTTAAAGCCGCTCTCTCCTTCAAGTCTTTGATGTGAGAAGGTGTCAGCGGTTTCCTGAAAGCACGGAAATTTAGAGAACTGCAAGTAGAAATGTCTGGACTCCGGCACAAACAAAAGAGGGGATAAAACATTGGTGGGCTATCTTCAGGATATAAATCTCCTGTACTGGGGGTACGCGGGATTTAGTCAAGCAGAGGGACTTAAGCGTATAGCGGGACACATTTATACAAATAGACGCACACAAAGCAGAAGTGTTATCAGTAGTGTTGAGCGAACTTTGTGTTTCAAGTTCGGCGTACAAGGTTCGGGTTCAGGTTATCTAAGAAATCCGTCATGGATTCCGCTACCACGGACCATAACTTAACTTAATAGTGCTGATGGGAAGTAATATGAGCACTGAAAAAAGGGAATTACAAGATAGCAACCAACATTTTTTGGGACTTTCTTTCAAAAAACTCGAACACTCAGCCATTGTCCAGTCTAAAATAGCTGAGAACAATAGGTGCATTATGTTGGAGACGAAAAGATAGATAAACATAGTGTTCCATTAACGCTGGCCGTAAATGTTATGCTTAATGTTGTCCGAACCCGCTGATTTTGGCGGGCCTGGGCGACCATGCCGTACATGTCAGCATCACCAGTGAGGCCAATGATTGCCTGCAGCGGCCAAATGAATGATGTAAAATGAACAAAAAGGGAGGGCACAACGTATTAGACGTGTGGGTGCAGCAAATGTGAGGGCGAACTGGTCATAGACTCTACAGGGAAATCTCCTGGTAGGCCGATGCCCAGGGGGCTGCCCGAGCCCTCCTCAAGGCCGCTGTCCAGGTAACTATTGAGATGATGCTCCGAGCCTTAATTAATGCTTGGAGCATCAGGTACTTATGTACCCGGCCATTAGCTGCAGGCGTCCTCCTGAATTTAACTGTATCACTGTCCTCAGAATGGTGATAGGGCGGTATTTTATGCTGCACTGTGGCATTTGGTTTTGCTGGGGCCGTATTTTCTGCTGCTCCACGGTATGGCTGGCCCTGTGTACTTCTGTTGCCCCTGCCTACTTGTCTTGTCCCGCCTTCTGTTAATTTGGACTCGCCTACAACATGGGGCCACTTTTAGTTTTTTTTTTTCCAGGGCCACTTTAACTTCCCAGTCCGCCGCTGAGCAAACGTACTATAGAAACTACAGATAATAACTAGTGTTGAGCGAACTGAGCTTCGAAGTCGATTCGTTCAAACTTCGGTTTTAAGCGCAAAGACAAACAATGCATAACAACCAAGAGAAAGAGGGCACATATAAATGCACGTACACCACTCATGTATAGAAAAGATAAAACAGTCTTTATTGAACCAAAAAGAGGAGGAACAACATATAATTAAAGGGGTCGTGTCACTTTAGCAAATAGCATTTATTGTGCAGATGCAGTTAATAAAAGCCACTTACTAATGTATTGTGATTCTCCATATTGCCTCCTTGGCTGGATTCATTTTTCCATCACATTATACAGGGCTCGTTTCTATGGTTACGACTTGACCACCCTGAAATCCATCATAGGTGGTCACACTTGCACACTATAGGAAAAAGCACCAGCCTATGTTCCCACGGTCCTGACCACCAAAAGTCGGCACTTTTTTTTCTATAGTGTGCAAGCACGTCCACCGTAGCTGGATTGCAGGGTGGTCGTAACCCCTGGAAACGAGCCGTGCATAATGTGGTGAAAAAATGAATCCAGCCAGCAAAGGAAGCAACATGGAGAATCACAATACATTAGTAAGGGCCTTGTAGTAACTTTCTCTACATGATAAATGCTATTTCCTGAAGTGAGAGAACCCCTTTAAAACCATGAAAGTTTATACCCAAAAATAATAGGGTATTACCAGCGGTGCCTTCAGACACCAGGCTCGTTCTCTCCCTTGCTTTATCCTCTCCATTGTTATTTCTTATGTAGGTTTATTTTTGTAGTACAGGACTGGGGTTATCGGTGGGCACTAGGGATGAGCGAATCGATTTCGGATGGAACATCCGAAGTCAATTCGCATAAAACTTCGTTCTAATACTGTACGGAGCCGGAGCTCCGTACAGTATTAGAATGTATTGGCTCCGATGAGCCCAAGTTATTGCTTCGCGAAGTCTTGCGAGACTTCGAGTAATACCTTCATAAATTAATTTGTACTGTAAAAAAAACATTTCCCGAACTCGGGTTTGGTTCCAAGTGGTACCTTCGGCTCATCACATCAGGTCAAGAGTATACACAAGGTGTAGCCAGAGACAGGGCTAGAAGCTACAAACACTAAGGGCCCATTCACATGACCGTATTTTCAGCATCTGATCTGCAAACCCATTAATTTCGATAGGGCCACAAAAGATGCTTCCGCATGCCTGTTCCTCGGCCCCGCAAGAAATATAAAACATGTACTTTTCTTGCCCATTTTGCAGACAAGAATAGGTATTTCTATCAAAGGGTGGGACGTGCCGATCTGGCCAGTATCCGTGTTTTTCGGACTGCAAAACAGGTACAGTCCAACGGATCAAGGATTATACAGTGTACGGTAACAAATGGTAGTAACCATGAAAGGTCACCAAATGAGGTCCAGAAGCAAGGTTCTGCTTCAGATAGACCGCCTTGTCTGATGTCATCCAGATGCATCTTGACGCAGCAACCACGGGAAACAGGAAGGTTGCGGCTGGAACTGAAGAGCACTGGAACACACAGGAGAGCCCGAGGGGGGAGGCAGAAATTTGTTACACCGATGAGATAGAAACCCACCGCTGCAGGAAGGAGGGAGGAGTGGGGCCACCTGATATAGAAGGGTATTAAAAAGCTTCTGTGTTGTCGAGGCTGTTGGAATGGGGTGTCTCCCCAGCCAAAAAGCTATGGGTTGACATAAAAAATGACAGTTCGGAGACTAACCTATTTTCCATGTTATGGAAGACAACTCAATACAATAGAAACCTAAAAAGGATCCAAAATCCGATAACTAAACACTCCCTTAAAAAATGGCATACCATAAATAAGTCATAAGGTTCTCTCCCTAAAATAAGCCCAGATTCTCCATTCATGGGTTTTGTCCCGAATACATGGCATATATGGAAGAGAACATTGGAAAGTAATAGACAATTAGGAGAAACTCCAATTAAGGCCATCTATAATAACAAAAAAATCATACCTCTTAATGACCTTGAAAGCCTCTGTGTAATTCCTAAAGCTCAATACCAAAAACTATCAGACCAGGGGCGTAACTATAGGGGAAGCAGGGGAAACGGCTGCTTTGGGGCCCTGACCCAGAAGGGGCCCATCCAAGAGGAGGAGAAGTACTAAAAGATTTTGTCAGGGCCCCTCAACATTATTACACAATGAAATGATATACAGTGGCAGTATAGACAGTGTAGAAAACGGATGGAACAGCTGCCGGGCCTGGTCTGAGAGAGCGATCTTTACTAGCCACAGGAAAGGGGGCGGCATGAAAGGAAGGGGTTGTGAAAAAATTACTGGGGGAGGGGGCCCCATTCAAAAATTTGCTGTGGGGCCCAGTCATTTCTAGTTACGCCACTGTATCAGACCTATTGGACAAATTACACCGTGACTTTATTAGCACAACGAAAGAGACAGTGATCACATCTCTCCTCCGCAATCCTACGAGTAGTGACCATTTAATCTCCAAATGTTACAAACTAGTAAATTATTCCACAAATCCTCCTACATATATTGAGAAATGGTGAAAAGAATTGAAGTCACAACTCAATACATCACAAACGGAACAGATACTGAGAAATGCTCACTCATCCTCGAGATGCTATCTCTATCAAGAGATGCAATATAAACTGACTTCACGATGGTATAAAACCCTAGCTCTTAGGCCCCTTTCACACTAGCGTTTTTGCTTTCCGTCCTAGAGTTCCGTCCTCGGAGCTCTATGACGGAAAGATACTGCTCAGGATTATCCTAATGCATCCTGAATGGAGAGAAATCCGTTCAGGATGCATCAGGATGTCTTCCGTTCAGTATGTGAACGTTTTTTGGACGTTGACCAAAGCGCAGTATGCTGCGGATTTGTCTCCGTCCAAAAATCCGGAAGACATGCCGTAACGCCAGATCCGGAATTAATGCCCATCCGACGTTTAGCTTTTTCTCAATTGTTACCATGGCAGCCAGGACGCTAAAGTCCTGGTTGCCATGGTAAAATGTAGTGGGGAGCGGGGGAGCAGTATACTTACAATCCGTGCGGCTCCCGGGGCGCTCCAGAGTGACGTCAGGGCGCCCCACACGCATGGATCACGTGATCGCATGGATCACGTGATCCATGGGCATGGGGCGCTCTGACGTCATTCAGGAGCGCCCCGGGAGCCGCACGGACTGTAAGTATACCGCTCCCCCGCTCCTACTATGGCAACCAGGACTTTAATAGCATCCTGGCTGCCATGGTAACCTGAAAGCATTTCGAAGACTGATCAGGATCCTGATCAGTCTTCTAATACTTTCAGGCGACTTGCGTTCTGCCGGATCCTCAGAACGCAAGTGTGAAAGAGGCCTTAAGCATAGGATAAACCCAGAGATTTCTGATAGTTGCTTTAGATGCGGAGGAGAGATTGGTACATATACTCACATATGGTACGACTGCTCTTTAATTGTTCCTTTTTGGGAAGTGGTTAACAAGGTAGTCAATGAGATTTTTAAGACTAGGGTTAAATTCTCATTAAGGATGGTATTATTTAACATGTTTGAAGTGTGTCATGCACCCAAATGCTACAAAAAATGGCTACAGGAAGAGCCCCCACACTCAAGGAATGGTTCCTTGAAATAAAGAAGACCCAAAGCTATGAAAAGATGCGATGGACCTTGGCTCCATGACACACAGAGATATGAGGACATTTGGAATAAATATATTGTATACTTGACTCCAGAAAAAGCTGCACAGCTGTTACTGTCAATGTTTTCCTTGGCCCATGACATACCTTCTTGTGTATATCTGAGAGGTCTGTGTACAGACCAACCCCAAAGTTATTAGGCTGACTGCTACTTTATCCTTCCCCTCATCCTTTCCTTGTTTCTCCCATTTTACTTGTTCTTGTATCCAACATTTTATGATCTATGTACTATGGATATATATGTTTGATTTTTTATTTTTATTTGCAACAAAATTGTTATAACTTGATTTATTTAGAGTGCTGTAACTCCAAGACATACATTTTCATAAATATCTTCATAAATAAACAGATTTGCAATAAACCCACCGCTGGAGCGGGGAACAGTGAGTAACTCTTTGAAGCAAAAGTTCTAAAGTTTACCGAACATGACTTGGGTTCTCAGCTAATTCAAAGATGAGAAGAATCGGGAAAGAGAAAATAAAGATATTAAAAAATATCTCTCATACATGATATTGAGAAAGGTCCCAGGAAATCCAAGAGCGACACCATGCACATTACATCAAAGAGGTTGCCCAGGATTAGAAAAAGATGTCTGTTTTCTTCCCAAAAACCCTGCCACGCCTGTCCACAGGTTGGGTCTGGCCTCACAGTTCTGCTCCACTGGAGTAAATGGGACTGAGCTTCAATACCACACACAACCTGTGGACAGGTGTGGCGCTGTTTTTGGGAAGAGAGCAGCCGTTCAAATCCTGGACAAACCCTCAAATCTTGGGAAATTTCCCTCGGTATCTTCCTACTTATACTTTTTGCAGTTAACAATTTCTTTCCTTCTTCCTAATAATGGCATTTCATGTATTACTTACTAATATTTATGGTGAATATCAATGACTATATTACAATATGAAATAATCACAGGTTGTTTGGTTTCAGGTGATCATCTGCCTTCCAGGAATAGCAGCAGAATCAAAGGTGTTTTTCTGTTTTATTAAATCCTATTATCGAGACGTGCGTCCGGGAAGGTCTTAAGGTGAGTGTACCGATATAACACGCGCCAAAGCTCTCTATGGAGAATTAAAGACTGCACTATTTTCAGACTTTAATGTCAGCCCTAATCTCAGTGAAGTCCTATGCAGTCAATGAGGGAGGATTCACCAAGCTCACAATGCAAAAAGGTCAGATTGGCACTTCAGCTAATAACCCACTTCTACAGCTACACGACATACAATACTGACAGTAAATCAGCCCCAAAAGTGCAGTGCAATGTAGCTCCTGATGTTAGGTGTCACCTCCTCTGCTTAAAGAGCATCGCCTCCTGAGATTAAAAGGATCAACAGTAAATATAATTCTTAAAAGTTGTTGGTTTTTTACTTTCTTTGGACAATGAGTCCAACCCCTCAGACCACAGTCACTATGTACATACATTACATTACTTATCCTGTACTGATCCTGAGTTACATCCTGTATTATACTCCAGAGCTGCACTCACTATTCTGCTGGTGGAGTCACTGTGTACATACATTACTTATCCTGTACTGATCCTGAGTTACATCCTGTATTATACTCCAGAGCTGCGCTCACTATTCTGTTGGTGCAGTCAATGTGTACATACATTACATTACTTATCCTGTACTGATCCTGAGTTACATCCTGTATTATCCTCCAGAGCTGCGCTCACTATTCTGCTGGTGCAGTCACTGTGTACATACATTACATTACTTATCCTGTACTGATCCTGAGTTACATCCTGTATTATACTCCAGAGCTGCACTCACTATTCTGCTGGTGCAGTCACTGTGTACATACATTACTTATCCTGTACTGATCCTGAGTTACATCCTGTATTATACTCCAGAGCTGCACTCACTATTCTGCTGGTGGAGTCACTGTGTACATACATTACTTATCCTGTACTGATCCTGAGTTACATCCTGTATTATACTCCAGAGCTGCACTCACTATTCTGCTGGTGGAGTCACTGTGTACATACATTACATTACTTATCCTGTACTGATCCTGAGTTACATCCTGTATTATACTCCAGAGCTGCACTCACTATTCTGCTGGTGCAGTCACTGTGTACATACATTACTTATCCTGTACTGATCCTGAGTTACATCCTGTATTATACTCCAGAGCTGCACTCACTATTCTGCTGGTGGAGTCACTGTGTATATACATTACATATCCTGTACTGATTCTGAGTTACATCCTGTATTATACTCCAGAGCTGCGCTCACTATTCTGCTGGTGCAGTCATTGTGTACATACATTTCTTATCCTGTACTGATCCTGAGTTACATCCTGTATTATACTCCAGAGCTGCACTCACTATTCTGCTGGTGCAGTCACTGTGTGCATATATTACTTATCCTGTACAGATCCTGAGTTACATCCTGTATTATTTTTACACAAAAGTGGCTCATTAGCCACTAAACTTCCTGTTTCTGGCTTAAAATATAACTTTTATTTCAGTTTTTTAATATAAAAGAAAAAGTACAGACCAACAATGTGTATTACTAATTTTAAAATTAAACCCCAGACCTAGGGTGTTTACTCTAAAGTTCCCTTATATGTGTATCTTTCACATTCTTTAAACACTCTGTGATGTGTTTATTTCACACATCCATAGTCCCTGTTCACTTTCTGCGTCTGGATGTGCTGATCTCACACATCCAGCTGCATTGCTTTTCCTTATCTCAGCCGAGTGTTTTCTTATTTGTATCTATTTGTCGCAATTCCTTCTATGTGAAAGATTCCCTTCATACAATCTATCTGTTACTCTGCCACAGGTCGCCTGCAGATACTTCCCTGCGCTTATCCCTAAGGTCTTGAGGAATCTTAAAACCTATCCTTCCTAACTCCCCAACATGTTTCACCACTAATTGGCTTCTTCAGGGTATGGAGTATATCACATCCTGTATTATACTCCAGAGCTGCACTCACTATTCTGCTGGTGCAGTCACTGTGTACATACATTACTTATCCTGTACTGATCCTGAGTTACATTCTGTATTATACTCCAGAGCTGTACTTACTATTCTACTGGTGGAGTCACTGTGTACATACATTACTGATCCTGTACTGATCCTGAGTTACATCCTGTATTATATACTCCAGAGCTGTACTCACTATTCTGCTGGTGGAGTCACTGTGTACATACATTACTTATCCTGTACTGATCCTGAGTTACATCCTGTATTATACTCCAGAGCTGCACTCATTATTCTGCTGGAGGAGTCACTGTGTACATACATTACATTACTTATCCTGTACTGATCCTGAGTTACATCCTGTATTATACTCCAGAGCTGTACTCACTATTCTGCTGGTGGAGTCACTGTGTGCATACATTACTTATCCTGTACTGATCCTGAGTTACATTCTGTATTATACTCCAGAGCTGTACTCACTATTCTGCTGGTGGAGTCACTGTGTACATACATTCTGTATTATACTCCAGAGCTGTACTCACTATTCTGCTGTTGGAGTGACCGTGTACATACATTACTTATCCTGTACTGATCCTGAGTTACATCCTGTATTATACTCCAGAGCTGCACTCACTATTCTGCTGGTGGAATCACTGTGTACATACATTACTTATCCTGTACTGATCCTGAGTTACGTTCTGTATTATACTCCAGAGCTGTACTCACTATTCTGCTGTTGGAGTCACTGTGTACATACATTACATTACTCATCCTGTACTGATCCTGAGTTACATCCTGTATTATACTCCAGAGCTGCACTCACTATTCTGCTGGTGCTGTCACTGTGTACATACATTACATTACTTATCCTGTACTGATCCTGAGTTACATCCTGTATTATACTCCAGAGCTGCACTCACTATTCTGCTGGTGGAGTCACTGTGTACATACATTACATTACTTATCCTGTACTGATCCTGAGTTACAACCTGTATTATACTCCAGAGCTGCACTCACTATTCTGCTGGAGGAGTCACTGTGTACATACATTACATTACTTATCCTGTACTGATCCTGAGTTACAACCTGTATTATACTCCAGAGCTGCACTCACTATTCTGCTGGTGGAGTCACTGTGTACATACATTACTTATCCTGTACTGATCCTGAGTTACAACCTGTATTATACTCCAGAGCTGCACTCACTATTCTGCTGGAGGAGTCACTGTGTACATACATTACTTATACTGTACTGATCCTGGGTTACATCCTGTATTATACTCCAGAGCTGTACTCACTATTCTGCTGGTGGAGTCACTGTGTACATACATTACTTATCCTGTACTGATCCTGAGTTACATCCTGTATTATACTCCAGAGCTGCACTCACTATTCTGCTGGAGGAGTCACTGTGTACATACATTACATTACTTATCCTGTACTGATCCTGAGTTACAACCTGTATTATACTCCAGAGCTGCACTCACTATTCTGCTGGAGGAGTCACTGTGTACATACATTACTTATACTGTACTGATCCTGGGTTACATCCTGTATTATACTCCAGAGCTGTACTCACTATTCTGCTGGTGGAGTCACTGTGTACATACATTACATTACTTATCCTGTAATTTTCTGTTTTGTTTGAAATCCTTATAAGAGAAAACACACGGTGAGTAATAATTAACCAGTTATCTGTGAAGCTGCTTTTTTACTTTCCGATTTTATGATGCGATTTATTATTTCTTAGTAAAGTCCTGAGTACAAAGTGTAAGAGCGGTGACGGGACGCTCCAGCTGCAGGTGCATTTTGATAAGGCTTTTATAAACACGTACAATTAGCCTGATAACGGATATACTCAGTCAGCATTGTGTGACCGGGTCGTACTCTGCCGTCTTCCGGGTTAGAACTGTATCGCATTTCTCACGGTAGTCTTCTAGTCCATCACTTAAAGGGTCACTGAGTTTTCAAAAAACTTTTAATATGTGATAGTAACGGACATATCAAGGGTTTTGCTCAGAGTGCTGAGACCCCCAGCAATCGCTACAACGAGGAGAGAGAAGCCCTCGCATAGGTCACTCTCTCTCCTCGCTGCAGGAGACGGGTGCAGTAAAAGTCTATGGGCTCGTCTCAATTCCATCAGCCTATAGCAGGCCGTGGCGGTGACCGTCATGTGCAGGGGCGTAGCTAACGGCTCATGGGTCCTGGTGCAAAAGTTAAGCTTGGGGCCCCCCTTCCCTCAGTGCTTTGTGTTTCTTCTTATGCGGCACAAGGGTCTTTGGGCCCCCTCAGGGTCCTGGGCCCGGTACCGACTGCTACCTCTGCACCCCCTATAGCTACGCCCATGGCCATGTGCTATGTCACCTGTGACGCAAGGGGAGCAGGTCAGAGACGCGCCCCCCGACTACAGGTTAATGCCGCAACGGCCATTGAGGAATTCCGGAGGACACAGGCGTCGGGGACCAGGTAAGTATTCCCTGTATGGGGGCACAGGCATTGTGTGTGTGAGAGGGGTGGACAGGCAGTGGCGTAACTAGAAATAACTGGGCCCCACAGCAAATTTTTGAATGGGGCCCCCTCCCCCAGTAATTTTTTCACAACCCCTTCCTTTCATGCCGCCCCTATTCCTGTGGCTAGTAAAGATCGCTCTCTCAGACCAGGCCCGGCAGCTGTTCCATCCGTTTTCTACACTGTCTATACTGCCACTGTATATCATTTCATTGTGTAATAATGTTGAGGGGCCCTGACAAAATCTTTTAGTACTTCTCCTCCTCTTGGATGGGCCCCTTCTGGGTCAGGGCCCCAAAGCAGCCGCTTCCCCGGTTTGGATAACTCCTTTAAACTGAACACGTGCGACCACCTCATTGAGCTGGACGGACAAACAAGGAAAATAACAACAGCAGGTGGCGCTGTACAGATATATTTTATCGAATAACTCAGTGGCTATACTACATTTTTAATTGCATGCAATTGCAAAAGTATTCAGACCAAGGTGATGGTTTGTAAAATGTGGAATATTTTTTGTGGCACAACCCCATTAAGTTGTACAACCTGCTTGCAAATGGCGTCACACAGACGAGGCTGCCTTGTAACCTTGGCTTGGGGCTCAAGAGATGCAGAGCCCAGCCCCGGTGCCTTATAAACATACCCGGCTCTCCCTGTGTAGGAATATTTCCATTACCATGGCAGGCCAATAAAAGATGCCAGGCATGTTCTAGTTTGATGCGTCACCAGTTTTTCTTTGCTGGCGTGCTGCCACTCACTCATGGGCACTGCGCCTCCATCATTGTATAGTAGTAGCTTTGGGCAAGTGTCTCATTTATTCTCCATAGCAACGACTATTTACATTGGCTCGGGCAATAATAGAGGATTGTGTGGTAACCATCATTGTTCTCTATGTGATCCTTCGATGAACAGGAACTGGCATTGTCTACAGTTTTGGAGAACCCGTGCCATGAGGGCATTATGTTCCCGCTCCAGTGACCTACTCCACAGTTTCAGACCTCCCGATGGCATCTCCCTGAAGCTACCCACCAACAAGAGTGCCAGAAGATAATGCATAGGTGTCAACAGTCTAGAATTTATCAGGATTGTCCTGACTCAAAAATCGGTGGGGTTTATGTGAACCCCACCCAGAAGTGGGTGCTCCATGACTGGTTTGGGCAGGACTTGCCCTGATATTACCGCCACAAATGTCGGTAAGTATTAATATCGATCATTTCCTGAGACCTGTCTGCCACTTAGGAAGAAACACATGGTAGGTGGGGGCCCTTTGAGAGGTGTAACCACCAGGCAAAAATGCTTTTATACAGTCTAGTAGCTGATGAGGCCCTGTATTAGCTGTTAAAGGTCGGAGACAGTGGGTGGGGGGATAATTCATCAATATCTGATCGGTGGGGTCCGACTATCAGCACCGCCGCCGATAGGTGGTGCTCCGGTGAAACCCTGCGGCCTCTTCCTAGGTCTTTGATGTCAGCTATGAGGAGGCCGCACCACTCACCCGAGCAACATGGCTTCTTCATACAGCTGACCCAGGGGCTGAGTGTCAGAAACCCACTGATCAGATATTCATGACCTATCCTGAGGATCAATATAGGAGTCCCAGAAAACGTGAAACATGCTGGAGTGGGATGCACTGGAGTAAGGGTCCTTTCACACTTGCGTTCTGATGGATCCGGCAGGCACTTCCGTCCCGCCGGATCCGTCAGAACGCAAGTCGCCTGAAAGCATTAGAAGACTGATCAGTCTTCGAAATGCTTTCAGGTTACTATGGCAGCCAGGACGCTATTAAAGTCCTGGTTGCCATGGTAAAGTGCAGTGAGCGGGAGCAGTACTTACAGTCCGTGCAGCTCCGGGCGCTCCAGAATGACGTCAGAGCGCCCCATGCGCATGGATCACATGATCCATGCGATCACATGATCCATGCGTGTAGGGCGCCCTGATGTCACTCTGGAGCGCCCCGGGAGCCGCACAGATGGTAAGTGAACTGCTCCCCCGCTCCCCACTACATTTTACCATGGCAACCAGGACTTTAGCGTCCTGGCTGCCATGGTAACCATTGAGAAAAAGCTAAACGTCGGATCCGACGATGCGCCGAAACGACGTTTAGCTTAAGGCTGAATCCGGATTAATGCCTTTCAATGGGCATTAATTTCGGATCCGGCCTTGCGGCAAGTGTTCCGGATTTTTGGACGGAACAAAAAGCGCAGCATGCTGTGGTATTTGCTGCGTCCAAAAAACGCTCCGGTCCTGAACTGAAGACATCCTGATGCATCCTGAATGGATTTCTCTCCATTCAGAATGCATGGGGATGATCTTGATCAGGATTTTTCCGGCATAGAGCGCCGAGGACGGAACTCTATGCCCGAAAAGAAATACGCAAGTGTGAAAGGACCCTAAGATGTGCCGAATTTATTAAGCGTTGCAGCGTGTCTAACATGTACGGTGGATGTTGACTCTTTAAAGATGGTGTTTGCACCAGTGCGGAGCAGGCGCCATAGCCATCGGGTCTCTGCTGTTTCACAAGTTGGTCGCGGAGGAGGACCCAGTCTGCTAAGCCTTACCCACTTTTTAAAAAGTGCCATGAGTGATGTAACGAAACCTAAAATTGCAAACATTTTGCTCAAATGAAGCTTGCACGAAAATTTGCAACACTTTGGAGCATAAAATATATTGCCATAAAGACCACGATAGATTCTCCCTAGTAAGCTATAAACACCACTGAACGTTACCTTGATGTCATATTGACCCATGAGCTAAAACCCCTCTGGGCCTCCTATTTTATTCCCTCGCTCAAAGGCAAAGGCGAAAGAAAGTCTTCAAGACGAGGCCATGATGCCCCATGAGACAAGGGGATTTGTGGATTTCACACTTTGGAAGCACAAGCATATTTTCATCATCTTGCTCCTCCATCATGATGGCCCGTGGTAAGGACGACCAAGAATGTGCAAGGTCTCTACATGAGCCTTGGTTTTACTACTTTAGGTGGCAAATACCTTTTCACAGCACGTGGATATTGGGGCCACTTGAGTCGCTCTGACTGTCTTTAACAGCTGGGAAATTCCTCCTCATAGATCTTTGGAATAGTGTTAAGACCGGAGATTTTCACGTTCTAAAATATTACGTGACATCAACCATGACGCTGAGCGCTCTAGAATTATTTTGGAATGTAAAATCCCCCATAGTGCCTCAAAGAATTACAGACACATATAATAGGGCCCTATAGCAAACTTAGTAAGGGCTCCCCAGCGGGATTTACTCATTTACTCATTTTTTTTTTTTTATCAGAGAACCTTTTCCTAAAAGTCATACCTGGCCCCAACCTGGTTCATTCTGAACACCATATTTCTCAATGTATTAACACCATTCAGTTGTAAATCCTTTGCTTCCTTTGAAACACGCTGCCTGCCACCACTAGGGGGAGCTCAGTGTAGAACAAGTTAGATATTTACCATTGAACTCAATAGAAACTGTAAAATATATTTGCACTGAACTCCCCCTAGTAGCAGTTGAAGGAAAAGATGGATTTCATTTCCAGGCCCCCCTCCCCTTCCCTGCAAGCCCTATAGCAGCGTCATGGCATGGTGCCACTGGGGCCTTAACAGAAGGAGAATCAAAGGGAAAGCTTGTAGATATCAAATATAATACAACTATGCATACTCCAGTAGGGGGCAACAGTGAGCACATGAGAAAACTAAGGCATATTTACATGGCCATGACACCGCCGTGACCGTGTGGCGGACCACAAACCACTTCCGTGGGCTTCCAGGTTTTAGTCTCCACTCCACAAAAGATAGGACATGTCTTATCTTTCGCCGTATCGCAGACCCGTTGGCACTGTAATGCAGAGTTCACATGGACAGTGCCCAGTTTGCGGTCCGCAGTATGCTCACGGCAGTGTGAATGTAGCCTAAGGCTTATTGCACACGACCGTATGGTTTTGCGGTCCGTTTTTTACGGATCCGTTGTTCGGTTTTTGTGATCCGTTGTGTTTCTGTTTCGGTTCAGTTTTTACATTCCGTTTTTTCGTATGGCATATACAGTATACAGTAATTACATAGAAAAAATTGGGCTGTCCAATTTCTCTTTATATTGTTATTACTTTGTAATACATATATTATATTTGTTTCAATAAAAACAAAATTTACAAGAAAAAATTAGGCTGGGCTTAAAATTTTCAATAGATGATTCCGCAAAAACGAAACGGATAAGGAAGACATACGGATACATTTCTGTATGCGTTCCGTTTTTTTTACGGACCGATTGACTTGAATGGAGCCACTGACCGTGATTTGCGGGCAATACTAGGACATGTTCTATCTTTGCACGGAACGTAAAAACGGAAATACAGGAACGGAATGCACACGGACCCATTGAAATAAATGGTTCCGTATATGGACCGTATACCGAACTCATAAAAACGGCCTGTACACCCGCAAAAAAAAAAACGTTTGTGTGCATGAGGCCTAAGGGTGTATTCACGCGACCTTGTGAATTTTGTGGTCTGCAAATGCGGATCCACAAAAAATACTGATGACGTCTGTATTGCATCCCTTTTTTTGTAGACCTGTTGTAACAATGCCTATTCCTGTCCTCAGAACAGACGAGAATAGTCCATGGTCTATCTGTTATACAGATGCGGACAGCTCACGGTGGGCTGTCTGCATTTTTTGCAGTCCTCATTGAAATGAATGGGTCCGCGTGTGACCTGCAAAAAATGCGAATCCGATGCAGAACAAAAATATGGTGGTGTGAATGGGGCCTAAACTGAATATGACAGCTCCATTTTTCAGATACACAGTACTGAATCCTCCGCATAGCCAAATGAATGATAAACTTCTAGCTGCCTGTGGTCACCACTAGGGGGAGCTCAATGTACACTGCTTATACATTGAGCCTGATGAGGTCACCCTAATGCTGGGTGCAGTCGGCCTAACTCTTATTATTTACCTCTATGGTTGTGTGAAGTTTATTTACATCTACTGATCCGGTATGGAATAGAAACAGATGCATCACTATCCACATATAATTAGCGCTAAAGCAACCAGTGCTGTAATGCAGAGTGTGAACAGAGTCAATGAAAATAAGTATGTATCTACTGGTTTTCCCAATATACCTTTCTACTTAAAGGGGTTTTCGGGGATTTTTTAACTGATGACCTATCCTCCAGATAGGTCATCATTAGTATGTGATCGGTGGGGGTCCGACACTCCGGACCTTCACAGATCAGCTGTTTGAGATGGACCCGGCGCTCGCAGTAGCAGCGCAGCTGTGGCACTGCTGCAAGTGCCGGTGCCTTCTCAAACAGCTGATCAGCGGGGTCCCGGGTGTCAAACCCCCACCAATCAGATGCTGATTGATGACCGATCCTATTTCTGGAAAAGCCCTTTAAACCAAATAGCGTTACATGTTTTTATGCAATGTGGACACTATGTGAAATGCGTTGGAGGAATGTATTTTAATTTTGTTTTATGTGTCCAAAGATTAGAAACTTGGAATTTTTGCAGTCCTGCAGTTTTAAGCACCACAAGTTCATGGTATGGGGTGAGCTGATCGCTCTGTTTTATATATAATTGCAGACGCATTTCAAATATAGCCATGTACTGCACTAATATCTAATGAGTCGGGGAGAGAGGTCCTCTTTGAATTTGCATTCTTTCTTCCCACACATCTGACCCCACTCAATTCTCTGCAATCCTCGTGCAATTTCTCAAAAACCTAGTGGTTAACGTGTCTGTGCGTGAGAGTGATTAATACTCAGAGGTTATAATCTACACTTCACTGTGAGGTAGGCCGATCGCCATGGGGTATTTAACATCTGCACTCATCGGTGTGAGCGGTTCCGTGACTCATACCCACTGACAAACCCACCCAAAGACTGGCGGGCGAGAATCTGACAAGGCGTTTATTAGCGACCAGCCTAATTACATGTTACAGGGGAAAGTGTCCACATACCACTGAGAGATTCTCATCCGATCTGTAAGGCATTATACATCGCCAAGTGTTCCCTATAGCCAGCTGCTTGCATCTGTTCTGCCAGGGAACTGAATAGACAACGCAATGCTGATATTTTCCTGGAAATCCTCTCCCTCAGCTGTAGTCAGAAGCAAAGCAAGACCTCAGCAAATTCTTGGACGTACAATGAAATTAAACTCGATAAACCCTGTGTGTCTAAAACAAGCCATACATTTTAGGACAACAGCAGCCATCTCTCTCGACCTTCCCATTTACATGCACACTTGGCTTTGCTGAGTATTCATGTGTTCTAAATGGGTAAAAGGGGATTCCACTGTTAGTGCCTTTTCTCCCCAGCAACAAAAGAATCAAGCATGTTGAAATTCAACAGCCCAATCTTTCTCTTAAAGGGCATCTGTCGGCAGTTTTGTCCCTATGACACTGGCTGACCTGTTACATGTGCGCTCGGCAGCTGAAGACATCTGTATTGGTCCCATGTTCATATGTGCCCACATTGCAGAGAAAAAGGATGTTTTAATATATACATATGAGCCTCTAGGAGCAACGGGGGCGTTACCATTACACATAGAGGCTCTGTTCTCTCTGCAGCTGCCGCATCCTCTGCCCTTTAATTTACAGGACCAGGCGTGATAATGTTTTCACTGCCTGTCCCTGTCAATCAAAGTGCAGAGGGCGCGGCAGTTGAAAAGAGAGCAGAGCCTCTAGGTGAGACGGTAACGCCCCCGTTGCTCCTAGAGGCTCAGTTGCATATATTAAAAAGTAATTTTTCTCAGCAATGCGGGCACATATGACCATGGAACCAACACAGATGCCTTCAGCTGCCGAGCGCACATGTAACAGGTCAGCCAGTGTCATGGGGACAAATCTGCTGACAGATGCCCTTTAAGGGAGACTCAGAAGGTTCCCCATGCACATTAGATGTTGGCCGCTCCCTCTGAAACCGGAGCGTTCAGCCGATCATAATCTAATGTGCATGTCTTTAGTTTTCTCCAGTAAAGTTATTGTGAACCCAGAAAGCCCCTTTAACCTTCTCGGAATAATGTTAATTTAAGATAATGATACAATGATTTCAGCACTGAGTGTTACAAGGCTTGGTTACATCTGTTTCCCAGTTTTCCCCTTCTTAATTATAGATCTACCTCGTTACCAGTGTGAATGCTGGTAAAGTGTCACTCCACAAGTCGATACAATCACCTGTTTGTCTAGTTTAATAGATAACGGTTTAGCCCTTTGCACACTATGTGTGTGTGTCACAGCTGTGTAGGTGCCGGCTGTGTTATACCCTCCTTCAGCTGCCAGGATCGCAGTGACTGTGGCATCTGAGTGTTCAGACGCGGAGGAGAG
Source organism: Bufotes viridis (assembly GCA_033119425.1). Taxonomy (NCBI): domain Eukaryota; kingdom Metazoa; phylum Chordata; class Amphibia; order Anura; family Bufonidae; genus Bufotes; species Bufotes viridis. The sequence goes on along the minus strand of CM065596.1, from coordinate 13,693,607 downwards.
GGCTCCTTCTGTTCCCTGATTGTTGGTAGCCAGGGGCCTCCAGGCCTGCCATGTTTGGACTCCCATTACACCCTGTCTCTGATCGGTGGGGGTCGGACACCAAAAATCACAATACACTGCAATAGAGGTACAGAGGTATTGCAGTGTATTGTACAAACACATCTCTAAGGCCTAATTCACACGTCCGCAAAATGGATCCGCATCCCTTCCGTAATTTTGCGGAAGGGTTGCAGACCCATTCATTTCATAGGGGCAGGAATGGATGTGGACAGCACACTATGTGATGTCCGCATCCGTGTTTCCGCATCCGTGTTTCCGTTTCCGCAAAAAAATAGAACATGTCCTATTCTTGTCCGCAATTGCGGACAAGAAAAGGCATTCTTTCTATAGTGCCAGCAATGTGCGGTCCGCAAAATGCGGAATGCACATTGCAGCCGTCCGTGTTTTGCGGATCCGTGTTTCCGTGTTTTGCGGATCCGTGTTTCCGTGTTTCCGCAAAACACACTACGGACGTGTGAATTAGGCCTAAGGAGGCTAAGGCCTCTTGCACACGACAGTTTTTTGCGGCCGTTTTTTCAGTTCAGTATACTGACAGTATACTGAACTATTCACTTCAATGGGACCGCAAAAAATACTGAAGTGTCTCCGTATGCCTTCCGTTTCCGTTTTTCCGTTCCGTTTAAATATAGAACATGTCCTATTCTTGTCCGCAAATCATGTTCAGTGGCTCCATTCAAGTCAATGGGTCCGCAAAAAAACCGGAAAGCATACGGAAAGGCATCCGTATGTCTTCCGTATGCGTTCCGTTTTTGCTGAACAATCTATAAAAAATTTTAAGCCCAGCCCAATTTTTTCTATGTAAATACTGTATACTGTATATGGGTCCATTCACACGTCCGCAATTCTGTTCCGCATTTTGCGGAACAGAATTGCGGACCCATTAATTTCAATGGGGACAGATAATGTCCCGGCTGGGTCCACAATTGCGGATCCGCACTTCCGGGTCCGCAATCGCGTTCCCGAAAAAAATAGAACATGTCCTATTCTTGATGGAAAGGGATAAAAGTCATGGCTCTTGAAAGGCGGTGAGGAAAAATGAAAATTGTTGCCAAAATTGGCTTGGTCCTTATGGGGTTAATTAAATAGAAAGCAAATGAGACAGTAGCAAATCCAAATCTGTAATCATTGATAGGTCCCCGTGATTAGCGGTGTGTGGTAAATCAGTGACAACCAGTTTAATATTTCAGCGGCTGCCACTGCTCGACTCGCCGGTCCCGGGTTGCTGGGTCCCAGTGGTACAGATCTGCCTTCTGCTCTCCTCTTTCTGGTTGGCCGGGATCGCTCTGTCCCTCCACACAGGCCTCTGACCGTAGGGTGCACGTGCTCGCTCTGGCTCTTAAAGGGCCAGCGTGTGTACACTCTAGTTTGCGCCAGTGTATGGTTGGCACCCTTAGGCCCCTTTCACTCGAGCGAGTATTCCGCGCGGGCGCAATGCGTGATGCAAACACCAGCACGGAATCCGGACCCATTCATTTCAATGGGTCTGTGCACAAGAGCGGTGGTTTTCACCCATCACTTTTGCGTTGCGTGAAAATCACAGCATGTTCTATATTCTGTGATTTTCACGCAACGCTGGCCTCATAGAAGTTAATAGCGCTGTGTGAAAATCGCATAGCATCCGCAAGCAAGTGCGGATGCGATTTTCACAGATGGTTGCTAAAAGATGTTGTTCGTAAACATTCCGTTTTTTTATCACGCGCATGCAAAACGCAGTAAATCGCATTGCACCCGTGCAATAAAAACTGAACAACTGAACGCGGTCGCAAACAAAACTGTATGGACTTGCTTGCGAAATAGCTCAGTTTTCACTGAACGCATCCGGACCTAATCCGCTCATGCTCGTCTGCAAGGGGCCTTAAGGTACCTAAGGGACCGTCCCCCCTTAGCTGGCTAATATCCTTCAAACGGTGCTATTTCTGCTGTCTGCCCGGGTACTGACACTCTGTCTGTTTCTTGGATTGTGACCCTCCGCTGCCTGACCTGACTCTTGCCTGACCTCCTTATTGCCAGTCATGACCTCCGACCATTTACTTTGCTGCACATACTCTATCTGTCCTGACCTTGGCTTGCCCATGACTAGAGTTGTGCCTGACCCCTCAGTGCTCTGCACCGGTGTCTCTGACCTCCATGGATCAGCCTTCAATCGTACAGAGACAAATCTAGAAGGTAGCGGCCTGGTGGTTCCTCTGTAGCGAAGTCCAAATCCCTGTACAGAGTGTATACCAGGGCACTGCTAGGATAAAGCCAAATCTGTCGGATGACATAGTGGTTCCACGACCGTTACAAGTTTTACTGGGGTAGTGACCCAGCTTCTCCAGACACCTGACTGAAAATGTGAGTTTTGCCTGAAATGCTCTTTAGGGGCAGGTCTAGAATCCTGGAATCCACAAAATTTATGTAAACGCCTCATAACAATAATATGAGGTTTGATAACAGGAAATCTGGCAGAACCTATAGGCCTCGCAGATTGTATCTGTTCTCATACTCGATGTTCAGGGATTTCTTGGAAACTCTTGGATATGAAGCATGCACTTTCTAACTGCTGGGGCCCCCTGTATCCGGACGTGTTTGTCTTCTTGGGTGTGCCCTGCTTTTTTTAGGATAGTTTCAGTGGCAGCCGGTCAAGATTCGATTCAAAACATCAGCACAGCTCGGTTTCATAAGAATTCAGCAGATTCTCCGCACCTCGCACACTTTTCCATTTCCAATTATCACTGGCTAAAAAAGAAACCTACTCAGTTTCAGATTTGTGTTCTGGGAAAGCTTATTATTATATACAAAGCATTATGGGAAATTTCTATAAACTTACACCAGTAACCAAGGATGCCCAGAGGAGCAAAATAACCTGCACACTGCTGTGTGCTTCATGAAATATATCTGTATAATTCAAGGGAATGTCTATCTCTAAACACTATGGGGGGGGGATTTACTGGCACTCCTGACACCCACCTTAATAAGAAAACTCAATGTGCTAAAATTACTGTGTGTATACCTTATTTTACTTATTCTGTACTGATCCTGAGTTACATCCTGTATTATATTCCAGAGCTGCACTCACTATTCTGCTGGTGGAGTCACTGTGTACATACATTACTTATCCTGTACTGATCCTGAGTTACATCCTGTATTATACTCCAGAGCTGCACTCACTATTCTGCTGGTGCAGTCACTGTAAACATACAATACTTATCCTGTACTGATCCTGAGTTACATCCTGTATTATACTCCAGAGCTGCACTCACTATTCTGCTGGTGCAGTCACTGTGTACATACATTTCATATCCTGTACTGATCCTGAGTTACACCCTGTATTATACTCCAGAGCTGCACTCACTATTCTGCTGGTGCAGTCACTGTGTATATACATTACATTACTTATCCTGTACTGATCCTGAGTTACATCCTGTATTATACTCCAGAGCTGCACTCACTATTCTGCTGGTGGAGTCACTGTGTAAATACATTACATTACTTATCCTGTACTGATCCTGAGTTACATCCTGTATTATACTCCAGAGCTGCACTCACTATTCTGCTGGTGGAGTCACTCTGTACATACATTACTTATCCTGTACTGATCCTGAGTTACATCCTGTATTATACTCCAGAGCTGCACTCACTATTCTGCTGGTGGAGTCACTGTGTATATACATTACATCACAGGATAGGGGATAACTATTAGAACGGTGGTAGACCTACTGCTGGGACCCTCATGAGAATAAGGACCTTGTATGCCGTGTAGCCCCCCCAAAATGAAAAGAGTTGCTGGTCGGGCATGATCGCTGCCACTCCCTTAATTTCTATAGGAGATTGCTGAGTACAGCGCTCTGCTATCTCTGGGACTCCTATGGAAATGAATGGAGTAGCTGTGTGTTCATTTCTAGTGGCTTCACAGGGTCTCTGTTCTTGTGATCGGTAGGGGTCCTAGTGGTAGGACCACCGGCAATCTAATAGTTATCCCCTGTCCTGTGGATAGGGGATAACTTCAAGAGACTGGAATACCCCTGTAATGCATAATGTGTTACTATTTAGTTCAATGTATAAGAGCTCTTTCACACTGGCGTTTTTGTTTTCTGGCATAGAGTTCCATCGTCGGGTCTCTATGCCGGAAAAATCCTGATCAGTTTCATCCCCATGCATTCTGAATGGAGAGAAATCCGTTCAGGATGCATCAGGATGTCTTCAGTTCAGGACCAGAACGTTGTTTGGCCGGAGAAAATACCGCAGCATGCTGCGCTTTTTGCTCCAGCCAAAAATCCTAAACACTTGCCGCAAGGCCCATTGAAAGGCATTAATCTGGATCCGGCCTTAAGCTAAACATAGTTTCGGTGCATCGCTGGATCCGACGTTTAGCTTTTTCTCAATGGTTACCATGGCAGCCAGGACGCTAAAGTCCCGACTGCCATGGTAAAGTGTAGTGGGGAGTGGGGGAGAAGCATACTTACTGTCCGTGCGGCTCCTGGGACGCTCCAGAGTGACGTCAGGGCGCCCCATGCGCATGGATCACGTGATCACATGGATGGGGCGCTCTGACGTCATTCTGGAGCGCCCCGGGAGCCGCATGGACTGTAAGTATACTGCTCCCCCACTCCCCACTACTACTATGGCAACCAGGACTTTAATAGCGTCCTGGCTGCCATAGTAACGCTGAAAGCATACTGAAGACTGATCCGTCTTCAAATGCTTTCAGGTCACTTGCGTTGTTACGGATCCGGCAGGCACTTCCGGCAAATGGAGTACACGACGGATCCGGACAACGCAAGTGTGAAAGAGGCCTTAAATGTATGCAGTAAGCTCCTGAGCTCCCCCTAGTGGTGGCTGCAGGAAGACTGGACTTTGTCATGGAGTGCTGTATCAGAATAAAATAGAGCTCCAACCTCTGTAAAGATATGTGAACAGTTAAGCTTCATGGAACTGTGGACCTTTGTAGATAAAAGAAGATTAAAATGGTGTCCGCTTGTGGTCATGACACATAGGGCCTAATAAAGTCTCTTGATGTAGGAATAATAGAATGGATAAATGTAAGTCTAAATAACTGACTAATATATAACTGTCCAGTAATAGGACTGAAATACAGTGAGATTACATGCTCCTCTGAGAGGGCACAGACTGACCTATGCAGGAACCCGGCAAATTGCTCTGGTCGTCAGTGCCGGGAAGCTCGGAAGCACAAAATGTCCGAATCTTTATGGTGTTAAAACCTCTCAAGTGTCAGTGTGTCATTGTCCTGTACCGCCAAACAAAGGTTGCTCCATGGTGAAGTACGCACAATATAGAGGAAATAGCAACCAACAGAATGATGCTCGCCAAATAGGGTTGTATATATTCAGGCACAACTCTGAGAAGGAGGAGGAAGGAGAAGGAGGTGAACGCAACACCGCCCGCCGGTAATCCACAGGATCCCCAAGTTTGCAGCAGACCAGGTAGCTTCTTTAATAAACTGTAACACGTTTCAAAGGCTTCCAGCCTTCTTCCTCAGACATATTCAGGCCACATTGGTAACACAATACAGTCCAGCACGTGTTTTGTATATCATTTATATTTCAGTCTGTGTTTTGTATCATTCCTGCACTTGTATAAATAGTTTTACCATTGCTTTCTGATTATGTCTGATGAAGAAACCTGCACACCTTCGAAACGCATTTTATTAAAGAAGCTTACACGTGGTATCCTGCACTCCTTCAGCCTTCTTTTTCGTTGAATCTGTCCATTTGTCACTGTGTCATTGTCCTGTACCCCGAAATTCAGTGTGTCATTGTTCTGTACCCCAAATGTCATTGTCTTTGTTTCCATGGGAACAGTGACATTGGTGAGTACGTCACCACAGGAGAGACCCCATAAATGCTATTTGCTGTAACTTTAAGTGAGTGCCACATGTTATGCTTCCATCCCCTGGCTGGGGGTGAGAGCAAGGCAGGGCCTGCTACAGCTTCTGCAGCAGGAAGAGCAGCTGCTGCAAAAGGAGGCTGCCCTATGCCACAAGTAGTAGCCAGCTAAAAAGCAAAGTGGTTCAGAAGCACCAGAAATTGGGCGCATTTCCCTGCTGGGGTTTGCGCCAAAGACTGGGTCGTAGACTGGGCCCAAAAAAAGACCGCCTCTACCTGGGATGAGCAGTTGTGGTGTTCTGAAAATGACTACAAAAGATAGAGCAAGATGGCCCATAACATAGGCTGCCAGAACATGGAGCGAAGCTTGCGGAGTGCTCCAGCGGCTCAAAGGAGGAGGGGACTGGTAAGATACCTCTAGTCTGATAGGCAACGGATGCTGCAGAGCTGGTGGGAGCACTGCTGATCGGAACCAACATCTGTCTACCTAGGCCGAACATTGCCCCTGTATCGGGAGGTCCCCCCTAGTGTATTCTACTGCGAAGACAGTACCTCTTCATGAATTCCACCATGAGTGCCATGCCCTCTCCGAGTAACTGCAACCATTAAGCTTTAGTGGCCATTGTGCCTGTAACCATCAAACATATGTATTTGTGCCGACTGCTGGAGTAAAAGTAAAGCTATAAAGGTGCAGCACCATCCAGAAAGACCTGCCCTCAATCTATTTTATCATTTTGTATAGAGATAATCTGGTTCTGTTCCATCAATAACGTCCCTGTAGATTACCTGTATTACATAAGAAAATTCAGTCAGGAGCCCGGTAATATCTGAGCGGTCATGCCAGTCAGGAGCCTCAGGAGAAATCATGGCTCATTCCCGGTATCCTATTTCCAAGAATAATATTGTTCCTTAGGGAACATGGAAATGAGTGATGCCCGAAGATGTTTGTTATCTACTGTGAATCATCAAAAAGAAGATAAACACCATATAATATTTTCTATTAGTGAATGTTTACTATTGAGTATCTACCCAGATAAAGTATGTGCTGATGAATTTACTTACTATACCTTTAAATCCATTAAGACTGGTTTCTGATATGGATCTGCAGATCCCCCCTTCATAGACATAAATTATACATTTCTAGTTACCTGCCACTAGGGGGTGCTATACATTGGAGTCAGTAATAACGGAGTATTCAGTGAGCTCCCTCTTGTGGTGGCTTCAGGTAGCCAGAGTGATATTCTTTACATCTATGAGGTCATTTATCATTCCCCCCATTGCTAGTTTTCTGGCATAAAAAAACACATAAACCTTGTGTTTGTGACTTTTGAAATGCCATTGCACCTAACTTTAGGCACAATTTGCGTTTTAACCCATTTTCCCGAGAAGGGGGTGTGGTGAGGTAGGGGGCAGGGTAAATCTATCTTCTTTTATGACAGTTTTATGGGCGTAAAAGAAAATTGACATCTGCGCCAGCTAGGAGCTAGTGTAGATTTCAGTTTAGGCACATGGACTTCTGGCCTAATTTATGATGAGGCGTGAATATCATAGACCGACGTACAATGCTGGTCTAAGATAAATTCCCCTATATCTATAAAGGGGATTTAGAGGTCTCTTTCAATTTCTGATTGGTAGGGTCCGACTACCAGCACCCCCAATCAATGTATAGGGGCGTTTTTGTGGCCGAGGCCTATTTACTTGATTGGATCTGAGTTGTCCTAAGCTATGTATCCGATGAACATGACATCACTGGCCTAGGAAGAGGCTGCAGCACTCCCCGGAGCACCACAACCTCTTCAAACAGCTGATCGGTGGTGGTGCTGGCAGTCGGACCCCCACCAATCAGATACTGAGGATAGGACATCAGTATTCTGGTCCTGGAACACCCCTTTAAACATTGACTGCTATAAAGATATGTTATAAAACTATCCAGTGCAGAATTTAAAGGGAACCTGTCACCTGGAGAAGACAATTTACACTAATCACAGTACCTTAAAGTATCTCTCATATATGTTTTCATATCTTCTTTCTGCGTTTGCTCTCTCCTAAAAATGACTTATAAAACTTGGTTTGGCGCCTTTTTGAAGTCCTGCTGAAGTCAAGGGGGCAGCGGCCTCCTTGACTCAACCGTCCGATAAGCCCGCCCCTATGCCGCTCCTCCGCATATTGATGGACATTTTTCCCTGTAGCCGAGATCGCGCTCTTCTTGCGCATGCGCCGTGCGCGTCCTGCCACAGTGCAATCATGGCTCCCTCTCTCGCTGGCATCTTCATGTTCACTGCGCCTGCGCCGTTCCCATACAGCACGCTCGCACCCGTCCATCGCTTCTCCCCTGTGGCGTGAGCGCTGTATGGGAACGTCGCAGGCGCAGGGAAGATAAAGATGCCAGGGAGGGAGGGAGCTATAGCCGGGATCGCGCTGTGGCAGGATGTGCACGGCGCATGCGCGAGAAGAGCGCGGTCCCGGCTTCAGGGAAAAATGTCCATCAACATGTGGAGGGGCGGCAAAGGGGCGACTTATCAGACGGTTCAGTCAAGGAGGCCGCCGCCCCCTTGACTTGAGAAGGACTTCAAAAAGGCGCCAAACCAAGTTTTATAAGTCGTTTTTAGGAGAGAGCAAAATGCAGAAAGAAGATATGAAAACACCTTTGGGCACACTATGATGGACACTTTAAGGTACTGTGATTAGTGTAAGGCTACATGCACACGACCATTGGTGTTTTGCGGTCCGCAAACCGCGGATCTGCAAAACACGGAAGCTGCTCCGCGTTCCGTTCTGCAATTTGCGGAATGGAACGCGGCCCATTATAGAAATGCCTATTCTTGTCCGCAAAATGGACAAGAATAGGACATGCTCTATTTTTTTTACGGGGGCACGGAACGAAGCAACGGATGCGGACAACACATGGAGTGCTGTCCGCATCTTTTGCGGCCCCATTGAAGTGAATGGGTCCGCACCCGAGCCTCAAAATATGCGGCTCAGACGCAGACCACAACAACGGCCGTGTGCATGAGGCCTAAATTGTCTTCTCCAGGTGACAGGTTCCCTTTAATCAATGGTGGAGATGCACTTTGCAGTACAAGTCTAGAAAGTGCCTTAGGCCTTATGCACACGACCGTATGTGTTCTGCGGTCCGCAAATTGCGGATCTGCAAAAAAACCGATGAAGTTCCGTATAGCATCCGTTTTTTTTGCGGATCCTTTATTTTTGCGGATCCATTGTAATAATGCCTATCCTTGTCCGCAAACTAGAAAAAAATAGGACATGCTCTATTTTTTTGCGAAACGGAAAAACGGACATATGGAAATGGAATGCACATGGAGTACCTTCCGGTTTTTTTGCGGATCCATTGAAATGAATGGTTCCGCATATGGTCCGCAAAAAAAAGAACGGACATGGAAAGAAAATACGTTCGTGTGCATGAGGCCTTAGGCTGAGTTCACATCAGCGTTCAGTTGTCCATACAGGACTTTTGTCTCCGCTTCAAAAATCTTCCTCTGAGGAGAAACCTAACAGACCCTATTATCGTCGATGGGGTCCGTAGGCTTCGTTCAGCTCAGTTATGTGCCGAACCTGTCCTTTACGTTCTTCTGCTCCTATAACAGAGCAGGAGAACGGAAAAGCTGAACGCTGATGTCAACGCAGCCTTAGCCGTTCTATTCAGCTGCTGTTGGGGTTGCCACCCAGCTTTTCTACATTCTTATATACCGTTATGCTATACATCCCCCATACACGTGTTAGCAAATCTACTTGTAACTGCTGGGTGACCACATACAGTATGTGGAAGTTGTAATAGTGGCCATATTGTCACCCACCTCTCCCAGAAGTAAATGTAACAAAGGTACTGCTGCATATACAATGTAACAGAGTAATAGGACTTATAGTATAGCAGCAACTTTATACTTTTGGGGACAAAACCGATTACCGTGAAGCAGGCAACGAAAAAAAGATCACATACTCAATGTGCACAAAAGAGGAAGCAAATCCTTTTTGTGGAAGTGGCTCTGATTTGCATTTTCCACAGAACTGGATGAATAGGTTACCCAAAAATCTATTGCATACAGCTGCCCATCAAAAATACTAAATGGAAATCCCAGTGCAAATCTCATGTTGCTATGTGACCCCGGGACGCACTAGGAAAAGGACAAGTGTCTTGTGCGGACCAGATGCTGTTGATACCAGTTGGTATTGCACATTCCCTAACCTTATCATGTCTCATAATATTAATTTGAAACTCCTATGTTCTTGGAGGCCTCCCAGCTTCACACCCTTGACCTTCCCGCATGTGAGCTGCCCTCTTGCCTGTCTGACTTCCTGTTTGGACAGTCTGTCCCTTTTTTTCCCCTGTCGGACAAAAGAGGGGCTGAGGAGGGACCGGCAGAAGGGGGGGATTGTCCTTGCAGATCTCAGCACAGCCAGATAATATCTGATGACATGATGCTCGCATAGATCTCTTTGGTTAAAGGTGCGGCCACATTACCGTAATAACATCCGTAACATAGTTCAGGCAGAAAACTGGGATGTACTGGATTATAGAAGCCAATGATAATATTTTAAACATTTGTTTAACCCTACTGCAGTGCTTAGAGCAGATACAGAACTCAAACCTTATTCGGGGCCCCTCAAACACATTTAAAAGCTTTTCACACATTCTCTAACCTGGGTGGCACTTTCTCCTGTTTGCAATATTGCCTATAACTACTATAATACTGCCTTCTATGTACAAGAATATAACTACTATAATACTGCTCATATGTACAAGAATATAACTACTATAATACTGCCTTCTATGTACAAGTATATAACTACTATAATACTGCTCATATGTACAAGAATATAACTACTATAATACTGCTCCTATGTACAAGAATATAACTACTATAATACTGCTCCTATGTACAAGAATATAACTACTATAATACTGCCTCCTATGTACAAGAATATAATTACTATAATACTGCTCCTATGTACAAGAATATAACTACTAAAATACTGCCTCCTATGTACAAGAATATAACTACTATAATACTACCTCCTATGTACAAGAATATAACTACTATAATACTGCCTCCTATGTACAAGAATATAACTACTATACTACTGCTCCTATATACAAGACTATAACTACTATAATACTGCTCCTATGTACAAGAATATAACTACTATAATACTGCTCCTATGTACAAGAATATAACTACTATAATACTGCTCCTATGTACAAGAATATAACTACTATAATACTGCTCCTATGTACAAGAATATAACTACTATAATACTGCCTCCTATGTACAAGAATATAACTACTATAATACTGCTCCTATGTACAAGAATATAACTACTATAATACTGCTCCTATGTACAAGAATATAACTACTATAATACTGCCTCCTATGTACAAGAATATAACTACTATAATACTGCCTCCTATGTACAGGAATATAACTACTATAATACTGCTCCTATGTACAAGAATATAACTACTATAATACTGCTCCTATGTACAAGAATATAACTACTATAATACTGCCCCTATGTACAAGAATATAACTACTATAATACTGCTCCTATGTACAAGAATATAACTACTATAATACTGCTCCTATGTACAAGAATATAACTACTATAATACTGCTCCTATGTACAAGAATATAACTACTATAATACTGCCTCCTATGTACAAGAATAGAACTACTATAATACTGCTCCTATGTACAAGAATATAACTACTATAATACTGCCTCCTATGTACAAGAATATAACTACTATAATACTGCCTCCTATGTACAAGAATATAACTACTATAATACTGCCTCCTATGTACAAGAATATAACTACTATAATACTGCTCCTATGTACAAGAATATAACTACTATAATACTGCCTCCTATGTACAAGAATATAACTACTATAATACTGCTCCTATGTACAAGAATATAACTACTATAATACTGCTCCTATGTACAAGAATATAACTACTATAATACTGCTCCTATGTACAAGAATATAACTACTATAATACTGCTCCTATGTACAAGAATATAACTACTATAATACTGCTCCTATGTACAAGAATATAACTACTATAATACTGCTCCTATGTACAAGAATATAACTACTATAATACTGCCTCCTATGTACAAGAATATAACTACTATAATACTGCCTCCTATGTACAAGAATATAACTACTATAATACTGCCTCCTATGTACAAGAATATAACTACTATAATACTGCCTCCTATGTACAAGAATATAACTACTATAATACTGCCTCCTATGTACAAGAATATAACTACTATAATACTGCCTCCTATGTACAAGAATATAACTACTATAATACTGCTCCTATGTACAAGAATAGAACTACTATAATACTGCCTCCTATGTACAAGAATAGAACTACTATAATACTGCCTCCTATGTACAAGAATATAACTACTATAATACTGCCTCCTATGTACAAGAATATAACTACTATAATACTGCTCCTATGTACAAGAATATAACTACTATAATACTGCCTCCTATGTACAAGAATATAACTACTATAATACTGCCTCCAATGTACAAGAATATAACTACTATATTACTGCCTCCTATGTACAAGAATATAACTACTATAATACTGCCTCCTATGTCCATGAATAGAACTACTATAATACTGCTCCTATGTACAAGAATATAACTACTATAATACTGCTCCTATGTACAAGAATATAACTACTATAATACTGCTCCTATGTACAAGAATATAACTACTATAATACTGCCTCCTATGTCCATGAATAGAACTACTATAATACTGCTTCTATGTACAAGAATAGAACTACTATAATACTGCCTCCTATGTACAAGAATAGAACTACTATAATACTGCCTCCTATGTACAAGAATATAACTGCTATAATACTGCTCCTATGTACAAGAATATAACTACTATAATACTGCTCCTATGTACAGGAATATAACTACTATAAAACTGCCTCCTATGTCCATGAATAGAACTACTATAATACTGCTCCTATGTACAAGAATATAACTACTATAATACTGCCCCTATGTACAAGAATATAACTACTATAATACTGCCCCTATGTACAAGAACATAACTACTATAATACTGCTCCTATGGACAAGAATATAACTACTATAATACTGCTCCTATGTACAAGAATATAACTACTATAATACTGCTCCTATGTACAAGAATATAACTATTATAATACTACCTCCTATGTACAAGAATATAACTACTATAATACTGCCTCCTATGTACAAGAATATAACTACTATAATACTGCCCCTATGTACAAGAACATAACTACTATAATACTGCTCCTATGTACAAGAATATAACTACTATAATACTGCCTCTATATACAAGAATATAACTACTATAATACTGCTCCTATGTACAAGAATATAACTATTATAATACTACCTCCTATGTACAAGAATATAACTGCTATAATACTGCTCCTATGTACAAGAATATAACTACTATAATACTGCCTCCTATGTTCATGAATAGAACTACTATAATACTACCTCCTATGTACAAGAATATAACTACTATAATACTGCCTCCTATGTTCATGAATAGAACTACTATAATACTGCTCCTATGTACAAGAACATAACTAATGTAATATGGCTCTTTTTCTTCACGTTATTCTGGCTGTGACGCCTTTTCCTGACTCTGTTTTACAATAGTAATAACATTCTCGGCTGCACATTCACCAGAGCTGTGTCATTGTTTTCTGCTTTTCTAAACTTATAAGGACTTGTTATCCTCAGAAGTAAATCTGGATAAACGTACTGGCCCTACCAGGCGGCAATCACTTCTGAGTCATCTCACAGCCAAGAATATCTCCCTTTCACCTTAATATGTACCAGTTTCCTTCAAAGTGGTGACAGCCGTTTTCTAAACTGATCCAGATCTCCCGTTTCGTGGCTTGCAGGCTCTGAAGGGCGCACAGCTTGATGGTTACAGTCTCCATTTTGCACTCAGCTTGGTATGTTGCAGTCATGCTAGGTACACAGCTTGACAGTTATGGTATTTCGGACTGGAGCTACATGGTGACTTTGGCTGAGACACATGTTGGGCAACCAAAGATTGCGGTGTAGCACTGTCTGAATCGCGGGTAATGTAAGTGGGGCATGCTGCAACCTGCAAGATACCACAACCCAAGATCCAACCCTGCAGCTCTCAACTCAACCCCATTCACCTACCTTATCTGTGATTTAGGCAGTTATTTGGTTGCACAATGTGATAAATGATCAAAAGTCATCATGTAACCTACAGAGCACTCCGCTTGGTGGTTGCAAGTAAAGGCACACAAACACAATAGTTGCTGTCTCTAATAGGAGTGGATGTAGTCTGCAACCACTTGCAGGATACACAGGGCCTTCTGCACACCGGTATCAGAGTACTTTCCCTGACAGACCCAAGCACCGCAGCAGCCTGGTTCAAGATCAAGGTACTGGAAGCAGATTCTCAGGGTACTCTCCTCTTGGCAGGGCTTCTCTGGTTCTCTTCTGCATCAGTCCTGCACACAGTCCTCCTGCACAACACTATATACACTAGTGGCTTCACTTCTCAAGACCTTGAGGCACTCCAAGACACCTCACTATATTCTCCAGCTCCACCTGGTCACATAGCCTAGGTTGCAATGCTCCTGCATCCACACACATGACCGGAGACCATTGTCGATCCCCTATCCTCAACTTTTATTTATAGTACTTACATGGGGTATAGGGACTTTTTGAGCTCCCTAAGCTTTTAGGTCCTAGCTGCAACCTCTCTCTACACCCCCCCTATAGTTATGCACTGATTACAATGTGCAAAGATACCGCCATATACTCCCTTGTGGTCAGTCACTGGTTATGTTATAATTGTACAGCTCCAGAAAAAGCGACATAAAAGCATTTTAGCGTCAATTATGATGACGGGAAGACGCGACGTACAGGAAGGTTAAAGCAAAAAGTGTTATTTCAGGGGCCGTAGGGTAACGGTCAGCGTGACGTTAATGGAGACCTCAGAGAAAAGAAGTGACCCAGCCGAGCTGTTATGTGACAGCGAGGGGCAGACACCGCTGCAGCGACTGGCATCTGAATGGGGTCCCTAAAAGCAAAGGATCATTTGTGGTCCCTAACAGCGCAGAGTGCCCTGTGTATGAGGGACGGAGCATATTTCATTTTCCTGCTTCTTGTATCACTGAAGCTGTAATGGCCGTCATATTGGGTGTTACCCATCTTTCCCAGAAACTGATATGTTGAACAGACGGAGCGGAATGACTCCGGTGGGCTCTTTTGCGTATTTTAGGGAGAAATACTTGGGTAGGGGGCTTTCATGCATGAACCTGTGTATAATCATGGCTGCAGACGTCGTCACCATGTGGTGCCAGGAGCTTAACTCTTCAGGGCTCTCGTCTTTATCCTCCATATAACAGCGCTTAGATTTCATGTATACAGAGCTGTACCGCACCGCCAGCTGTTTACATACCAGACTACTAATCCCATCATGTTATATAACCCGGCGGATCTGAATGCAAAAAAAAAACAAGGGGAATGGAGTGCAGTTCAACCCAACTACCACAAAACTGAAATCTGCGGCATATTATATGGCACAAAGAATGGACGTATTCATTAAAGAGGGCGTCCGAGAGGTACCTTTACTCTACTTTTATAATGGGTCACAAAAAGTGCGGAGGTCTGACATCTGGATAATGAGAGCGGAGGTCTGACATCTGGATATTTGGATAATTTTAGAGCGATGGGTCCCAAGCCCCTATTCCCGGCCAGAGGGTTGGCTAGACACTGCTCGGTCCCATTCATTTCTATAGGCCTCTTTCATACGTATTGAAATCCGTCAGTGTTCTTGCTCTAGAATACTCCTGCATTCCTGATGCTATATCGGCGGTATTGCTTCAGGATTTCATCAGGATTTACATGCGTATTCTAATAGATTGTAATGTGCGTATTTGGAAACGAATATGCACAAAACTCGAACATGTGGCGGATTTCAGATACTGACGGAAATTATACGGCCATGTGAATAGGTCTATTCATTAACATAAGCAATGGATTCCAGTACATAAAATCCGGCCCATATACGGATTTCAAAAACCCTCATGTAAAAGCAGCCATAGGGAGTGAACATGTGTAGCTTAAAGTGTAAATGACCATTTTTGTAATATACTTTAATTACTGAAATCGTACATTTCTATTAGGAAAATAGCTGTAAAGTGGCCCATTTTGAGCCTTAGCGGCGCTCCTCTGTCTTCTGTTTACATATCTGTGGAGACTGAACCCTGACTGTGTTATGTAAACAGGAGACAGAGGAGCGCTGCTAAGGCTCAAAATGGGCCACTTTACAGCTATTTTTCTAATAGAAATGTACGATTTCAGTAATTAAAGTATATTACAAAAATGGTTAGTATCACTGCCCCTATACATTATATATTAAATCATTCTGTGCAGTGAATTCTTATGTAAATGGTCTCTTAATAACTTGCCCCTCCCCAGGGATTCCTGTAATCACAACCCTACTGTTTTTTGCCACTTTCTGTCATTGTTTTCATTTTGGAAAAAATACAGCAAGAAACCAACAAAACCGAAGAAAAGCCAGACCATGAAACATGTGCGTGAACCTTCTCCCCCCAAAAAAGCCACGTTTTTTTTTATGGTGTCCATGTAAGATTTTCCACCAGACACAAAAGGCCCTTGCCTAGGGAAGGTCCTGCAGAAGTGGCAGCTGCTCCTCTGGGTCAGGGCTGCTTTATAGTCTCCAGTGTGACCCACCAGAGCATAAGAAGATCCTCCAGTGGTCCCAGGGTCTGACTCCCTTTACACGGGCTGACAATTGAAACGATCATCGCTAACGAGCCTTACTAGTAACGCTCCTTAGCGTTGATCTGGCGGTGTAAATGCACCGCCGATTAACCGATGAACGAACTAAGCGCTTGTTCATCAGGCAATTGGATCTTTTTCATTGTTTGCCAGTTGCAGGTTGTGCTGTGTAAACAGGATCCGCTGCCAGGAAACAACGAGACAGTATGGGGAAGAGCGATGGCGTTAGTGATCACTGCTCCCCATACTCCGGAGGAGCTGGAGGAGATCGCTGCATGTAAATGCACCAGTCTCCTCTGCTAGCGATCAGCAGGTTCCTTCAGACAATCTGCTAGATCGTCAGGGACCATAGGGCCCAGCAAAAAGCAACCCTGAATGTGATAAAGCAGTAAATACATTTCTGGAGTGTTACAATGTATCAGTATCTGTTCCCACAGCACAAGGAGTTACTACTGGGAAGAAACATCACCAGTAATAAGACCTGCCAGGCAGATGCTTCTGCCTTGTGTCATGGATCCCCGGCTCCCGGATCAGCTGTGACCACAGGCAGCGCCCTGCATGACACCACATGTCACAAGCCAGGATTCCTGGACCTCACTTTCTAGTGTGTACTTGTACCTGCTCCTGGACTATATTAACAACACATGCCGTAGGAGGGGAAGATACAAAGCGTGTGACCTTGAGGGACCGTAACACTTAACATGGCTTGAAAGCCAAAGACAATAAAGAGAGACTTTGGTAGTTTACTGTTGCATGCGGAAGGTACTTTCACACTTTTCCGGCATAGAGTTCCGTCAAAAGGGCTCTATGCTGGAGAAGAACTGATCAGGCATATCCCCATGCATTCTGAATGGATAGAAATTGTTTAGTTTGCGTCAGTATGCCTTCCGTTCAGTCACTGTCAGGCGTTTTCGGCGAATGCTGCGGTATTAGGTCCGTCCAAAATGCCTGATCAGTCACCAGCATGCCGGATCTGGCATTAATTCCCATTGACTTGCATTAGTGCCGGATCCGGCATTGCGAAACAACTAAAGGACGGATCCATCCTTCCGGTCTGCGCATGCACAGACCGGGCAAACTGTGAAGAAGACGGATCCGTCCATCCGCGTGACAAGCGGAGAGACGGATCCGTTCTTCCAATGCATTTGTAGACAGATCCGCACCCGTATCCGTCTACAAATGCTGTCAGTGTTCACACGACGACGGAACTGCCTGCCGGATCACACTAACGCAGGCGTGAAAGTAGCCTTGGTCGGTAGGAAATCCCATGTTTGATCCCATTTCATATTGATTTACTGTGGGGAGCAGACAGTGTGAATTCACATGCCGCAGATTTGTTGTAGAATTTTCTGAGACTATCCCGTTCATGTGAATGGGTCTTGCAGAAATCCACGTGTTTGCCGATAAAGCATCCCCTATTCAGATGTATGAAGCTGATTTTAAGTGACAGAAATTTCTGCTACAAATCAAATTTACCCATAATCTAGTTTGTCAGCTTAAAGGGATTGTCCACTTCCAGTAAGGACATTGTCTTCTTAGGTCTGTTAAAGGGAATGTCCTATATTTTGAAATCTTTCTATATGTTTACGGAGGTCAAAGCTCTGCTTTTTCTGAAAAAAATCTTAATCATAAAATTGTGTTTAAATGCTGCCACCACTAGGGGGAGCTTAGAAACCTGCTGCGTACAAGTTACATGCAGAACTTTAATGATAAAAGCAAGGTCCGGAGCTCTCCCTGCTGGCGGCTGATAGTAGACAGAATTTTATCCAGTGGATTTTAAGCTGGGTGTCACAAAAGTGATGCACCTACCATTTCGACATCCCATGTTGGACATTCACTTAAAGGAACTGCTGGAAAATGAGACCCAGATCCATGTTTTGTGCAATGATCTGTTCCTGAAACCCCCCTGAGATAATATTTGAAAGGGAGAAACGAAGAAGTAGACAATCCCTTTAATAATAATTGTTAATTTTTCTTGAGTATAGAAGTGCTGGTGGCTTCTCCCCTCAGCCGTCTCCATGTCGGGGAGACCTGCCCCAAGAAATAGGGTGGATCGGGGCAGAGACCCCACTGTCAATCCACATTTTGTGAGAAATGTATTTGTTCTGTATTTTAATCAGTGTTTCCAGCAGATTTTACTCGTGATGGTTCTGGCGTCCCTGCATTTACACACAGTGGCGGCCATGTACACGGCTTACATCCATGGATACATCTCCATGGGTTTTGTAACTTGTGTACAAACTTTCATCCCTCTGAGTCGGGGGAGGGGTAATTGTGAGCAGCCTTTCCTCTTCACAGCATCGACTGACATGTTCTATTTTTACGTTTTTTTAATCCAGGGTCCACATCTTGAGGACGGCGAGGTTCTGATACATATTCTAGGTGCTTGGGGATTTCCTGAAGGAATAGAGATGCCCATCTGAAGCCATCAGACGCTGGAAAGTCTAATAAGGACAATTCTGATAATGTACGTCTCAGGGGGACATTTACTGTATAAAGCCTCATTCACACGTCAGTGTTTGGTCAGTGATTTCCATCAGGGATTGTGAGCCAAAACCAGGAGTGGAGACTACACAGAACAGGAGCAGGTCTTTCCCTTATACCTTATGTCTGTGGAGGCTCAAGTCCTGGTTTTAGCTCACAATTAGGGTCCATTCACACGTCCGTGTGTGTTTTGTGGATCCACGGATCCGCAAAACACGGACATCGGCGATGTGAGTTCCGCAATTTGTGGACCGCACATTGCCAGCACTACATAGAAAATGCCTTTTCTTGTCCGCAATTGTGGACAAGAATAGGACATGTTCTATTTTTTTCAGGAACGCGATAGCAGACCCGGAAGTGCGGATCCGCAATTGCGGAACCCGGGCGGGACATCGTCTGTCCCCATCTAAATTAATGGGTCCGCAATTCCATTCCACAAAATGCGGAACAGAATTGCGGACGTGTGAATGGACCCTTAGTGTTGAGCGAACTTGTGTTTTAAGTTCGGCGTCCAAAGTTCAGGTTATCGAAGAATCCCATTATGGATTCTGCTACCAGGATGTATGGATACAATTGCATCAAACACTCAGCTGTGAGAAGAATTTGGTCTGTAGGGTTTTAAGACTGAGGTATTTTCCTGGAAGAGGATGCAGAGGAGTGTTTTGTCGAGGTGGGCGACCAACGTCAGCTCTGCATTGCCTTCAAAATGGCTGACAATGTTTGCTGAACTTCCTGACTGCCGTGGGGTGTTCCCAGTACCTACCAAAAGTGGTCCAAGGAAGACTGGCAACAGGTTCATGATAGCCCAGGACTCAATGAGGTGCCACTGATCTATGGAGGCCACACCTTACAACTTGGAGGATCTGCTGGGAACGCCTTGGAGCCACATACTGCAGGACGCAAGGGGGACCTACTCAATCTAAGTGTCACGGACGTTCCTGCGACAAGTGGCAGGAGATCGGTGAGACTGGCAACACGTGGTTTGATCTGACATGTTTTCCGTTTGGTTCAAATGACGTCTGTGTTGTTACTGGTGCCTACCACACCTTCTTTCCCCAGGTGTGGTTATTAGGGTCATTTAACCTCCCTTATTGTTGTTTCTCCCACAATGCTGTGCGGTTGAAGCCTCTGTTTGGACCTTTGGATAGATTGTGGTTGGATCTCGGCTGAGTTCCTGGTGCTTCCGTAGCCTCTTTAAAGTTAAGTCTTTCCTTTCCCTTTTGTATTTTGTTTGGGTTCTGTGTGTTGCATTTCCCTATTGTTTGTATTAGGCCTGAAGGAGACTCCTGTTCGTCCTTCCTTTTGGAGGAACGGGTAGTCACGTCCCTGCCATTAGTACCAGGGTCCTATAGGGCTAGATAGGACTCTAGGTATTCCTGCGTATGAACTCACCTACCTTTAGGGTCTGTTCATACTAATAGTCAGTCAGGATTTTGGTTAGGGTTTTCACTAGGAGGTGTCCATTTTCCTTCCCCAGTTCTCAGGCCTGATTCCCTGCTTCCCCCTTCCCTCCTATGCTCGGTGTGGTGTTTCCCTCCTACACCGAAGCGTGACACTAAGGCAGGGGGTTCAATGTTATGGCAGAGGGGTGTACATGAATGGCTGATTCTTGCTGATGTCTCCTGTTCCTCAGCCCGACCTCCGCTGCTCCCGGCCGGGTTTATTTATTAGAGGCAGGAATGTCTCTGTGGACATGAAATAACCAGCGATGAGAGAGCGATTGTCCGCCGGCCAGGACTCGCTGTTCTCTGCCTTTTGTTTGGGGAGATATTTCCACATCCAGGGTTGATCAATCTCCAGGACCAGTTTATTCTCCATTTTCGTAGAAACCTTTGGACACAGACTGAGAACTTTTTTTCTTATTATACTCCCACTGCCTGTGCTGGGGTGTAGCTAGAAGAGCCTGAGGGGCACCCAGAAGACCCTCTACCAAATCAGAAGACATCAGTATTAGTAATGGCAGGTACGGGTCCTGTTACATATTTTTTTTGATCCCCGGAGATTGTAAAGCTCTGGCTCTATGAAGCGTCTGGACCCCAGTGCAAAATTTACAACAGGCTCCTCACCTATGGTGGCCAAAGGACTTGTATCCCAGCTATGAACAGACCCTAAGGCCTCATGCACACGACCGTATCCGCTTTGCGTTTCCGCAAAATAGGAGTGCACGCTGCCATTTCTTTTGTAACTCCTGTAGAAATGTCCTATCCTGGTCTGCAAAATGGACAAGAATATGACATGTTATTATGTTTTTTTTTTTGCAGATATACGTATGTGGACAGTACCTGGTATGCTGTGCACATCTTTTGCTGCCCCATTGAAATAAATGGGTCTGCATCCAATGCGCTAAAAATGCGGATCAGATGTGGAGCGAACATAGGGTTGTGTGCATGAGGCCTCACACTAATTCTACTGACCGGGCTCCCCGCACTGTCGCAGCTGCTTCTCCCTGTGCGCGGATGAAAACATCCAGTGTCGGGGGGAGCAGCGAATGGTAGGTGGTGACATGGACAAGCCTCCCTAGGGCCATTTTTTCTATTGTGTTGTCTGGTGAGAGTTGTCAGTCTTTACTGAAGTTGTTTCATTTTATTCACGAATAAAGAACACAGGTCTAATGCTGGTTCTAGATGCGACCACGGATATCGCTGTAAGGTTTGCGATATATTAGGCAGCAAAAAAGTTTAAATGGTTATTTATTCATCTAAAACGCCCCCTGGATAATCGGCGGTAGGAGCGCACGCTTTGCTTTAAAAGGTAATATTTTGCTTGGGTTAAGAAAAAAAATCATGTCTGTTGTGCAGTCAGAGGAATAATTAACTGGAGTCCTGTCTTCCAAATAATCTGCGCCGCCACGTTCCTCCACAATGTCACAGATTAAGCTGCAAGGTTTAACCCTCTCCTTTCCACAACAGCCGCACAGCTCATGTTCAGTGAATTAAACGCATCAGCCCAGAATTCAAGGAAACAAGCGCCACCTAGTGGTCGGGAAAATAGTAACAAGGACAACAACATACCCAACCTACACAAATAACAAAAGGCCCATTCCCTTCAGCCATAAAGCGCCCTCCTTATCACAGAGCATGTCTCTTTAACAATCCGCCGGTCAACCCCTTACGCTAGGTTCACACTTGAGCGTATTTGATACGCGCGTTTTTGGAAATAGGAAACGCGCGTTGTACGCACGTTCGTGTGATTGACCACTCTGGCGTCAATCACAATACGCGCGACAAAACGCCCCAAAGAAGCTCCTGTACTTCTTTGGGCGTAGGGCGTTTTACAGCGCGTTCGTACGCGCTGTAAAACGCTCAGGTGAGAACAATGCCCATAGGGAAACATGGGTTTTCGCCTGTTGAGCGTTTTACAGCGCGTAGGAACGCGCTGTAAAACGCTCAGGTGTGAACCCAGGGTTAGTGACCACGCACATTTTTTCCAAATTGCATTTCAAAAGCTATAACTTTTTCGTTTTTTCATCAATATACCTTTATGAGGCCTTATTTTTTGCAGGACAAGTTATAGTTTTTAATGCACCATTTTGGGTGCATATAATCATTAATTAACACCAGCTATCTGTCTAAAACCCCCTTTGTTTACGTCAGTAAAAAGGCGTATGGTGGTCACTAAGGGGTTAAAGTATACATACCCTTTTAAAATCTATTAGTAAATATCTTGATTCAGCCCTCACCAGATAGATAGAAGTCTCCCTGAGGGCTCATGCACACGGCCGTTCACTTGAAAGGGGCCGCAATCCGGAGATGCGCACCTCAAAAAAGTAGTGCATGCATACGGCGGCCCCATGGTTGGTGCTCGTGCATTCCAGACTGCAATTTGCGGTCCTTAGCACGGGCCCGGCCAGTTCGTGTGCATGAGCCCTGACTGCGAGGACCTCTTCCAGGTCTTAGATTCCCTGTGCTCTGCTAGTACATAACAGGTTCAGTCCTTCCATCGACTATGATGTATCTGCCCTTGAAGAGAAACATTGTCCGTTCCCCTAGTAACAGTCAAGAATGGTTTTGTATAGAAAAGAAGGATACATTGAAATGTATCGATGGTATAAAGTTGATACATATTTTAAAGGCACAGTGACGCCATTACATAACCTGTACTGCGGGTAGCACCACCAGCAGCCTGTACAGTCCAGATTTACTGTTGTATCTACAGTCGCTGGTATGTGCCGCACACAGGACAATAACCTACGAGAACCGGCACCAGTCAGCGCCATTCTGGGTCCGTCACCATATCTGAGACTTATCTGGTTTCGGACCGGTCTAAGAATATTGTAATAAGTGCCTGGAATGAGGAGACCTGACCCCACCCCAGTCCGTTACTCGTGGCCCTCACTCCCCTTGGCACCTGGCATCACAATCAGATTACAGGTCTGAATACTTATGTCCATGCAAGATTTAAAAATGTTTCTTTTTAATAAATTAGCAAAAATTTCAAACATTCTGTTCCAGGGGCGGACTGGGAACGTAAGGCCTCTTTCACACGAATGATACGGATTGTGCCAGGATGCGTTCAGTGAAGCTCGCACCATTTCGCAAGCAATTTCAGTTTTGATGTGATTTTCACGCGTGTGAAAAAAACCCTAAACAACAATCTGCATCTCCTGGTAACCATCAGTGAAAAACGTATTGCACCGAGATTGCATGCAGGATACATCAATGCGTTTCCCATTCACGTCTATCGGGCCGGAGCTGCGTGAAAAACGCAAAATATAGAACATGCTGCGATTCTCATGCAACGCAGAAGTGATGCGTGAAATAAAACGCTCATGTACACAGACCTATTGAAATAAATGGGTCAGGATTCAGTGCGGGTGCTATGCGTTCACGTCGTTTGTGTGAATGAGGCCTAAAGTGGCCCTGGAAAAAAAAACTGTGGCCCAATGTTGTAGGTCGGTCCAAATTGACAGAAGGCTGGGCATTGGCCCACTGGGAAACTTCCCTGTAGGGTCTATGACCAGTCCCCCCATTCTGTTTTCACTTTCTCATTATGGGGAATTGAGAGGAGAATGATGGGGAAAAACTGTTTTTTTTTATTTTATTTATTTTAGCACAAGGCGGCAACATAACAAGTGAAAAAAGTGAAAGGATCTGAAAACGTTCCGAATGCGTTGTAAAAAGACACATGGTAGGTGGGGACCCTGTTAGGGAGAGTTCACATAACCGTTATTTTTCCTTTCTTCCGATTCCTCAGTACTTTTTTTCTCTTTAAAAAAAAAAGATGTCAGATGGAAATGCCGAAAACGGATGCCAAATGTGCATAACTAATGCACAGGATCTGTTTTTTTTTTCTTTGTTTTTCTGTTCTTCTGACAGATTAGAAGAATGGAAAAATAATGGTGATATGAACTCTCCCTCACAAATTTTGCATTGGGGTTCACAGCTTTAAAGGGATATTCCCATCACAGACAATGGGGGAATATCGCTAGCGATATGCTCCCATTGTCTGTGATGGGAATACCCCTTTAAGCTCCACTTCTGCCTTAAAGGGGGATTCCCATCACGCCGTTTCATACTTACCTGCTACCGGCGCTCCATCCACTTCCTGGTTTCGGCAGGGGGCGGGCTTCATCTTGATTGAAGTCTTCTCCCGGCCGGGCCTTGCGCTGGACTGAACGCGCACACCGCAGCGCATGCACCATGGTGACTTCTTCCTGGCCAGTATACTATACTGCCCAGGAAGAAGTCACCATGGCGCATGCGCGGCGTCGGTGTGCGCGTTCAGGACTGCGCGTGGCCAGGAGAAAAGAAGAAGTCTTCTGCGCAAGCGCGGCCACTGCAACTCCAGAGAAGAGCGGTGGCCGTAACCAGGGGAGAGGGAAGACAACAATCAGGTAAGTATAGATCCATTTTCTCCTAATGGGTGGGAATAAGTTAATTACATAAATTTAGAAACATGATCACTGTAAAATCATTAACATATTTAACAGTGATCATTGTGATGGGAATACCCCTTTAAGAAGCCCTTTACACTCCCTGATGTTTAGGCAGATTAAGGCCTCTTGCACACGACCGTGGTTTGGTTCTGCATCTGAGCCGCATTTTTTGTGGCTCGGGTGCGGACCCATTCACTTCAATGGGGCCGCAAAAGATGCGGACAGCTCTCCGTCCGCGGCCCCGCAAAAATTATAGATCATGTCCTATTCTTGTTCGTTTTGTGGACAAGAATAGGCATTTCTATAATGGGCCGTCTGTTCCGTTCCGCAAATTGTTTTGCGTTTGTGTGCAAGAGGCCTTACGCTAAGGAGTATTCGTAGGAACGCTTGTTGTTGATTATCTGCCAGTATAAAGGTAACGCCAATTACCCAATGAATGAGCAAAACGAAATATCGTGTGTGCAGTCATCTGAACCAGCGTTTCTGGGCAGCAGATTGTGGTGTCTAAACACCCTCTGCTGCCGGCAAACAATAGGGACGAGCGATGGCATTAGCGATTACTGTGGGGGAGATGGCTGCTTGTAAATGCGTCAGTCTCCTACACTGGCGAGCAGACGATTGTGGGATGAAATGTTACCTTCCCACAATCACTTGTTACATCTGGACGTGTAAAGGGGCCTTTAATTAGATAATGAAATGGGCTCTAATTGGGCCCCCAAACTGCAAAACAGCTAATGACCTGAGCACATCTGTAGCTCTTCTCCATCCACTTGACTCTGCTTGTTCGCCGAGTCCTGACACCAGGGGCGTCGCTAGGGCTTTTTATCTGTGGGCCAGTGCCGGTATCAAACTACCACTGCCCCGAACCTCGCCAGGGCCGTCTTTACCGCGGGGCAAAAGGGGCAGCTGCCCCGGGCCCAGTTCCTCCTGGGGGGCCCAAGACAGCTGCCTCTTGAGCCCCGCTGGCCACTGCCCACAAGTTCAATGAGGACCGGGAAGCGGTGAAAGCTCTATATTCACCGCTTCCTGGTCCTCGGCTCTCCGCTGTGAAGGCTGCGCACATGTGATGTTGCGCTGTGATCTCATGCTGTGCGCGCCAGTTCACAGCACAGGCTGAAGAGGAGGAAGACCGAGCGCGGATAGTGAGGAGTGGAGGCGTCCGGAGCAGGAAAGGTAAGTGTTTTTTTTTTTTTTTATTGTACTTATGAGGGTGATGGAGGCACTGGGGCTGGCATGGCCAACCTGTGGGTCTCCAGCTGTTGTAAAACTACAATTCCCACCATGCCCTGCTGTAGGCAACCTGGGCATGCTGGGAGTTGTAGTTTTGCAACATCTGGAGAGCCTCAGGTTGGCCATCCATGCACTGGGGGCTGAAGAGAGGCATATGGGGGGGTAATGGAGGCACTGGGGCTGAAGAGAGGCATATAGGGGCTGAAGAGAGGCATATAGGGGCTGAAGAGAGGCATATGGGGGCTGAAGGGAGGCATATGGGGGCTGAAGGGAGGCACATGGGGCTGATGGAGGCATATGGGGGCTGAAGAGAGGCATATGGGGGCTGAAGAGAGGCATATAGGGGCTGATGGAGCAATATTGGGGCTGAAGAGAGGCATATGGGGGCTGAAGAGAGGCATATAGGGGCTGATGGAGCAATATTGGGGCTGAAGAGAGGCATATGGGGGCTGATGTTATTTCTTATTATGCAAATTTCAACACAGTGGGCTTGTGCCCCGAATGTTTTCAGACCCCAGCAACGCCCCTGCCTGACACTACATCGTATCTCAAGGACTTTCAAGTTGCAGCTCCCGTGTGTATAGAGCCCAGGACACTGCATTATGAGGTCTTTCTACATAGAGATGTTTGTACAGATGTAGCAGAGTTCGTCCTGTGATAAAATACCGTAAGTTTACCACCAATGGAAGCACACCAGTAACAGACTGTGGTACCGCAACAAGCAGGGGCGTAGCTAACGGCTCATGGGCCCTGGTGCAAGAGTTCAGCTTGGGCCCCCCTTCCCTCAGTGCTTTGTGTGTCTTCTTATGCGGCACAAGGGTCTTTGGGCCCCTCAGGCTCCTGGGCCCGGTAGCGACTGCTACCTCTGCACCCTCTATAGCTACGCCCATGGCCACAAGGGGTGTATCACATCACTATATTTCTCAGCTCCCACAATACTGTGCATGTGAGGACTGTACATAGTACATGCAGGTTTGGGGCCCTGCAGGTGTCGTCTCTGTGGACCTCGTGGATTTCAACCCTGGAGCAGATAAACCTGTCTACATGTCTGATTTCTGAGTAGGTTCTCCACACGAGATGATGTGATGGGGTCACTGAGTTCTCTTCTCTGCTGGGGAAGATTCCAAACCAAAAAAACATTTTCCTATCTGTAACTTATCACTCACAAGGCAAACGACCTGATACTTGTGTTTTTCTAAGAAATATATTGATCTGAACGTCAACTTCTCTCAGATCCTGATTCTTGCAGTTTGTGTTGTTCTGCCATCTGATACATTGTAACAAGACCCTCAGAGACAGGGGCCCTTATATAAAAGCTAACCTGGGGCCCTGCACCTCACTGGCTATTGTGTAGGATTGATTTGCATCGTGTCTGTGTCCTGCCTGTCTATGGTGCAATTACTTTTATGAGGGGCTTTGTGCCCACTTATGACTGCTACCCTCAGAACGGCAGCATTGCTCCACAGTACGTTAACTGGGTTGTCTAGGATTAGCCAAAAATGTCTGTTTCTTCCAAAATTGGTTGTGTGCGGTATTGCAATTTAGCGCCATGCACGTTAATTGAGCTGAGCTGTAATACCACACAGAACCTGTGCACAGGTGCGGCGCTGTTTCTGGAAGTAGGCTGCCATGTTTTATAATCTTGGAAACCCCTAAAGATATTAACGTGAAGCCTCCAATGATGGTGGTCGCCGCACAGAGATATTCATATCTGCAAGCGGTTTTGATAGGTTATCACTAGAACTGCAATGTCTGGTTTGGACGATCTGTTTTGTTACAAGGGTCCAGCCGAAAATAAACTGATCAGTGGGTGTCCTGCTGCTGGGACCACCAGCGAGGGAAGCCTGGCAGCAAGGGTTCTGTTCCTTGCAGCGCCATCACTGGAGAAATGAAGCATTACATGGTGCCCATTGAAATCAATGGCTTGTATGATGCACGGATGTGCGGGGTCCTTCAGAAAGAAATATTTTCTAAACCAGACAGTCTCTATTATTTAGCTTCCACGGGGACTGTCACCCGGCTTTTCCTGGGTATGACGAGACAGCATTGCCATTCAGGAATCTGCAAAAGCTGGGTGGCGAGCCCCATCAGAGGCGAGATGACTCTGCACAGTCACATGGCTACGGAACCAGCATTAGAAAGAGTTAAACATCAGATTCCGGGAGGACAGGATAATTGGGGTAGTCCTGGTAATCCGGATAAAGCTGGAAGCAGAAATATCCTTTCTAAAAACACACAAAGTGGAATATTGTGCGGGGATTACGCCCGCGATCCATGTCCTGATATAAAACGCTTTGCTGTTAATGAAGCCGCCACATTCACTTCCTGTGGGAAGTCGATCGCCTTAGGTAGGGAACGTGATGTGGACTAATAGGGAACATGCTGCCTGTACCCAGAGTGGAGGACGACATCCTTAGATGAACTATGCCCGGAGATACCGGGCGAGGAGGGCACCACCAGCCAAAATGAGCAATTGGGTCCAGTAGTCTCCTGCAAATTAAGTGCAGCCACTGATGGGCACAGCTGGGGGTCCACAGGAACAGTGTCATCCTGGTGGTACCAGAACGTAGGCACTGCCTACCACCGTACTTACTGAAATTCTTAAATAGGGCCTCTGGCGGATCCCCTGGAGCTCCCCTTTATGCTAGCAGATGTTCACAAGGGGTATGATGGGGGTGGTGGTGCATCTTCATGCCCCAACCTCCCCCTTCTTTGCATCATCCGCAACACCGCCCATGGTGTGTCCTATATCGACCTACTACTACCCCAACCTCCCTCTCATTGTGTACCAAAGAATGGCCAAACAGCTTCGCCCCCACACCAACCGAGGTGATGAGTGAGATGCAGGTAGGGGGTCGGGTATTGAAACACCCTCACCCAGAATCTTCCACGTGAATGAGTTTAATTTCAGCCATGGCTCAGCTCCCGACGGAGAACAAATTTTCTCGAATTTTTGCCCTTGGTGCCACCTGAAATATTCTGGCTCCATGGCCATTCCAGTCGCCGGGCCGTGTTCTCTGCTGTTCTTTCCAGGCCACAAAGAAATTTCTGTTCATTCTGTTCACCTGAAATCTAAGTCGAAAGGTGTCAGAGGCGCTGAGGTCCCGTTGGCGCTCGCCCAGGCCCGTGGCCACAGCTCAGGTATAAAATATCAGGGAGGTTTAAAAAGAAAATCTGATGCTGGGATCAGTCCAGGACTCCACGGGACTGGTTAACAAGGTTGGTGGGACCTGGTGGTCAACAGGAGACGTGACTAGGGGGGCTCCACTGCCAGTCAGGGACTTCAGTGCCTGTGTGGGGTAGAAGGGAAATCTTTGGGTTCACACATATGCCAGGGTCTTGCTTGATACCCAACTTCTCAGTTGACTCCCTGGTTCCCGGATCAGTGGTTGCCACAGGTAGAACGTGGCCTGGGCTCCATTACAAAATCTGTAGCTTACCATGAAGGGGGAGTAATAGGAGTTGGGTAACACGTGACTGAAGGATCACCATAGAGACACATTGGCCTACGTAAGAGCTGTATACACACAATGGTAAATGATTTTTTTTTAACTAAGACTACATTGAAAGTTGCTTCCTTTTTTGATACATTATTTTTTGAGCAATTAAAATACAAAAGTCTACACGCCCTTAGGCCTCGTGCACACGGCCGTTGTTTTTGTCCGCGTCCGAGCCGCATATTTTGCAGCTCGGGCATGGAGTCATTCACTACAATGGGGCCGCAAAAGATGCGGATAGCACTCCGCGTGCTGTCCGCTTCCGTTGCTCTGTTCCGTGGCCCCACAAAAAAAATAGAGTATGTCCTATTCTTGTCCGTTTTGCGGACAAGAATAGGCAGTTCTACAATGGGCCACGTTCCGTTCCGCAGAACGCGGAGCAGCTTACGTGTTTCGCGGATCCGCAGTTTCCAGACCGCAAAACACATACGGTCGTGTGCATGAGGCCTTACACTGAATTATTACACTGTTAAACTCTCTATAGTCGATGTTGACCTGGTTTTAAGGAAGGGGGAAGATGCCGCATGGCGAATTGTTAGAATAGAAAACATTTCTTCTTAGGCCTCTTGCACACAACCGTATAGCTTTTTCAGTATTTTGCGGTCCGCAAAAAATACAGATTACGTCCGTGTGCATTCAGTTTTTTGCGGAACGGAACAGCTGGCCCCTGATGGAACCGTACTATCCTTGTCCGTTATGCAGACAATAATAGGACATGTTCTATCTTTGAACGGAACAACAGAAATACGGAAACTGAAAGCATACGGAGTACCTTCCTTTTTTTGCGGATCCATTGAAATGAATGGTTTTGTATACGGAAAGCCAAAAACGGAACATAAACAGAGGCCTTAGGCCTCTTTCACACGACCATATGGCTTTCTCAGTGTTTTGTGGGCCATTTTTTGGGATCCGTTTTTACCTTTTTTGTTTCCGTTTCGGTTCCGTTTTTCTGTATGGCATTTACAGTATACAATAATTACATAGAAAAAATTGGGCTGGGCTTAAAATGTTCAATAGATGATTCCACAAAAAACGGAATTTCCGTATGCGTTCCGTTTTTTGCGGATCCATTGACTTGAATAGAGCCATGGATCGTGATTTGCGGGAAATAATAGGACATGTTCTATCTTTGCACGGAACGGAAAAACGGAATGCACACGGAAACACTTCCGTTTTTTTTTGTGGGACCATTGAAATGAATGGTTCCGTATACAAAAAGCAAAAAAACGGTCGTGTGAAAGAGGCCTTAGGGTCCATTCACACATCCGTGTGTGTTTTGCGGATCCACAAAACACGGACATTGGCAATGTGGGTTCCGCATTTTGCGGACCGCACATTGCCAGCACTCTCATAGAAGATGCCTTTTCTTGTCCGCAATTGCGGACAAGAATAGGACATGTTCTATTTTTTTGCGTAACTGAAGTGCAGATCTGTAATACCGGATCCGGGCGGGACATAGTGTGTCCCCATAGAAATGAAAAGGCCGGCAATTCCGTTCTGCAAAATGCAGAACAGAATTGGGGACGTGTGAATGGAGCCTTATGCTGTGGATGTACAGCTGCTGATACACGCTGTTCTCTTGCTATTCTGTACAGTACGACCAGCAGAGGTGAGCTCAGGACAGCCCTCTATTCACACAGCAGCAGAGGAGACGGGAGGCGTGCGGTGGGATTACACCTAGGGGTGTTGATGGCTGTAATAGTCTATGACCATTGGATAATCCAGAATATTGAATATTTCGGCTCCCGTCAAAGAGGTTGCCCCGAAACAACCGCATCCGTCCAGAGGTTGTCTGGAGCTGCACTACCGCACACAACCTGTGGACAGGTGTGGCGCTGTCTTTGTTAGAGCTATGTTCCTTTCAGTGCTCGACAAGCCAGGAATATTCCCATTGCATGTGACACACAAGGTCGATTATTGGAGACGCCATCAGCAGGAGGTTATTTGCTCTTCATTGTGACAGGTTAATAAAGCCCCCCACCCCCAGTCTTTTTCTTGAGCGTGGAGGCTGGTACCCACATCACCAGAAACTCACGATACAAATAACATATTAACAGTTCCCATGCCCCCCGCACCTGTCAGTGCAAGGCTCCTAGCCGTCAGGTTAAAGGGTTAAAGCAAATAAAACCTGCAGATATTTGCACTGGAGTTATGCGATCGGAGAGCGGGTTAATGAATGGCGTCTGCAAATTTGTTTTAGGTTTGATATTATGTGAAGTGGTAATTGTTTTACACCAGCGCATCCACATGAAAAATCGGGTCAGGAAGGGGCACTTCAGCTGCTGTAAAACTACAACTCCCAGTATGCACACTTGCTCGGCTGTTTTTGGAAACTCCTATAGAAGTGAATGGAGTGGTTTCCCAGCAGCTGGGGGTTGCTCTCCCCCATATTATATCACATGCAGCAGCTGGATGAAGATAATGTTACTCAGGTTTTCAAGACTTTAAAGGCCTCATGCACATGAACGTATTTTGGGTCTGCGTCCGAGCCGCGTATTTTGCGGCTGGGGCGCGGACCCATTCACTTCAATGGGGCCGCAAAAGATGCGGACAGCACTCTGTGTGCTGTCCGCGTCCTTTGCTCCGTTCCGTGGCTCCGGACAAGAATAGGCATTTCTACAATGGGCAGCGTTCCCTTCCGCAAGAATGCGAAACAGCTTCCGCGGATTGCGGACCGCAAAACACCTACGGTCGTGTGCATGAGGCCTAATACTGATGACCTATCCTGAGGATAGCTCATAGCTCACCAAGTCCAGCGCCGTACCTTGTATCGCGGCTGTGATTGGTATCGCAGCTCAGCCGCATTCACTTCTATGGGCCTGAGCTGCTCCTGGGCCACATGACCGATCAACGTGTCAGCACTGGCCTAGGAAAAGCTGGGAGAGCCAATGCCTTCTCAAACAGCTGATCGGTGGGGGTCCCGAGTGTTGGACCCCCACTGATCAGATGCTGATGACCTATCCGGAGGATAACCCCTTTGAAGAGCCAAAAGACTGTTCTAAAAATAAGTCTTGGTACAATTGTATCCAGTCTACATAATATTCTGCAAGCCAAACATTAGACTTCAGACCGATACATTTTCCCTACGTTGATACATTGTATCAGTCTGAAGTCCATGGCGCTCAGCTCACACAGGATTGGATACAACTGTAGCAAACCCTATGAGAAGTATTAAATGGAGTCCCTCGCCAGTTTTAGGCCTCATGCACACAAACGTATTTTCTTTCAGTGTCCGTTCCGGTTTTTTTCTGGACCGTATACGGAACCATTCATTTCAATGGGTCCACAAAAAAACAAACAGAAGTTGCTCCATGTGCATTCCGTTGCCGTATGTCTGTATTTCTGCTCCGCAAAAAAATAGAACATGTCCTAATTTTGTCTGCATTACGGACAAGGATAGGACTGTTCTGTTAGGGGCCAGCTGTTCCGTAAAATACGGAACGCACACAGACGCCATCCGTATTTTATGCAGACCGCAAAATACATATGTTCGTGTGCATGAGGCCCTACGGGGTCCTGACGTAGGGCAACAAACAAGTGCCAGATCTCCTTAGCGAAATGCTGGGTCGCTTTCGTTAATGGACTCTTGTGCTACACAGCTTCCGCACAGGCTGAGTCACTATATTCATGAGCTCACGGCTCTCTCCGTCCACCTGCTGCTGATTCATATGGAAAAAAAAACTGTCAATCAGAGGCAGGTGGGCGGGGAGAGCCGCGAGCTCATGAATATGGGGATTCGGCCTGTGCCGGAGCGGTTAGAACCTAGCAGCATAAGGGCCCATTCACAGGACTGTATATTTGTGTCCGAATCCGTTCAACAATTTTGCAGAACCATTCACTTCAACGGGGCCGCAAAAAAGGTAGAATGTGTCCTATTCTTGTACGTTTTGTGGACAAGAATAGGCATTTCTTGCATTGGGCTAAATTTTCCGTTCCACTGCAGGACATGTTGACTAATCTGTCAATTTTAACATCAGTTTGAGGGCTTAGTAAGACCGCAGTGTGCACCTGTCTTGTCATTGCTATATTATTTATCACATCCACACAATTGCCATCTTGTGTAGGATGTCTATTGTGGTACTTGTGGTCCGCTGCGGGCATCCTCCACCGTATGCATTGTTGCTGGGGATCGCCATTAGCAACGGGCCACAAGTGCAGGATCTGCTCCCTTGTATATTGTTATCGCAATTCATGCGCTTCTCATCTTCTTTGTGTGGTGCCAAATAAATAGAAGTTATAAGTATGTGTACACCATACAGCTTTCATAATGAGACAATATACATATGCACAACTGCATTTTTGGGTTGAGCACATCCTGCTTCATGCCACCTTTCAGTTGTTTTGTGTATAAATTTTCCGTTCTGCAAAACGTGGAACACACAGCCGGTATCAGTGTTTTGCGGATCTGCAATATGCAGATCGCAAAACGCATACGGTCATCCGAATGAGCCTTAAAACTGGTGACATATTACCTTTAAAGGGGTTGTCTCAGTTCATCAAATGGCATTTATCATGTACACAAAGTTAAAGGGGTTGTCCGCTATTGTAATATTGATGACCTATCCTCAGCATGCGCTGGTACGAGCGCTGCCTTCTCGACAATGGCGCAGCAAGCCGTGTTGCATCTCCACTTAAATAGGAGCCGCCCCAGTGAAGTGAATGGGGACAGAGGAGCTGTAATCACACACGCTCACCATCAACTTTGCAGCAGCAGCAGCAGAGCAGCGAAGGCTGCACCAGTACGAGCGCTACAGTCACTTCTAACTGCTGATCGGTGGGGGTACCAGCAGTCGGACCCTGCCGATCTGATCCTGAGGATAGGTCATCAATATACCAAAAGTGGACAACCCCTTTAATAAAAGGCACTTAGTAATTCATTTTTCAATCACATTATACACGTCATGGTTCCCGCATATCCAGCAGTGGTGGCCGCACTTGCACACTATAAGCCCTCATGCATATGGCCGTTGCCGTATTGCGGCCCGCAAACAGTGGGTCCGCAATATACTGGCACCGGCAGTGTCCACCCCGCAGGATCAGTGCGGACCGGAGGCACAGAACCACTACAGAGTGTTTCTGTGGGCTTTCTCTCCGTGCATGCACTACTTTTTTGCGGTACGGAAGGATCACGGATCCATTCAAGTTGAATGGGTCTGGATACGTCTGCGGAATCCACATGGATGTTGCCCGTGCAAATTGCGCTGTCCAATGAACGGAACGGCCAACCTAAGAAAGAAAGCCGTCTCTGGTGTCAGACCACAGGGCAGCTCCCATAACGCTGCAGCACAGATATGAGGTGGCCGTATACCCTGGATATGAGCAGTGTATGAGGTGATGAAAAAATGAATCCAGCCAACAAAGGAGGCAATATGGAGAATCCCAATACATTAGGAAGTGCCTTGTAGTAACTTTCTCTACATGATAAATGCCACTTACTGAAGTGACACAACCCCTTTAAGGCTACTTTTGCACTTGCGTTGTTAATTTCACTATTGAGATACCGGCAGAGGATCTCAATCCCAGAATTAAACGGATCCGTTTTGATTTTGCACACCAGGGTGCATCCGTTCTGTTAGGATGCGGTTGTGTGAAATCAAAACGGGAAAAAAAACGGATCCGTCGCTAAACACATTGAAAGACAATGGGTGACTGATCTGGTGTTTGGGCTCCTAAAAAAAAATTAATCCGTCACCATTGACTTACATTGTTTTCCGTGTTTATGACCGGACACTAAACTGTACCTTGCAGCGGTTTTGCGTCCGGTCACAAACCGGAATGCTGACGGAACGGAAGACATCCTGAACGGATCCCTTTCCATTAAGAATGCATGAGGACTAAACGAAAACGTTTTTTTTTCTTCTGGTATTGAGAACCTCTGCCGGATCTCAATACCAGAAAACAACAACGCAAGTGTGAAAGTAGCCCAAGAATGCCCAGGTTCTCAACCTCTGGGTGTAAAAAAGCTTTCTATTCACTGACAGCAAACGGAGATGATAAACCATATTAGAAATTTACAAAAGCCAATTTACGTGAAGCACATTATATTTTTAATATACAACCCTGGCATCCTTGTTTAGAACTTCAGATGGAGTACGTGCCGGGCATGAGAAGCGCTGCAGGGCGTTCTTCTCTTCCTGGGGTCAGGAGCGGGCTCGTTTTAGTGGGTCAGTGACAGAACTAACAGATAACTTTGGTCTCGCTGGGTTCAGTCATCACATATTATCCATGGGAAAGACTAAACAACAAGACCGGGGACACAGGAAGCGGGATCTGAATACTGATGAAAGGGAAAAAGACACTCAATGGACTTTGAAAGGATTTCCCACCTAAGTCTGCAGCAGGAGGAGCACACCCAGCTTGTCTGGACTTCTGAATGCAGCAGGATATGCCATAAATATCAGATAGCTGTGGGTCCCACAAAAAATATACTGCAGTTTTCAAACCAGCACCCGGATCTGAATACTTTAGAAATTTCATGTAATTAAAAATTTACTATAGCCACTGAGTTATTCAATAAAATGCATCTGTATAGCGCCACCTGCTGTTTTTTCTTATTTCTTTGTCCGGCTCACTTAGAAGGCCGCACATGCCCCGTTTAATCTTTCAACTGCCTCCTGAGTTGTGATAAAGAGAGAGCTGCAGCAGAAAGGACACATCCCCTTAGCTGCAGCAGAATGGACATTCCCTTTGAGCGGTCAGCTTGATATAAATCTAGCAGAGCAATGGATGGGGAGATCTCTGAATCCATGTGAGGTGCAGGGCTGGTTCTAGCTTTGTTGGAAAGATTGTCATGTACTGTATGATGACGGAGTTATTTTTTTTTTACATTAGTCATGGGGTAACGCCTTTAAGATGCAAACCCTGGATCCCTTGTGGCTCTATGTGATGTAACTTTGGTTCAGTGGAACTGCGGGGGCATAGGGTTAGGGTAATACATGCTGGATAGTTACACAGTGATGCCTAGGAGGTGGGGTGCACTGTGCACCTCAATACTGCTGGGATACGGGCGTGGCCTTTTCGCTAAGCAACCATCAGATGGTGCACAGCGTGCAGCTAGGATAGCGGTAATGAGAGCGGGTCTGCAATACATGGGCACTGGCCATTTGCACCCCGCATCACGGATGCGGACCCATTCACTTGAATGGGTCTGCAATCAGGAAGGTCGGTGCGGAGCGAAGCACAGAACCCCCCCCGGAGTGCTTCCATGGGGTTTCCGCCCGTGCCTCCAGACCGCAAAAAAAGTAGTGCATGCGCTACTTTTTGCAGTGTGGACTGTCAGATGCGGATCACGGACCCCATTCACGTCAATGGGTCAGCCCTACGTTCGGTGCTCGTGCTTTGCGGTCTACAGCACGGAACCAGCCAGTTCGTGTGTATGAGGCCTTAGGATTCGGGCTTATTCTCTGTGCTGGTAGTTTGGTTCATTAGCACCGCGGTCAGGCCAGGATGTGCAGCCATCATACAGATGCTAGAATGTACCCACATTACCGCCATCTCAAAGCGTGTCGCAGGAACATCTGTCCTGTTCATTTCACTTGCAGAATTCTGTGCACATGCTGCAAAAACAACCTTAATCAGACGACTGTCAATGCACCGCGGCATGCAAAATGCATCCGTTTACGCTGGATCTGATGCAGGACTACAACCACCAAATGCAAAAAGCAAAGCAAATGCTATAAAATGACATTTATGCAGAGCTGTAAGTAAAAAAAAAAAAAAAAAAAAGTGAACCCAACCTCATACCTGACAATGTGCACCCTGGAAGTAATGGATCAGGACGTGCACATACTGCCCTCTAGTGTTTAATGTCTAGAGGCATTCCGTTATAGAATTGGGTTATGGTCCGTGGTAACGAAATCCATAATGCAATTCTGCTTTTACCACCAAACTAATTTCTGAGTCATGAGTTTGGGAATATGGAATTTTTTTTTTTACGTAGTGCCACACGTCTCTATGATATTCCAGCCTGTCCATGTGAAACGTGTAAGCTTCCGTACCGATCACGGTGCATAAAGGGTTTAATGGCCAGAATCCGCATTTCCAGTTAGCGCTGGGGGACGGTTGTCAATCACAGCTGGCCAGCAGCGAGTCCATACAATAGACCAGTGTTTCCCAACCAGTGTGCCTCCAGCTTTTGCAAAACTACAACTCCCAGCATGCCCGGACAGTCTTTGGCTGTGCAGGCATGCTGGGAGTTGTAGTTTTGCAACAGCTGGAGGCACACTGGTTGGGAAACACAGCAATAGACAACACATGCATGGAGGAAGATGATCAGGAAGGTTTTGGGAATTTTGCAGCTTCAACAATGAACAAAGTGCAATAATATTGGACTCAATAGGATGCATCCAGCACTGAGGGGTAGGGCCTCATGCACATAGCCGTATTACAGCTCCACACCACCATACGGCTCGGCTGTACCTCTGTCAGTTCATACAGTAGGCCACACTGAACCTAGGTCAGGGATGGGCAAACTCGGCCCTCCAGCTGTTGTGAAACTACAATTCCCACCATGCCCTGCTGTAGGTTGATAGCTGTAGACAGTCTTTGCATGCTGGGAGTTGTAGTTTTGCAACAGCTGGAGAGCTGCAGTTTGCCCATCCCTGGTCTAGGTTCTGTAGAACGGAGCCAAATGGGCCCAAGACGCAGACATAGAGGCTGCTGCTCACATGGTGTCCTTGTGTGAATATCCATCCCAACCAGCAGTGTGCATGCAGGATTACACAGCGATCTTGGGCACCCGAGTATTGAAGCGTGGCCGGGCAGCCATAGGAATGACATGCGAATCACAAACTATTTTTCTTTTTTGCATGTCACGGGTGCAGCAAATGTGAGAGTCCCCATTCATTGGTACGGCGGCCCTGCTATACTGCTGTGTAGACGTAACCTTAGGGCTCATGTGGAGCAGGGCTCACCAGGTTTTGTTTCTTCTTGCCCATCCTCACCAATTTTCAATGGGGGGGGAAGTTGTAGGACAGTTTAGTAAACCGCTTTTTTTTTTTTTTTTTAAGATTCATGGCCTAGCCTCAGGATAGGTTATCAATATCAGATTGTCAGGGGTCCGACGCCCTGGTGATCAGCGGTTAGAGAATGCAATGCTAGTATGAGCAATGCTTTCTCTTCAGTTTACTTTGCTCACCGCCGACCTTGCAGCGGTGTGATCAGTACTGCACCTTCTCATTCACTTTAATGGGGCGGCTCTGGACTACGCAGTTTAATGGGAAGGAGCCGTCCCATTGAGGTGAAGGCGGACAGGAGTTGTAATCACACCTGCAAGAATAACGGCAAGCAGGTAGCACTCGTATGAACACCGCGCTCTCTTCAAACAGCTGATTAACGGGGGTGCTGGGTGTTGGACCCCCACCGATCTGATATCGATGACCTATACTGAGGATAGGTCATAAATACTATAAAAGCAGCCTACCCCTTTAAAAGAGGAACCGTTACCACAAAATGCAAATTGCAGGCAGCATGGTATAGAGGACGAGGAGCCGAGCAGATGGATACATAGCTGTCAGTCACTGATGGTTATACACGGGGGACGTGTTATCTGGTAACACCTAGATAGCAATTTACTTACATTTCTAGAATGATTAATTTAGGAGAGGCAACATCGTATAAAAAAAAAAAAGCCTCAGAATAGTTATTTCATGAGGAATGCAAGTAGCTACCATAACATGTCAGGAGAGGTTCTGCAGATCATTAGACAAAAAAAAAAAGGCTCAAATTTAGGGTTGAGCGAACTTGTGTTTTAAGTTCTGCGTCCAAAGTTCGGATTATCGAAGAATCCCATTATGGATTCCGCTGCCACGGACTTTAATGGAATTTGAATCCATAAGGGGATTCTTCGATAAACCCGAACCCTGGACGCCAAGCTTAAAAAAGAAGTCGCTCATCACTACTCCAATTCTTCTTAAAAAGTAACCCTCACCAGTTCCCCGTTGCTGTAATTCCAGTGTTTCTGTTCTTCCCAATCCCTCTCCACACAGACATGAGACGCCGCAGTCAATGGGTGGCTGTAGTAGGTCACTACTGCGGCCAGTAATGGGCTGAGCGGTCACAGTCCGTGGCTGGACTGGCGGCCATCTCTCCCTTATACATACATGTTCAGTTCGGCCAAACGTGCATTCAATAGGGAAAGAGGAGAAAGTCACTGCCAGACAGTTCTCATGGCGGCCTCTCTGAGGAGAACTAAAAGATCGGGTAAAGATATTCATTTTGCCCAATTCTTCTCTCCCCGACATCTGTCAGGTGAGAATTTGGAGCTCCTAACGCATTAGACCGTTGGTTGAGCCCGCTGTTCGGAAGGTGTCACTGACGCTACAGTAAACAAAACAAAACAAAAACTTTTAACCCCTTCCTGACATCCACCATACATATATCTTTTTTGTATTAAAACAGAATAAAAACTTCAAAAAGTTGGTATCCATGTAATTGTACTAACCTGCAAAGTAAAATGAACACTACATAGGGAAAGCCGTAAAAATTAAACCCATTAAAAAAAAAAAAAAAAAATGGCGGAATGGGGTCCTAGATTTAAATCTGACCAAAGACAACATCTGCATGGAGTTTGTATGTTCTCCCCGTGTTTGCGTCGGTTTCCTTCGGGTTCTCTGCTTTCCTCCCACACTCCGAAGACATCCTGATAGGGAGCTTAGATTCTGAACCCCATTGGGGACAGCGTGATGCCAACGCTGAGGAATACGGCAGCGCTGGATAATTGCATAAAATAAAGGTTTTTCTTACTCCAATTCCACTCCATTTAGAATTTTTCCAGCTTTCCGCTACATCTGATGGAGTGTTATGTGGTGTCATTAGAAAGTGCAAGCAGCGCCCATTTGGCTCGAAAACAGAAAAATGAAAATATGGAAAATGGCTGCATCATGAAGGTGTTAAAGGACAGCCCTGCCCTGAAAAAAGTGGGGGGAGTTGTGTGGGTGACGTCATCAGTACCACCTCTCGTCAGTGAAAGGGTTAAAAGGCAGAGGGATAAAGCACAAAACCTTGAATAGTCATCTTGCTTTATTTTAATAATCAAACATTGCATACTCAAATGTGTCATAAAATGGCGGACAGCTATACATGGAGCCGAGCGATCTCACCGTATCCAATACTACCCAAAATTTCCGAAAAGAAGACAGAATGTGTCGCGGCTGTGGATAGAAAAAGATTCCAGGAACTGAATAAGACTATGTACAAAGACGTCTAGATAAGAATTGCGCCGTTTATTAATAAAACATAAAATCTCTGAAATCCCATGGAGAGGAGCGAGTCACGCGACGGCGCAGGAGGGTCAATACTGATGGTTCTAACTTCTCTCCTTTCTCTTATAAATACTGTTGGAGTGCAAAGAAAATCCTAGAACAGGCAGAACCAAACTGTAAGTGGATCTGTCACTTACACGCGGTGTAGGCAGCCATTTTGTTGGAGTGGACAATGTCAGCCAGTCTACTAGGACATGGCAGGATGTCACCAGGACAGTTCCCTTTACAAAAGGGTCTGAAAATACAGCTGTGCCCCATGAACGCCTCGTCCAACACTGAACTGGCCCTTCATGGGTCGCCGCTAGTCCATGGTGTGACAGCGAGGCAGCCAAAACACAACAGTCCAAATATCATGTCTACGACCACGTGATGACCTGGCGGACAGCGATCACATGACCACAGAGCATCGTCTCCAAGTCTGCGCCATAGGCTGTTGAAAATTACAATTCCATATACCATACCTCGGGAGTTGTCGTCATTTCATAAAAGGCCAGGGATTCATTCAGGATTAGAAAAACACGGTTGCTTCCTTCCAAAAACCGCGCCACCCCCGTCCTCAGGTTGTATCCGGTAGTGCAGCTCATTTCCACTGAAGCAATACCATAGGCAAACTGTGGATGAGTGTGGCGCTGTTTTTGGAGAAACAAAAAAGGCATGCTTTTCTCACTTTACCAAGCACCATAGCGGGAAGCCTATCCTAGTGACAAAACCCCCTTTAAACAACCAACTGGCCGAATACTGGTGGTACAAAATGGCCGTCTGCGCTGTGCTCCAGTGACAGGTACATATTGATGCAACACAAAGGTGACCAGTAGTAACACGTGGGGGGGGCGCATTCACAGGTGAAAGAAATTCGCAAAGCACTTAACGCCTTGAGGTAGCTTCTTTTAGGCAGAAAGTCAGTTGTGTGTTGTTACAAGCAAATGGGGGGTAAAAATAGAATAGTGCATTTTCACTTTTTTCCACTAGATTACAGAATGCGGGCGACGCGGGGGCCGTCCCGGGCATCCCTCAGTATAGCCCTGTAGCGTGAACTAAAACGATCGCTAGAAACCAAAAGGAAGGCCTCAAGGAGAAAGAAAAGTGAGTGACAACTGAAGAACATCCTGCAGCATAAAAACAGCAAAACCAACGCTGCAAGACCCTGCGGAGCAGAATGGAATTAACAAAAAAAAAAAAGGTTAAAATAAAAAAACAAAGAAAAAAAACTTTTGGCAAAACTGGTTTACATACACATAACAAAAACCACAAGTTCATCTGGAAACGGGAGAAGAATGAGCGGTGACATTCAGAGTTGTAATTTTTTTTTTTGTCTTTTTTTGTTACGTTTTTACGGTGCAGAACAGTTTGTGTTTTAACGAGAGAAAACTTTATATAATAAATTGTTAAAAGGTGAAATCTGTGCTGTGACATAAAAACAATACTACGGTCAGCCAGGGCGCTTGTGACCCTAAAGGGGGGAGGGGGAGTATAGAGAGGGGAAAAAGTTCTCTTCACCGACAGCATGACTACAAGCAAGATTAAGAACGGGCCGATACTTCCCCCAGAGACACTTTGCTGCTGAGTTCTCCCTACTGACCTCTCGGGTGTTTCTGTAGCCGTCATGTCCCCCTCTGAGCAACAAAAAAAAAAAAGCGAGCAGAAAGCGATGCAGAATGTGAACACATCTCATGGAGGAGTGGTGAGTAAAGCATTCAGGGGCACAAGGTTAGTTCCAAGGATTCTACATATTTGCGTCAAATACTTAGAGGGAATGTTAAGGATTAGTAAAGGAGCTGTCCGGGGAAGGAGGAGACTGTTACACCCAGTGCACGGGCGGAGGACACCGGAATACAAGGACCACCAAAGGGGCTCCCTGCATCAGGCTCCAACCCCTGCATGACCGAGGAACGCTCCAGTAAAACATTCTGTGGACGGGTAAGTTGGCTACAGACCCGAAAAAGCTGACCTTCAGCTGAAGCGAACCTCTATTTACTTTCATTGCACTAAAGCCTATGGTGGGGTGACATGGAGAAACAAGGGCTGGGCGGGCTGTGTTATTCCATGGTTTCCCCTATTGCGGTGCGGCTCATGTTTGTTAAGTACCTCATGGACAGAGTATCAGAGGGTCCTAAGCTCCGGGACTGCATTTTCATTACTACCGGCACAAATTAACTGGCTCTTGGTTTCCATCTATGTTAAATCCTGAAGAAGCCAAAAATAGGAATGGAAAAGCTCATAAGAGTCTGCGTAAGGCACTAGGGGGAGATTGTAAAATGCAGTCAGGAAGCTTCAAATGAGGGGAGGATCT
The DNA here is from genome assembly GCA_033119425.1 of Bufotes viridis. Classification (NCBI taxonomy): domain Eukaryota; kingdom Metazoa; phylum Chordata; class Amphibia; order Anura; family Bufonidae; genus Bufotes; species Bufotes viridis. The sequence continues at coordinate 13,650,234 of CM065596.1, read as the reverse complement.
TGGAAGAGTGCTCCCAAATGCCCACCGTTACGGGACTAACTCCTATGGGCCAATAACGTGCTGTCTATGTCTCATCGTCATCTGCAGGAACTTCTCACCTCCCTAACGGCAGCAACCAAGTCTTACCGAAATCTCCGACCCGACAGCACAGTCCATAACTACTACTACAGAGGTAGCTGGGGAGCGGCATCCACAACCTAGAAGCACAGCGTGACGGCATGAGACACAAATGCAAATTTATGTGGATGGAAAAAAAATAAGAAATAGGCTTGACCCAAAGGGGATCAAAAAGGAATTATGGAGGCCTCGCCACAGTCCTGCAGATAAAACATGTACCGTATGAAAACCGAAGACGGGGAGAGCTATCAATCTGACTTTAATAAATATCTTCAAGTTAAAAATGTTCTAAAACGAGTACGTCAACCCCTGACAGATGAACAGAGCAGCCATTGTGCTCCGCTGGAATGCAGGAACTCCGCCATGTGACACACACAGCCAATCGAAACAGCAAACGCTCAAATGTCACCATGGATTGTGGCGTGGGACAATGTCTAGGCTACTCGCTCCCATAGAGCCGGACAAGGTCACTACTGAATCTAAAATCACCAGTTTATCTTATATGCACCTTTCTGGCCCCTAAGGGGGGGGGGGGCTAAAATGCAGACTTACTTAAACTTACAAAATTTAGAGAAACTCAACAAAATAAAGTGATAAAGAAAAGCACAGGACAAGACCCACGAGGCAAATCAGAATCGGGGACGGTGGGGGGCAGTTGGGGGACTTGACTACTTCAAATTAGAAAGTCACAAAGCAAAGCATAAGCAAACCTTACTGCCACAGAGGGGCGCTGAGGAAGCAGAGCACGGGGGACTCACAGGGTGCGATACTGAACCCTGTCATTGTGCAACAGGGCGGTATTTTTTTCTCTTTTTATAAAAGGCACGTTTAGACGGTCTAATAATGGGATCTCAGCAGCAAAATGACCGTACAGATTGGATATCTACCCTGGCCTCTGGTGTTGAATTCTTCCATTTGTAATTTGTTTCCTAAAATTAAAAAAAGAAAAAAAAAAAAAAAAAAAAAAAAAGATGCCCAAGACAACAGCAGCGGTGACTGCTCCACCTGGTGGCGCTCTTTGTCCCTTGTTTGTTGTATAGCTGACAGGAGGCTTGTGTCTGTGTCTTGAACAGAGAAGGCACTGAGGTAACAAGGTGCCTACTTTCCTGGATCTCGGAGGTCCATACTAGAACCAAATAATGCCACCAGCTGCTCCTCGTAATGTGTGATGTTCCTCTGCATAATGTCCATGCAGGGGCCCAGTAATCGCTCAAAGGCTTGCACATCCATAACTGAAAACAGAGGAGATAATATGTAAATGGAAAAGCAAAAAACATTTTTTTTATTCCATATGACACGACACCCCGCCCCACCTGGAGACGGGAGCTGGATCAGTCTCCTTCCCCTTCTGGCAGCTGACAAAAGGATCCCTTCTTACTTCCCCTGAAGGAGTCTTCTCAGCTACACTGCAATGTACTGCACAGGCAGGCAGAAGCCATTTCTATTGGCTGCCCTGCAATGAATGGAGGATTGCTATGCAGAGACCTGGCTGAGGGGAGAGTGACTGAGGATGTGTGTCCATTCACCCAGCCGAGGTGCACAATAATACCAGGTGGTGCCATACTACGTAAGCAAATGAATACCTGGCAGCACCATATAACATTAGTACATGCCATAACTTCACTGGATCTACCAGCATGTAAATCGCAAATATGTGATAGTGGAACGACCCCTTTAAAATGGGTTTGACGACTTATGTGATCGGTGGGAGTCCGCCAACCAAGAACTTCCGCTGATCAGCTGTGGGAAGCACCTTTGCTTTTCTTCTCGCAGCTTTCCCTAGGCCAGTGACGTCACATTTATCGGTCACGTTGGCGATAAGGGCTCATGCACACGAACGCGCCATGTTTTGCGGTCCGCAAAACACGGATGCCGCTCTGCGCTTAGTGAGCTCCGGTGCCTTGTCAAACTGATCGGCGGGGGTCCTGGGTGTCAGACTCCTTATTCATCAGATACTGACGACAGGAAACCCCTTTAAAAGTAGGAAAATTGAACGTCCTTCATGGTTTTTACCTAAACACTTGACGTTGTCTACAGCATACGCAGAGGCGGCCCGGGGTTTGTTGGTGACAAGGGCAAGTTCACCAAAATACTGTCCTATCTTACACCGAGTGATCTCCACCTCTTGGTTGCTTTCTTGGCCAGTCTTTGTCTACAAGAGAAGAACAGAACGTTACAGTCTACATCACTCACAGGCCTGGTGAACAAAGGAAGCCCTTCATCTGACTCCAGTGTCTGGCACAGAATCGCCCGATGTACGGGGAAGGCAGAAAAGAGCAAAACAATCAGAAGGCTTCTCCAATTACACGGTCTCCTGGTAGAAGAAGAAGTTTTTTTTTTCTCGTTTTTTTATGTCCGTTCCTGGACAGAGAAAGGTATTGCAAGATATGTTGGGACTACTTGGTAGTGGATTAGAATTAGGCTAGGGCCGTCATATTTTACAGTACAATCTGGCTGTAAGTCACACGCCATTAAACTGTATGATGGAAAAGTTGCTTCAGATTTTTGGCCAAATAAAAATCAGGTTTGGAATTTTTTTTTTTTTTAAACTGTTGTCTTGTGGTGGCATCATGTTACATGTCACTGAGACCTTGGTGTTGTGAGACACTTGCTTAAAGGGGTTTTCTGGGATTTCGACACCGATTGCCTATCCTGAAGATAGATAATCAATATCAGATTGGTGGGGGTCCAACTCCCAGAACCCCCGAAAAACAGCAGTATGAAAAGGAAGCGTGAGCGCTTAGGCCTCTTCCCAGGACATGTGACATCCCATTCATCGGTCAAATAATGATATTGAAGCTTAATTTCAAACACAACCACCATACAATGTGTGGTGCTGTACTTGGTCAGCTGTGAGGAGGCCGCAGCAGAGCTCCGCGGGTTAATCAGCTGACTGGCGAGGGTGCCAGAAGTTGGACCCCCGCAGATCTCATATTAATGACCTATCCTGAGGAAAAGGGCATCAATATGAAAATCCTTTAGAACCCCCTTAAATTTGTACTTAACCTCTTAAGGACACAGGATGTACGGGTACGTCCTGTCTTTTAATGATGGCGCCCGCTGCGGGCGCCATAGCCGCCTGCTTCTTGAAGCAGACACCCGCAGCTCATGTTCGCGACCGGCAGTGATGCCGATCACGGACATTTAACCCCTCAGATGTCTTAGTCAATCCTGACCACGGCATCTGAGCGCTCACAAAGAGAAAGTTTCACTTTTGGTTTGTGCTCCGGCTCCCCCATGTGGCCAAAAGTTTAAAAAAAAAAAAAAAAAAAAAAAGTTCAAATCATTAAATTAAAAAAAAAAAAAAAAAACATCATGGGTGTTGCAATGTGCAAAAAAGCCCATACTACAAAAATATAAAAAAAATATATATTCCCCATACAGTAAACAAAAAAAAAAAACCTGAAAAAAGCGTCCAGATGGCCGATTCGCCATTTTTGGACGCTTCAGTTCCTCAAAAAAATTTTTATAAAAGGTGATCAAAAAGTCATACACACCCCAGAATGGTATCAATAAAAAGATCAGATTACGGCACAAAAAAATGAGCCCCCATACAGTTCCGTACACAAAATTAAAAGAAAAAAAAGTTATAGGGGTCAAAATATGGCGACAAAAAAGTAAAACTGATTTTTTTCCCACTTTTGAAAAAAATAAATAAAAAAAATCAGTACTGATGGACTCGTACCAACCTGTAGAATAAAACTGGTCGGTTTTATCGGTTTTGCGAGTTTTTTATCGGAATTTAAAAACTCGCAAAACTGTGGTGGAATTGCATTTTTTTTTTTATTTCACCCCATTTGGAATTTTTGTCCCGCTATACACTACATCATATGCAATATGAAACGGTGGCGTTGGAAAGTACAACTTGTCCCGCAAAAAACAAGCCCTCATATGGCTATGTGAACCGAAAAATAAAAAAGTTATGGCCCTTGGAAAGCAGGGAGCGCAAAAACGAAAACGCAAAGGAAAAAAAAAACTCCGGTCCTTAAGAGGTCAAAAACACGATGAGAAGAAACCCTTACGGTGGTGCTGCACAACACTTATCGATGCAGTTTTTGAGCCAAAGCTAGAAGTGGATCCAGCAGGGAGAACTCCAAGGCTAGTTTCACACTAGCAGCACGGACCTCCGGCGGGCTGTTCCGTTGGGTGAACAGCCTGTCGGATCCATCCTGCCGCTAGTGACTGTGTGCCCCCGGACTACAGCTCCGGCCCCACTGACTATAATGGGGGCAGGGTGGAGTTCTGGCGGAGGCACGGCAGCGCATGCCGAGAGGCCGCCGGAATAAAACTACGTCAGAAACTCCGCCCCGCCCCCATTGCAGGGCTCCAGATGGCGACCAAAATGGTCGCCAATGCGACTAGGAATTTGCAAATGGCGATAAGAAATTTAAGTCTTATCGCCATTTGCGACCCACCGCTGCGCTGCAGCTTTAAGAAAAAAAAAAAAAACTTCAGCAGACGCAGCGAGCGGCACAGCACAGGCAGCGCAGCCTGAAATAACCAATAGCAAAGCTCCATACAGTAAGGTGCTTTGCTATTGGTTAGTTTGGGCGGGCGCCGCAGCCATACAGCGCCCTGCACCAGAGAAAGCCGGCGGGAGATGAAAGGAGGAGGGGCCGGCTCTGGGGGGGGGCTGAAGGAAGAAGTGCCGGGCGCGCTGAGGAGCTGAAGCATCAAGATGGGGCCGCATAAGAAGAAGACAGAGCAAGGTGTTGTGTATCCATGTGTGTAATGTATGTAATGGAGTGTGTGATCATCACATACATCATACAGTACACATGTATACATCACTACATACATCACACACTGCACTACATACATCATACACATGTATACATCACTACATACATCACACACTGCACTACACACGTATACATCATGCACTACACACATCCCACACTGCACTACACACATCCCACACTGCACTACACACATCCCACACTGCACTACACACATCCCACACTGCACTACACACATCCCACACTGCACTACACACATCACACACATGTATACATCATACACTGCACTACACACATCACTACATACTTCATACACATCCCTACATACATCACACACTGCACTACACACATCACACACTGCACTACATACATCATACACATGTATACATCACACACTGCACTACATACATCACACACTGCACTACATACATCACACACTGCACTACACACATCACACACATGTATACATCACTACATACATCACACACTGCACTACACACATCACACACATGTATACATCACTACACACAGCTCACACTGATGTATGTAGTGCAGTGATGTATATGTTGCAGTGTGTAGTAAATACACAGCAGGCTATTATAGCCAAGTGATAACGTACAGGGAGGTTCCGCCATATTGGACTGGACTTTATCACTTCGCTATAATTGCTTCATGTTATTAGACCAGTGATGGTTCCTGCACACCCACCTCTTAGGCCCCATTCACACCACCACTATTTATTTCTGTTGTTCTGCTCCATTTGATGAGCAGAACAATGAAAATAATGGAAGTGTTGGATTTTTGTCATACGTTTAACATATACAAAAAAAAAACGTATGTTTACGGACGCCTCAGACAGATGCCATACTGTGGCATCCATCCAATAGAGTTCCATTGTACAAAAAAACATATATGCTAATTTATAAGTTTTTTTTGCAGAATGGGAGATCGTAGTGCACCTCGTCTTCCCATCCTGTAAAGTCCAGAAAAAAATCTATATATATTTTGTACAATGGAACTCTATGGTGAGGGATGCCGCAGTATGGCATCTGTCTGAGGTGTCCGTTATGTTTCAGTCATAGTATAATATAACATATGACCGAAACATAATGTGAACCCGTGTGTGACTGAGGCATCAGTGTTCGGTCCGTGATTTCCATCAGTGATTTTTGAGCCAAAACCAGTTGCGGCTGTAAACACAGAACAGGTGCAGATCTTTCCCTTATACCTTATGTCTGTGGAGGCTCCAATCCTGGTTTTGGTTCACAATAACTGTTGAAAATCACTAACCAAACACTGACGTGTTAATGAGGCAATTTTTTCTATCATGAATATATATCTATTTAAATTTGGCGACTAAAAATTTTATTTGGAGACTAAATTTTTCAGTTTAGGAGCCAATGGCTCCTAGGTAATTTTTTTAGTCTGGAGCCCTGTATAGTCAATAAGGCAGGAGCAGTAGTCTGGGGCACACGTTCACAAGCGGCAGGACGGATCTGACGGGCTGTTCACCCGGAACAGGTCCGTGCCGCTAGTGTGAAACTAGCCTTAGTCTTTGCTTTATGTTTCTCATTCTGCCATAAAAAGCTGTGCGCGCCAGCAGGTGGTCTTCTGCTTTTTCCAAGCCTGTGTGTTGGAGGGGTCCCCGGACATTAGGACGATCACAGGATGTGCTGGGAGCAACAAATCTGCAGCTCCACTACTGAGGCAATGAAGTACTGAAATCAATGAGCCGTCTTTGTAGAGCACAGATGTGCGGGTCCTCCACAGTGAGGGACTCTCTGTAGCTAATTGATGAGTCCCCAATTAGACTTGTCTGGCAGGACGTGCCGATGAGAGCTCCTGAGCATCAGACTATTACACTGAGTGACGCAAAGTGAATGGAGGTGGCACGATTGCTACCGCTGTTCCTCTCAAATTCAGTTCTACCAATTGGCAGCATACCCCCGATTACACAGGGAGACGCACTACCGATAAGACCTCGTTCACATTTCCGTTTTTCTGTAGACAGAGCACACTCATTGTTTTAACTGTTTTTTACCGACCGTGATTCAGTAAAAAAAAACATGCACTACTTTGGTCCATGATGCGGACCAAACACGCCCATTGAAGTCTATCGGTCCATGGAAAACCACAGACAAAACGGACGCCATCTGTGTTTGGTCTGTTTTTTTCGCGGACCTCTGACCGGAGATGCTGTGTTTGATGCAGTGTTTGTAGAATACGAATGAGACACTGAGGACAAAAATTAGACGCACAGGCCAAACATGGATCCTTCACGGACAAACAGACACACAAATGTGAACGAGGCCTAACTGCATTTTTCATTCGGATATGAGATGCAAGTCAGCTGATTGGCGGTATATTATGAGCCGATTATTGAGAAAGGGAGCAAATGACAAGACCTTTCAGGGGGTATACAACATCTTACAAGCACCCACTGGTTAATGCTGATCTCATCGGATGATGTGGGCAGCACGGTGGCTCAGTGGTTAGCACTGGTGACCTGCAGCGCTGGGGTCCTGGGTTCAAACTAACTCTGTGCAGATGTAGATATGTTCTCTCCGTGTTTGCGTGGGTTTCCTCCAGGTATTCCTGTTTTCTCCTGCACTCCAATGACATACTAATAGGAACCTTAGATTGTGACCTCCATTGGAGATAATGTATGTAAAACACTGCTAAATATGTCGGCGCTATATAAGAGTAAAATAAATAAAAAATCTATACGAGAAAGAAAATGTGAATTCATATGAATGCGATTAAAGATCTGGTTTATACAAATCTCCTCTTGCTGAGGGTCATCATAGTGTTGATCTCTGTTGAGGACAGGACATATTCCACACCCCTCGCCCGCATACCTTGCTTTTCATCATTATTTTTACTTCTCCTGACTCGACAATGTAGAAGCAGTCTGCCATGTCGCCCTAAAAAAAAATTAAAAATACACAATTGTAGAATGAAGCATCAACCTCGGTGATCTACCCAGCAACATGGTGCAGGGACAGGCAGCGCTCACCTGTGCGATAATGCGATCGCCGTCCTTATAAATCTTCTCCCCTATTACATCGACAATTTTCATTCGCTCAGAAGGCTGGGGGAGAAAAAAAAAAAAAAAAAGGAGTATTAAAGGGGTTGTCTCCGTTCAGCAAATAGTATTTTTCATCTAGAGAAAATCAATACAAGGCACTTACTAATGTATCGTGATTCTCCATGTTGTACACGGCTCGTTTCCATGGTTATGACCACCCTGCAATCCATCAGAAGTGGCCGTGCTTGCACACTATAGGAAAGAGTGCCGGCCTCTCAGGTGGTTGGTTCCTTGGGTGTGTTAAAAAGCCAGCGTTTGTTCCTATAGTATGCAAGCACGACCACCGCTGCTGGATGGCAGGGTGGTCATAACACCTGGAAACGAGCCGTGTGTAATGTCACAGAAAAAGGAATCCAGCCAGCACAGGAGGCAATATGGAGAATCCCAATACATTCATAAATGCCTTAACTTTCTCTAAATGATAAATGCCATTTGCTGAAGGGAAACAACCCCTTTAATGTAGACAACATGGGAACGATCCTAAGATATGCAGCCTGAAGGCAGCCGGGCCTCACCTCTAAGGACTTGAGGATGGGTACAGATTCTATAAAGATCTCAAACATCCTTCTTTTTTTGGCATTGTTTTTCAGGATTATTCTTCTAAAAGTGACTCGATCCTGGTTAGGAGGAAAAAAAAAATAATGTTGAGGCAGTTTATGCATTTATATTGAGGGCATTATAGGAGATCATCAGTGCTCTGAATACACGATGATACGGCAGTCTGCAGTCTTACACGGGCGTTCACGTCCAAAATAATCATTTAAAAAAAAAAAAAAAAAAAAAAGACAGTTGCAAGGATGATAATATACTTATAGTTAACCATTATCTGTCCTACACTGTCCGTCCCAGTCACTCCTGCGTCATATTACATGACCCAATCCTCAACCACAACATGCTATCATATACCACGCTGTGCAGACAGCATGGAGACATACATCAGGAAGATCTCCAGACGTATACCTTGGGTGGTCGGCTCAGACACGGACCAGGAGACAGCAGCGTCCATTGACCTCACATTACAATGTATCTGCAGTGGTTTACTGCACATAAAAAAGTGTCGTCTGCCATGTTTTCCTACACAGCATACAGATCTACAGGGGTGGGGGTGACAAATGACATTTTCGGCCTCTGTCAGATGAGTGAAGCAATATGGGACGGATCAGCAACGTCCCAGCTGTTCTTGAAACTCCCATAGAGGTGAGGAGGATGATTTTGGGAGTTGTAGTTTTTAGAACAGTGCAGTAAGTGTGCATGCTGGGAGTTATAGTTGCACAGCAGCTGGAGTGCCGAAGGTTGCTGATCCCTGGCCTATAGCTTTTCCAAACATACACATCAAATACAGGGCTTGATTGCAGTGTGCAGAAAGTCACGAAACGGAACACGTCCCAAACAAGGATATATCACAATTAAAGGGGTTTCCAAGTTTATTTATTGATGACCTATCTTCAGGATAGGTCATCAATATCAGATCGGCGGGGGATCCGACACCCCTACCGATCAGCTGCTTGAAGAGAAGGCGCGCGCCGTGCCAGCGCTGTCTCCTCTTCATTATTTACCTGCTCGCCGTTGCATCTGCAGCAGTGAGCAGGTGTAATTAAACCCAAGCCGTTCCATTCATTTCAAATGGGACGACTGGTTCCTATACAAGTGTATACTCCAGAGCCGTCCCATTGAAATTAATGGAACGGCTTCGGTTTAATTACACCTGCTCACCCCTGCAGATGCAACGGCGAGCAGGTAAACTATAAAGGGGGGGGGGGGGCAGCGCTGGCAAGGCACGCGCCTTCTCTTCAAACAGCTGACAACCAATTTAACAGCGACTGACAACTTCTTAGTAGCTTCTTCCAACATGAATGTGGTCATGACATACAGAACTCATTGTCTTGGCCAACAGGTTAAATATGTGTGGAGCTCCTGGACTCCCCTCTGACAGATGTCGGGGGAGAGAAAGATCAGGAGAAGTACATTTTTTTTTCTCCAGATCATTTTGTTCTCCCAGAAGATTAGCTGCCGCCCTCCCCACATACGTGTTTGGCTTGGCCAGATGTGGAGAGTAGAGTAGGGAGTAATAGCTGTTGGCTGAACGATCATTCAGCCGACCGTTGAATGTGTATGACCACCCTTAGAAGTGAATGATTCTACATTGCTGCGTCCAGCACGCCTTTTAGACTACATTTACACGTCCGTGTGCGTTTTGCGGATCCACAAAGCACAGACACCAGCAATGTGTGTTCCGCATTTTGCGGACAGCACATCGCCGGCACCCTCATAGAAAATGCCTTTTCTTGTCTGCAATTGTGAACAACAATAGGACATGTTCTATATTTTTCGGGAACACGATTGCAGACATAGTCTGTCCCTATTGAAACAGAATTGCGGACATGTGAATGGAGCCTAATAATAATAATTCCTATAATCAAACCCATAACCTTATGAATAAATTTGCACTGTCCTAATGATAAAGCCTCAGTCAGGATAAGTAACATGTCATTGATTAGTCCTCCACTAGGTGGCGCTCCCTAACCACACACAGTGCATGTGCTACATGTGACAAAACAATGTGCCGAAAGAACGGAGCATGTGACATGAAGATCCATCTTGTCATTACGTGGTAAGGGCACGTGCGTCCATATTATAAGGTCCCGATGCTTTTCCCATGTGGGATGGACAGGACAGTTTATGCTCTTTGATCAATTGAATATAATGATATGTTCCCGGTCAGCAAAATTGCGTCACAAGATGACTAGACACTGGCACGGAACATGCAAAGGCCTGAAACACCTCACGGCATGAATGTTAACTTTTTTTAATTAAGTTTGCCTTTAAATAAAATATTAATAAACTAATTAAAAGTCACTCATATCCCACATCTCACGCTCCGATGCTTCCTGGTGCCTTTTGACACAGCGCAAATGACTGCTCGGCGAGTAAATGTCCATTGTGCTGATGCGTCTCAGCCAGCGATTGGATGACGAGAGGCATCATGGAAATAGAGACAGTGTTTTCTTTGGTCTTTTTTTAATCTGCATTCTGAGCCTTTTCTAAATCGTTTTATCACTGGGCATTGTTTACCTGCTCACTGTCGATGTTACAAGCTGTTCCATTCACTTCTTTGGGACGGCTCTGTAGTACACACTTGAATAGGAGGGAGCGGGGCGGTTTGTAATCACACTGCTCATCGCTGCAATATCGACAGTGAGCAGGTAAACAATGAGGAGAAGGCTGCACTGGCACGGAGCGCGGCCTTCTCTTCAGACCACCGCCGATGGGTCATCAATATTAAAATCCCGGAAAACTCCTTTAAGGATAGACGTGTTTATCCCGCCACCACCATGCCACCCCACCCCACAGCTGAAGTCATCTAGTCTCCAATGATGTCCTTTGCCATTTCACCAAAGGGCCAAGTTCGACAAAAAAATGACATTATTCCAGCTTCTTGGTGCCTGCAAACCTGCAGCATGAAGGCGGCAGCGGCCTTGATACTTCAAGCCAAGCCTGCCGAACCCCCTTTCTGCCTCTTCAGTTTTTTTCTTCAGACGTGAGGCGTCTGAGATCCCATGCATACTTTGCCATCTGGTGGCAAGGACATCAATCTATCTAATGGGTGACCCCAGTTCCACCTGTGAGGTGGGCACCACATCCAGGCAGAGAATGAATGGAGAGGCAGTCATGGGTCAGCTGTTTTAGTGACTCACATAGAAATGAATGGAGAAAGCCGAGGGTGTGCGTGGCCACCTCTCAATTCATTTTCCACCTGCTTGCAGTGGCCATATCACTGGTGGTCCTCAGATGTGGAGTTAGATTTCGGAGATCCGGACCTATCAGACATTAAGGTCACATTCACACGACAGTTTTTTCACTGCCATTTTCTGGCTGTTTATCCATTTCTTAAAAATGGATGATGAATTTCAGTTTTTTTTTGTTTTGTTTTTTAAATCCCAACCGCTACAGTCACTTCAGTATAGATCATTCCCCCCACAGTGCTTCCCAATATAGAAAATTTCCCCTTTGTGGCCCGAGTATAGATAAGGGCCTCCTTTGTGGCCCCAGTATTATAAATTGACCTCTTTAGTGAAGAAAAAACCCTTCAACCACTTGCTCCTCACTGCAGACAGCAGGACCTGCGTTCCCAGTGTGATCATGTGACGTCACCACACTGGGAGCGCAGGTCCTGCTACCTCAAGTGAGTTCTGGCACATGCAAGTGGTTGAGGCTTTTTTTTATTTATTATTTTAACCCCTGAAAGACCCTTTTATCACAGAGTACCCGTTTTAGCGGTGGTTAGACTTGTGCACTCTTGTCTAAACGGCGCTAAAAAAGCCCCACTGATTTCATGTTCTATATTTTTGACGTTCACCATTCACTGACAAAGAAAAACGGCTGTGTGAATAGACCCATGGACTTAAACGGCCTTTTTCAAAACCAGTTAAACAGCCTGTCATGTGAATGAGACCTTTTGGCATATCCTAAGGATGTACTATAAATTTCTAAGTTGGGAAAAACCCTTTAAAGGGAACCTGTCACCTGGATTTTGGGTTCAGAGATGAGGACATGGGCTGCTAGATCGCCGCTAGCACATCCCCAATATCCAGTACCCAGAGCTCTCTGTTCTTTGTGTTAAAAAAAATGATTTTAAAGATATGCAAATGAACCTTCGATGAGTCCTGCTTGAGAGAGGAGTCCAGCGAAAGCCCAGCACCCGCATCCTCCGAATCTCCTCCTTGCTCCCGGACACCACGAAGCTAGAGCGTTGAAATCCCGCGATGTGCGAGCTAGCGCATGCGCAGTTCGTTCCCTGAGGCTGATGCCAGCACAGGGAAGGAACACCATGCCGACACTGCGCATGTGCTAGCTCGCGCATCGCGATAATACGGCGCTCTAGCTTCGTGACGTCGGGGAGCAAGGAGGCGATTCGGAGGATGCGGGGCGCTGCTGGGCTCCTTCGCTGGACTCATCTCTCAAGCAGGACTCATCGAAGGTTCATTTGCATATCTTTAAAATCATTTATTTTAACACAAAGAACAGAGAGCTATGGGGACTGGATATTGGGGACGTGCTAGCGGCGATCTAGCAGCCCATGTCCTCATCTCTATCCTCAAAATCCAGGTGACAGGTTCTTTTTAAAGGGAACATCTAGCTTCAGCATTTCCAAACTTTAAAGAAGTTAAACAGGAGAAAAAAAAACAAAAAAAAAAAAAAACAAAAAAAAACAGGTTCTCTGAAATCCTGTGTGTGCTTCCAGCCTAATATTAAAAGCAGCAGGCGGGGGGAAAAAAAAAAAAAAAAAAAAAAAAAAAAACACAATGGATCAACTGTTTACATGCAAAACACTCAAACTCGTTCCACTCGTAAAAAAAGCGAGGGAGGATTTGATGTGAGACGACAATTCAAAATGCAGCAAAATTGCCGCTTGGGGTACATGATGTAACATTCACTCAATTGACTTCAAAATAAGACGAGCGCAACATGCCTGCGACTTGGCTGTGTTTTCTCAGCCGAATCACAGTTCTAAGAAAATAGATAAAAAAATTGATTAAAAAAATAAATAAAAAAAGATCTGGATCTGATATTGTTTACCTATCCTGAGGTTAGGGTACTTTCACACTTTCACACTGCCATACTGCTGCTCCGTCTCCATAGACTATAATGGGGCGGGGGCGGAGCTACAGCTCTGCACGGCCGGAGATCGCTAGACTAAAAGTCCTGCATGTCCGACTTTTCAGTCCGGCGATCTTTGTCGTGCGCAGCCTTGCTGCGCCGTAGCTCCGCCACCGCCCTATTATAGTCAATGGGGACCGAGCTGCAGCACGGCAGTGCACGGCCACTTGCGGCAGGACGGCTCCGGCAGGCTGAATAGCCTGCTGGATCCGTCCTGCCACAAGTGTGAAAGTACCCTTAGATCATCAGTCTATGAAACTGGCTCACCTGTTGCATGTGCAGTGAAAACCTCATCATGCCTGAGCAGTGCCTCTAGGGGCAATGGCAACGCCCCCACTGCTCCTAGAGGCTCATTTGAAAATATGAAATAATTTCTCTCAGCAATGTGGGCACATATAAAAATAAAATGACAGAGCCAAGCCTATAGATGGACTGTACATGGGTCTCTTGTGCTGTTCCTGCTGTCTCCACCACCAGAGATCTGTACAATTTCATCTGTAAAGACTGATTGGCTTTCGATGTTACTCAGAACATGGTCATAAAGACATACAACGCATCCATGTGTAATTACAAGCTGGCCGGGAGAGTTTACTTACCAGTCCCCACAGTGCTCCCTCAGTCGTGGCTACAATAGTCGCAGCCCTCGGAGTGTTGTACATCAAGGCCAGCTCACCGAAACTGCCGTGATTATCGTATCTGCCGACGCAACGGGACTGTCCATCTCTAGCTACAAAAATGTCATACAGCCCCCTGGGAGAAAACGTCAATGCAAGACACTCATTAACAGCACTGATAAATCCATCATTAGAGATGAGTAAATTGGCGCTCATGAAATTCGTTCACACTTCGTTTGGTGGTAAAAGGTGAATTGAGTTATGGATTCCGTTACCACGGACCATAACGCAATTCTATGATGGAATGCATAGAATTTTCTTTAGAGGGAATCCACTCCTGCATAATGGAAACGGGACGGATCCGTTTTGCAGCCCATAGACTTCTATTATGACGGAGTGAATAACGGAAGGCCTCTAAAGGCATTCCGTTATAGAATTGCGTTATGGTCCGTGGTAACGGAATCCATAACGCAATTCACCTTTTACCACCAAACGAAGTGTGAACCAACTCTCATAAGCGGAAATTCGCTCATCTCTATCTATCATTACATTCTGTACTTCTATCCCTAAATCTATGGAAAAAAAATCAATAAAATAACCCACAGTGGGATCCTCTGAACGAGCCACAATGGCAGCCACCTAAGATTTCCAAAAACGGCTATAACTACACATCCGTTCATATAGTTTTTGCTTCTGTTGGCGTCATGCAAGATGGGACAATCCCAGATATATATCTGCAAAGCAAGGCTCTGGCGCATGCCACTGTATAATACCACAAGGGATGCTTTTTTCCTACGTTCCTCTATATAGGAAAGTGAATCAGACTAGGATTTCTAACACGGGGAAAAAAATTACCTATTCCCCTGCATACCAACCCAGTGTACGCTAAAGTAAAGCTAAAGAAAAGAAAAATACACTAATGTGACAAACTAAACAAGTGTGAACAGAGCCTAAGAAATCTCATGACACAGACATTTCAGCCGGTTGATTACAATGACAGATACTTACCGCTCAATGACATAGAAGTTATCCCCATCGTCTCCCTGGTCGATAACATGTTCCTGAGGTTCTACTTTCCGCTCAAACATTGCATCAAGAACCTGAGAGACCTGTTCCTAAAGGAGGGAGAGCAGACTCGGTAAGGCACAGACGTCTCCATATTAACCGTCGGCGGAGAATTGTCCAGAAGGAAACCACGGCAAAATCCACTTGACTTACATTCGGATTTGTTGCCATGCATTTAACTTTGTGTTGCAGAGGGCAAAACCCACTAAAAATCTGCAATCCATCCGCTGGTCAAATTCCGCATGGACTACGCACAGATAGTCTTCTGCAGTGTGTGGGGATTGTTTAAATCTCACCTACTGTGCTTCTACTGTAAAATGCTGTCATTTTCTGTCAGAAAAATCCAGCCTGTGTGAACACACCCTAAGAGTTTATACACAGATGTCCTGTTATCCAAGTTCACAGGTATAGATATTATATGTGATATGACTCTAAAGTATGATTAACTTAGGCCTCATTCACACGACCGTATTTTTAGTCCGCTCCTGAACCGGATTTTTCGCGGATTTGATGTGGGTGGCAAAAAAAAAAAAAAGTGGACAGCACAGCCGTATATTCATTCTTCAATCCCACAAAAAAAGAAAGAAAACGTCCTATTCTTGTCTATTTTGCAGACAATAGGCATTGTTACAAGGGGTCAGCAAAAAAAAAAAAAAAAGGATGCAACACGGATGTCATCGGTATATTTAGCAAAATACATACAGTCGTGTGGATGCACCCTTACAGTGTTACTTTGTTATCCCTCCCCCTTTATTTTGTACCGATATCACCCCAATGAGCTCTTCCAGGCCTTAGGATTTATTCCGGTTCAATGATCCCCACCCCCCTAATGTGAGATTATCTAAATCCGCATAAAATAAAAAATGTGACGACAAATGTTGCATGGTGGTTCAATTAACATCAGCAGATGAACACGCCAGGAGAACATGGCCGCACTGCAATACTTATCTCTACATTTATTGATAAGTCATCTTACCTGGTCAAGGTTTTTAAAGAGAAGAATATCTTTACAAGCCTCCTGTAATCTACATCTCTGCTCATCTGTTTTCGGGTGAACTACCTAAGGATGAAATATAATACAAGAAATTTTTTTTCATTTATCCATCTTCATTAAAAGGAGTTTTCCCAGTAATTAAAGGGGTTCTTTGGGCTTTTAACATTAAGGATCTATCCTCAGAACAGATCATCAATATCAGATCAGCAGGAGTCTGACTCCCGGCACCCCCGCTGATCAGCTGTATGAGGAGACGGCACGCGCCATCTACTGTCTCTTCCTACTGCTGCTATGTCTATGGCAAAGCAGAAAGAGTGATGGGAGACGACAAGTGCACACTGCGAGCGCCGTCTCCTCGCACTGCTGATCCCAGCACTCCCGCAGATCTGATATTGATAACCTATCCTGTGGTCATCAATATTAAAAGCCCAGAAAACCCCTTTAAGGCCTATCCTATGAATAAGTCATCAATATCAGATAAATGGGGGTGCAGCACCCCACACACTCAGTGAGCAACTGTCTCAGGCGCTGGAAACTATACAGTGGATGGAGCAGGAAGTCTAGTAGCCGTGTTGGAGTATGGGGGAGCTGGAAACTACAGTGGAGGAATCCTTCCAGTCATTGTATGGTTTCCACTGTCAGCCTAAAATAGCCGATTGGTGGGTGTGCCAGGTGTCTGATGACCTCCCCCTCCAATGGATCTGATATTGATTACCTACCCTGAGGATAGATCATCAATCTGTCTACAGATTTGTACCTATGAAACTGACAGTGAAAACATCATCATGCAGGTCCGTTGTGGAGAGCTGAGCCTCTAGGTGTAATGGCAGCAATCATCTCTCTCAGCAATGCGGGCACATATGAACATGGGACCAACACAGACGCCTTCAGCTGCCAAGCGCACATGTAACAGGTCAGCCGGTGTCATAGGGACGAGTCTGCTGACAGATGCCCTTTAAACTCCTTACAGGACATTGAAAATAATGAATGCCGATTTACCCGTGGTTCTGCGTCTTCCTCATCTTCATCTGGGTTAAAGGCTTCCGCACAAACTAGTAAGCGGAAAGAATAAAAATAGATTAGTCCTAGGTCTGATGCACTTATGCCTATTAAATTACCAGAGATTGTTGTGTTATTAGCCATTCTCACTGGTATCGGACAATAATCAGACGTGGGAAGGAGCGGCGAGACGTCAGGCACCGTTAGGTATATGGATTGTTCATGTCAGATTTAAACAAAGCTCTCCAACTTGTTCACAAGAGATTGGCAGCGTTTGCCCTCTACGTGGGTGGCACAGTATGACCAGATGAAAAGGCAGACAGCAATAAACGCGGCCAAACTGTACTGATGCATATCCCATAACCTGCGGTTGCCCTGCAGGATGGGCTCTGCCGTTCACCAAGTCGTCTGTATAATATCCTTCCAACACTCCAGCAGCGCAGGACAGGATAGTAAAATAACGCTTAAAGGGGTTGTCTCATCATGGACAATGGCAGCATATCGCTAGGATATGCCCCCATTGTCTTATAGGTGCGGGACCCGCACCTACATCGAAAACAGAGCTGCGCAAGGTGGTGACTGGAGGACTCCAGTCCGGCCACCACCAAGCCGGCTCCCCATAAGAAGTGTATGGGAGCGTACTGTACATGCGCGGCCCCCGCTCCCATTCATTTGTATGGGGCCAACGGAAATAGTCGAGCCAGCGCTCAGCTATTTTCATCGGCCCCATAGAAAATGAATGGAGGGCGGCTGCGCATGCGCACTGCGCCCTCCTTCACTTGCAGGGCCCCGTTCTCTATATAGGTGTGGCTCCCAGCGGTGGGACCTGCACTTATAAGACAATCGGGGCAAATCCTAGCGATATGCCCCCATTGTCCATGATGAGACAACCCCTTTAATGAAACGCGTTGGATCACAAACTAACAAGCTTCTGGTTTTGGAGCTGGGAGCTCCGGACATCATCATGAGTGTGGCTCTCTAAAGAGGACCTGTCACCTCTCCTGAATTGTCTGTTTTACTACTTGCATTACCTATGTAATAAAAAAATTCTGTAGCATCTATTCTTTTGACTCCATGTTGTGCCTTTCCTCTGTTATTCCTGTTGGAAGTTTACAAATAAATTGTCAGCAGTAAAGGTACTGGTGGGTGTTACCAGTAGCGGGTGTGCGACTCTGTCCAATCAGTGCTGCTGGTGTCAGTCTGTGCTGGGACACACCCCCAACTGGTAAGACCCTCACATCTCTACCTTTACCGCAAGCTGCTGGCAATTCATTCATAACTTCTAATAGAAATAACGGAATGATACAACAGAGAAGAATAAATGCTCCTGAATTGTCATCACATGGGGAATGCAAGTAGTTACTACAACAGACACGTCAGGAGTGGGGACATGTCCTCTAAGGTCAGTCAAAAGATTAAAGCGTTAACCAAAGTATTAGATTGCACTACACTTAAGGTCCCTTGAGACAATTTAGCAGGTGACTTGGTAAAGAAGCATTCAGTGGAGCAGACACATTTACATGCAGCGATCTCCTCCACAGTATAGGGAGGAGCGATCACTAATGCCATCGCTCGTCCTCGTACATAATCATAGCTTTCCGGCAGCACAGGCTGTTCTGACAGCACGATTTGCTGCTGGCAAATGACGATTTAGGTGTCTGCATGAAAGATGCGACTACCGGATGAACAAGCATATCACTCATTCATCAGGTAATCAGCAGCACCGCTACACCGCCAGATAATCGCTAACGAATACTTGTTATTGATTATCTGGCCAAGAATCGGCCCGTTTTAAGCGTGCTTTACACACCTTTGGAGTAATCATAAATTGCCTGAACGACAAAGCCTGGATGGCTTCCACATGTAGGTAGGAAAAAAAAAAAGGCTCTTCACTACTCTCGACAGGGACAATCACGAGCTTTGATCACCGAGGGCAGAGTCGGACCTCCCGAACGCTCTATTTTATCGATATCTCCAGCTAAGGCATGAATTGGGGTACTTTCACACTTGCGTTGGTGCGGATCCGTCTGTTTATTTGCACAGACGGATCCGCACCTATAATGCAAACGTTTGTATCCGTTCAGAACGGATCCGTTTGCATTAGTTAAAAGAAAAATAAGAAGTCCAAAACGGATCCGTTTTGAATTACATTGAAAGTCAATGGGGAACGGATCCGTTTTCAAATGCACCATATTGTGTCATTGAAAACGGATCCGTCCCCATTAACTTACATTGTAATTCAAAACGGATCCATTAGGCTCCGCCTCTTCAGACGGACACCAAAATACTGCATGCTGCGTTTTGGTGTCCGCCTGCAAAACGGAATGGAGGCGGAACGGAGCCTAACTGATGCATTCTGAACGGATCCTTATCTATTCAGAATGCATTGGGGCTGAACTGATCCGTTTTGGACCGTTTGGTAGAGCCCTGAAACGCATCTCACAAACGGAATCCAAAACGTCAGTGTGAAAGTACCCTTAAAGGTACAGGGGAGGTTGCTGAGCCCTGGTATATGGGATACGACTTCCTAAGGTGGGTCCACATGGGGCTGTTGGATGGATGCTCCAGGTCTACCTTCACGGCAGCTGCTCGAGGACCCTCTGAGGGGTGCACTGTCCGCACAGCAGATATGTTGCTGGGCCAGACCCGGGGAACAGTGTTAATTACCGCTAAGCTACTGGGTTCAGTGAAGGAATTTTCAGTACCAATAGAAGCTACTGCTTTGAAATTACTTTGGATGATTTCTTTGCATTCTTGTCTGCAGTCAGAACTGTATTGCCTCATTTGTGGGAGCAGTTCCTATAAGGGGGAGGGGCGGTATCGAGGGAAATGTCTCCCCATTAATCTGCTCCATCCTCCTCATTGATTACTGTTGTATTTTTGTATTAAAGAACTTTTTTATGATCGAATAATAAAAAAAAAAACTGCTTTGGTAATTAACAGAATGAACAGAGAAAGCTCCTGCATCCGTCAGACCTACAATCCCCTTTTTTTTTTTTATCAGAGGCCTTGCAGGAATGGAAGGTCACTCCGCTGTTATCACAACCTCAGGATTCTGCAGCTCCAGAACAAATTGGTATTTTTCTTTTGTATTAGCCTTGAGAGCCAAGAAACTATTCCTTCAGCAAGGTCAGATCGGAGCTCGTAGTTGCCAAGTTTCACAAAAAGGCTTTAATGCACCCAAACAATCCGGCACCTTCCAGTGTAACGGTGCATATTCTCAAGCCCGTATTTTCAGTCTGCGTCTGAAACGCATTTTTGGCGGACCTTACATTAATTTCGATGGGGCTGCAAAAAATGCAGGCAGCACACAGATGTCATCCGTGGGCTGTCCAAATCTGTGCGGCCGAGGCCTACCTGGCGAGACATACCGCAGAGATCCCTTCTGGCATATTACAGTGTGCAGTGTCTCAGCTGTAGTGAAAAGTATTAAATCAAAAGGGTTTTCCGGGTGCCTCCGGATAGGTCATCAACATCAGATCGATGCAGGTCTGACTCCCAGCACCACCGCTGACCAGCTGTTTGAAGAGACCACGGGGATCCTTTGAGTGCTGTGGCCTCGTTGCTGCTTACCAAGCACAGCGTATAGTGGCCGTGCTTGGAATTGCGACTCAGCCCCATTCAATTGAAAAAGACCTAACTGCACATAGGCCATATGGCCGATGAACGTGATGTCACTGGCCAAGCAGGAGGCCGCGGCGCTCAACCAAGTCTCTCCAAACAGCTGACTGGTAGAAGAGCCAGAGGTTGGACATCCCCACCATTCTGATATTTAAGACCTACCCCTAAGGGTCAATTCACACGTCCATGTGTGTTTTGCGGATCCGCAAAACGGCAATGTGCGTTCCGCATTTTGCGGACCGCACATCGCCGGCACTCTCATAGAAAATGCCTTTTCTTGTCCACAATTGCGGACTAGAATAGGACATGTTCTATTTTTTTCGGAAACGCGATTGCGGACCCGGAAGTGGGGATCCGCAATTGCGGACCCGGCCGGGACATCGTCTGTCCCTATTGAAACTAATGGGTCCGCAATCCGTTCCGCAAAATGCGGAACGGAATTGCGGACGTGTGAATGGACCCTAAAGGATAGGTCTTTAATATTAGACTCCCGGAAAACCCCTTTAACTACACTTTTCAATATTATTTGGAAACTATAAGTGAAAACACAAGTCTGGGTTCACAATAAGCACACAGCAAAAACAGATGCGTTTTACCATGAATTGCTGCAGTTTTGTGATGCAGTTATTGGCCTTTTTTTGTTTTTCCTATAGGTAAACCCCATTTATTTCAACATGTTTCACCTGTAAGGCCATGTACACATGGCGGATATGCATGTTGAAAAGTCAACATTTGCCAGAGAATCTGTGGCAGTAATTGGATACTGACCCTCTGCGAGGTGTGGATCCGCCCGAGGATTTAGCCCCTAGTCCCTCAGGCCAGCCCACGTGTGGACACAAGGAAACTGTGCTAAGAATGAATATACTCACTCACCCCCAACTTCAGTTACCAATTTGTTGTGGATTTTGGCTCAGGAAAATTCACCAAAATGCACAGAAAAAATAAAAACACATTCTCTGAACATGAAACTAACTGTGCAGCCAATTATCGCATTAGACTCCATGAGTAGTGGCGGTCCTGCACTGCGGTTATTGGCCATTTTATGCTGAAATGTGTTTTACCTGTAAAAACTGCATCACAAAACAGCTGCAATTTGGGGTAAAATGCATCCATCCGGCTGGGTCACACGGCATCCTACTGTAATCCATCAGCCTAGGCGAAGACGCCCACTGAGGTGAGGTACATTTTCCAGTTATAATCTGTTAACACTGAAGTCGCTCACCTGACACTCTTCTACTGTACCGATTGATGACCGGAGCTAAAAAAGAACAAAAGTTAAACGTAAGTGAAAAGAACAAGAAGTAAAATGCAGAGCAAAGTAACACCTAGAAAAGACAAGGCTACAGATCCTGCGGTGACATTATAACTGAACTGGTCACTGCGTAGGCGCAGCTTCATTCTACTAGAGAGATTGGAAAAACATGTCCGCTTCCTTCCACAATCTGCGCCATTCTTGCTAGTATTGGAGGTTAACGCACTCCTGCATGAAATCAACTGCTCCGTTTCAGATGTCCAAGTTGTTAACCAAAGACCCTGGTGCGTCCAACACATGTGAAGTATGAGGGGTTTCCCCTTGTACAGAATAAGCACACAGCGAGGAGGAACGAAGGCATCTCTGCCCTCCAAGTGAAGGGGAACAGACCATCTAAGGCCATTAACACTGCAGCCGTGAACCTTACCTTATATACTGAACGAGGGGCCATGCTCAGAGCACCACAGCTCGCCAGGGCCAGACGTATCAGGCACATTACAACGGCCATGCATGGAGCACCACACCTCGCCAGGGCCAGACATACCAGGTACATTACAACAGCCATGCATGAAGCACACTGCAAAGGAACCATATTTTCAGGCCTTTCCTCACTGATTGAAGTTACAGGATGGTAGATTCTATAGGAAAACCAGTCCTCCATATCTGCCCCAGCTCTGGAGGAATTTCCTTACACATGTCCTGCCCTTTCCCAGCTTTATATCAGATTTTGCTGAACCGTTCCCAAAAGGGCACAATGTGATCACTTTATGTCAGAGATGCTCAACCTGCGGCCCTCCAGCTGTTGCAAAACTACAACTCCCAGCATGCCCAAATAATTGTAGGCTGTGCAGGCATGCTGGGAATTGTAGCGTTGCAACAGCTGGAGGGCCGCAGGTTGTGCATCCCTGCTCTAGATATTTCCCAGGTACCAATTAAATAGAAATACACCCATAAACTGCAGCAGAATATAAGCCGTCTGTAGTAACCGCTGAATCGGGATATACCCGGATAGCACAGGGGGACATTATAGAGGGGGAAACCCGTGGTGATGTGGGCAACAGGTGGAGCAATCCCTGCAGGTTTACTGGAGCAATCGCTGCTTCGTGGGTCAGAATTAATGTGCCATGTTCTCCTTTCTCTGAGAAAAGCATGTCTGACATAATCGTGAGAAGGGAAGAATGAGAGAAGTGAAGGTGTAATTGCAGCATTTACAGCTAATGAGTCATTCACATGATGGGAAATGAGAGATGACTGAAGATTTCAGGATTTAATCCACCAGGGAAAAAGTGCATTAAGACCGGATTCACACGCGCCAGTCTTGTTTTCTGGACAGTGTGGACGCTGTCAACTCGGGTGGCAGACCCTCACCAATCGGACACTGATGACCTACCTTGGGTAGAAACACACGACTTGGTTGGGCCGCAGTCAGGAACCGCAGCATCTCATTTCCCAAAGTAAAAGGGGAAACAGGCTTTTGAGACAGACCAGTACCTCTCCAAGTTGACGACTGCACCTGCTGTACGTGCAGGTCCTCCTGCTTTGCGGCTGCTGACCCTCCCTAGCGTCACCCATGATGATAGAGAGGCCCGTCCGCGTCGCAACCTATCGGCTGCCCGGATATTTTGATCCACTCAACGAGGAGATGCAGCAACGGCCATGCGAGGATCAGAAGCGACGCGGGTGCCTGGGAGCGGTCTAAGAATATTGTGGGAGGTCATTATAGGGCTTTAAACATGTGGTGGTGGCATAAGTTACCTAATCACAGCAGAACCACGACAAGTAACCCCCATGTGGTCGTACCATTAAGGGGAGCTGTCACCTCTCCTGACATGTCTAGTTTAGTGACTACTTCCATTCCCCATGTAATAACTTTGGAACATCTGTTATATGACTGTTGTAACATTCCCTTATTATTCTTGTTAGAAGTTATGAATGAATTACTAGCAGCTTGCAGGAAAGGTACAGATGGGTGTTACCAGTTGGGGGGGGGGGGGTGTCCCTGCAGTCTGACACTGGCAGCACTGATTGGACAGAGTCAGACACCCAGCAGTACCTTTACTGCAGACTGCTGGCAATATGTAAACTTCTAGCAGGAATAAAAGAATGGTACAACAGAGTGATGAGAACAGAACTGTTATTACATGGGGAATGCAAGAAATTACTAAAAACAGACCTGTCAGGAGAGGGGAGAGGTGTTCTTTAAGGCAGGGCGCGAAAAATCCCAGGCGCCAGGTTGCCATGGCGATCAGGAATTTGGTCCTGGCGCTTGGGTATTTGTCAGCCCGTTTTCAAAGGAGCCCGGGCGACGGGTGCGGAGCGCCGGAGGGGGGCCCGTTCTGTCCGGACGCTTCCATTGTGGACAGCGATACAGATGAATGGTGCGGAGGAGCAGGGGAGGCGTCTCTCTTGCCCGTTCCTCAGATAGGCTACAGGCACTAAATCATACAGTGCGGGACACAGGCCGGAAGAGGCGGGCATCGCATCACTGACAGCAGCATAAGGTCAGTATATGAGTTTGTTTTTATTATTTGTAGTATACTGTGGCAAGAAGGGGGGTGGGGGCCCTATAAACTGGCACAATATGGGGGGCACTATGGAGACGAGGGGAAGCACTATGGGGGCCCTATATACTGGCACAACATGAGGGGCACTATGGAGAAAAGGGAAGCACTATGGGGGCCCTATATACTTGCACAATATGAGGGGCACTATGGAGAAGAGGGAAGCACTATGGGGGCCCTATATACTTGCACAATATGAGGGGCACTATGGAGAAGAGGGAAGCACTATGGGGGCCCTATATACTTGCACAATATGGGGGCACTATGGAGAAGAGGGGAGCACTATGGGGGCCCTATATACTGGCACATGAGGGGCACTATGGGGGCCCTATATACTGGCACATTATGGGGGGCACTATGGAGAAGAGGGGAAGGAGCACTATGGGGGCCCTATATACTGGCACAACATGAGGGGCACTATGGAGAAGAGGGGAAGGAGCACTATGGGGGCCCTATATACTGGCACAACATGAGGGGCACTATGGAAAAGAGGGGAAGGGGCACTATGGAGAAGAGGGGAAGGAGCACTATGGGGGCCCTATATACTGGCACAACATGAGGGGCACTATGGAGAAGAGGGGAAGGAGCACTATGGGGGCCCTATATACTGGCACAACATGAGGGGCACTATGGAGAAGAGGGGAAGGAGCACTATGGGGGCCCTATGTACTGGCACATTATGGTGGGCACTATGGAGAAGAGGGAAGCACTATGGGGGCCCTATATACTGGCACAATATGAGGGGCACTATGGAGAAGAGGGAAGCACTATGGGGGCCCTATATACTGGCACATTATGGGGGGCACTATGGAGAAGAGGGGAAGGAGCACTATGGGGGCCCTATGTACTGGCATGAATTATTGTCAAGCCCTGCTTTAAGGATAGTGCATCAATATCAAAGTCCTGGAAAAGCCCTTTAGGTCAGTGTCAGACAAGCGAGCCGACTGTGGGAAACCGGCTCCGCGTGGGAGCGTTATTTCCTGTCCTGAACTCGGCTGTTGTAACTGGACCTCACAGTAACACAATGATTTATGACGCTGTGTGTTCGCACCCAGCATCTAATTAATTTTACTGACATAATGCCGTCAGTACAATTCTTTACAGCGGAGGTTGGTCAGGTACACAGAGCATTATAAATTATTAAAATGCTGTAAGATCCAGTTACAAGAGCAGAATCCAGGACGTGAAATCACGTTCCCATGTGGAGCCTGTTTCTCAGTCAACTCGCTCATCGAAAACCGACTTGAAGCTCCTTCACAGCAAAGGTACCAGTGAAAGACTAAAAGCAAAGAACCCGGAGCCCCCGTGTGCACAACTCCCGACGGGACGTCTTTTCACCTACAGGACTTCTGGATCGCTGTCCAGTGCTGGGCAAGGACTTTTTCTTAAGATCCGGACACGTACCGGGGCTATGCTAGGTGCTGGCAGTAACAGGCGGTCTTTAGCGCCGCACTGGCCTGTAAAACAGACTAGTGCAGCGCTATATTACCGCCCATTAGTGCCGCTGACGTTGCTGAGCTAACTGCTAGGCGGAAGCCTCCACCTAGCAGTGTAAAAAGGTAAACAGAGCCCCTGCCCTGCGCAATTCTCAACTCAGAGGGGCTGAGGGGGGAAAGAAGGAGTTATGTCCAGGTTCAGCCCTGAACCCGGACAACCCCTTTAAGTAGCAACATGCGGCTTACCTTTATTCTTTTGAGCACGGCTTAGGGTCCTTTCACACTTGCGTTCTGAGGATCCGGCAGGCACTTCCGTCCTGCCGGATCCGTCAGAACGCAAGTCACCTGAAGCATTAGAAGACTGATCAGGATCCTGATCAGTCTTCGAATTGCTTTCAGGTTACTATGGCAGCCAGGACGCTACTAGCGTCCTGGTTGCCATAGTAGCGAGCGGGAGCGGCATGCACATTCCGTGCGGCTCGGGCGCTCTGAATGACGTCAGAGCGCCCCATGCGCATGGATCACGTGATCCATGCGATCACGTGATCCATGCACTGGGGCGCCCTGACGTCATCCTGGAGCGCCCGGGAGCCGCACGGAATGTAGTATGCCGCTCCCCGCTCCCTGCTACATTTTACCATGGTAACCAGGACTTTAGCGTCCTGGCTGCCATGGTAACCAGTCACAAAAGCTAAATGTCGGATCCGGCAATGCGCCGAAGCGACGTTTAGCTTAGGTCGGATCCGGATTAATGCCTTTCAATGGGCATTAATTCCGGATCCGGCCTTGCGGCAAGTGTTCCGGATTTTTGGACGGAACAAAAAGCGCAGCATGCTGCGGTATTTGCTGCGTCCAAAAAACGTTCCGGTCCTGAACTGAAGTCATCCTGAACGGATTTCTCTCCATTCAGAATGCATGGGGATGATCCTGATCAGGATTTTTCCGGCATAGAGACCCGACGACGGATCTCTATGCCGGAAAAGAAGAACGCAGGTGTGAAAGGGGCCTTATAGCGTCACAAACACGAAGGGTTAGTCCAGACGTACAGTAAGGCTTCCTGCACATGTTGCGGATTACATGCGTTTTTCCACGTGGAGTCTGGTGCTGAAAACCCAGCGCCGTACAGTACTCCCAAAAGCGCATGACTTTTTTTTCTTCTTCTATGCAAAAATTGACCTGCGGTGTGGATCTTGAAATCTGTGGCAAAACCGCATCAAATCCACCCCAAAACCCGCACGGTGCCGATACCCTATCGCTGCACCCGTCTCCTTCACTTTAAGGTTAATATTTGTCTTCGTAGATTGCCACTTCCGTCCTGGGCTGAACAAATAGTTGGTTGTCATAGGGAGGCAGAAGGGCTGCTGCGATGGACCCGGCCTCATCTGCGCAGGGTCCCTTGTGACTATGGCTGCAGCCACCTAACTGCACAGCGCTCACATACTGACGGCACATATGCCACCTCATCTGCCAACCATAACAGCATCTCTGCTTATACATTTCACCACTGGAAGACGGCCAAAGTGCAGAAGGCGAAAGAGGCAATATGCTGAAGGACATTTGTTTGTGCTTTTCCGGATGAAGTCGGGCAGCAGGAAAGAATTTTTTTTTTTTTACAATTTTCTACATTGCAGAAGCTTGTACAGGGCGGGTCTCCAATCTGTGGTTCAAAAGTGATCTTAAAACTACAACTCCCAGCATGCCCCGAGGCCACTTTAATTTACTGCAGAAATGGGAGCCACATGAGCTCAGTCTGAATCTTTCCTGTATATCCCTGGGGAGAAGGGGCTTCACGGGTGTCAGGCAGCCACTTATCTCACACACTCAAAGACAAATGGAGGGAGGGGACATTGGGGACTATAGCAGATGGGTGAACAATTATGACAGATGGGTAGTCAGGTTAAAGGGCATCTGTCAGCAGACTCGTCCCTATGACACTGGCTGACCTGTTACATGTGCACTTGGCAGCTAAAGGCGTCTGTGTTGGTCCCATGTTCATATGTGCCCGCATTGCTGGGAAAAATGTTTTAATATATGCAAATGAGCCTCTAGGAGCAACGGAGGGGTTACCAGTGCACCTAGAGGCTCTGCTCTCTCTCTACTTTGACAGGGCAAGACAATGACATCAACATCACACATGGTCCTGTCA
Source organism: Bufotes viridis (assembly GCA_033119425.1). Taxonomy (NCBI): domain Eukaryota; kingdom Metazoa; phylum Chordata; class Amphibia; order Anura; family Bufonidae; genus Bufotes; species Bufotes viridis. The sequence continues at coordinate 13,621,944 of CM065596.1, read as the reverse complement.
ATCAAAGTGCAGAGGATGCAGCAGTTGCAGAGAGAGCAGAGTCTCTAGGTGTAATGGTAACGCCCCCGTTGCTCCTAGAGGCTCATTTGCATATATTAAAACATAATTTTTCTCAGTAATGCGGGCACATAGGAACATGGGACCAAAACAGATGTCTTCAGCTGCCAAGTGCACATGTACCAGGTCAGCCGGTGTCATAGGGACGAGTCTGCTGACAGATGCCCTTTAATTGCTTTTAGGTCATGTACCTTTTCTGAGGGAAGTATATGCAAATGATCAAGGAGATCAAGACAATGGCAGTAACGTCATCTGCGCTTCCAATAATTACTCCATGCACATTCAGCCGCTCCAGGTGATAACTGCAACCCCCAGACTCAGATCTGCAAAATACGGATGTGGTCCGTGTGCATCCCACATTTCCCTCTGGCCCGTTTGAAAATATGCCTATCCTTGACTGCAAAACAGACAATAGGACATGTTGTATAACGTGCAGCACGGCTGCGGATACCACGCTGATGATATCCGTGTGCTATCCTCTTTTTTGGCAGTCCCATAGAAATGAATGGGACGGCGAGCGATCTGCAAAAAAGTCGGATTGGACGTGGACCGAAAATACGGTCTTGTAAACCCGCAGCCACCCACGCAGCTTTTAGAATCCAAACTGAGGACACTTCAGATAAAATATAGCGCAGTCTTGTAACCTCCACCTCCCCCTCGTGCGCTGTGGTGTAATACGAGGGGATGAACATCAGATCCGAAGACTCAGTTATTCCATAAACAAAGCAATGACATTTCGGATTTACACTCCATAAACACAGTTATCCTCCATCTTCACATTCTCGTCCACAGCGACGGGGCTACTCTATTTCACATTAGCATTAAAGGGGTTCTCCGGGACTGAAGAACTATCGACCGGTCATTATAAGTGCAGGGGGGGTAGACGCCCAGCACCCCTGCCAATCAGCTGTCGCTCCATCCTGGGCCGGTTACTGCAGTGCTGCTCCGCAGGCAGCAAATACGTACACCGTAAAAGCTTCCAACTCTGCTCACGGTTTGTGTTTTCTTATTCCCGGGACACTACCGACATGATATGGATTTACGCTAATTAACATGTCGCTTGCTATAGATCAGGCGATTTGCCCGATTTCTACCCCTCGTTTTAATGTATGAGTATAAGCCACCACTCTTCAGCTGTAACCAGAGATCGCCAAGAAATAGGGGACACGACTGCCGGATTTACCCCCACAAGATTCGTCAGTAGATCGTCAGAAAAGTCTGCATGAGAGATGTGAACACAGTAGATAACGGGCAATTTTTTTTTTTATAAATGCATTTTACTCATTTTGAGCTAAAGATAATTTTTTTGAATTGGTGTCTATCAAAAATTCAGCCGTTTGAGATACAAGGGTTAAAAATAAAATAAAAATCAGTCTATGCAGAGTATCACTTCTCAGGCTCATCAGCTGACGGCTCATGTGAAGCCTTACATCTGATCTCCTGACCTCAAGCAATCTAAACTCTTAATCCAGTGAGAATGAGGCTTATGGGGTCAGGAGATCAGCAGTAAGGCCTCTTGCACACGAACGTATTTGTTTTTCAGTGTTTTGCTGTCCGTTTATAACGGATCCGTTTTTCCGTTTTTTTGCTTCCGTTTTGTTTCCGTTTTGGTTCCGTTGTTCCTTTCCGTTTGGCATATACAGTATACAGTAATAACATAGAAAAAATTGGGCTGGTCTTAAAATTTTCAATAGATGGTTCCGCAAAAAACGGAACGGATACGGAAGACATACGGATGCACTTCAGTATGCTTTCCGTTTTTTTTGCGGACCCATTGACTTGAATGGAGCCACTGAACGTGATTTGCGGACAAGAATAGGACATGGTCTATATTTAAACGGAACAGAAAAAACTGAAAAACGGAAACGGAAGGCATACAGAGACACTTCAGTATTTTTTGCGGACCCATTGAAGCGAATAGTTCAGTATACTGAACTGAAAAAACTGCCAGTATACGGTCCGCAAAATACTGTCGTGTGCAAGGGGCCTAAGGCTCATGGTGGGACTGAAGTGACACTCTGCAAACAGACCCCTCAAAAACAGCTGAAAAAATGATTAAATTAGTAAATTGCAGTAATAAAAAAAATTAATAATTGCCCTAAAGGTGTCCATAGCCTTTATTACTACTTTTGGGACCCACTCTGGGGCATATGAAAACGCATCTGCTGACCAGGAGAGCAATAAGGTGACTACGATAAAAACTACACATATGTGAACGTGGCCTCAATCCAGGTCACAATCCTAACGAACCGTGCGGCAGAAATAATCCGCACTAATGCCTCCGAGTCAACAGATCCTAAGCAAAGTCATGGCGTAATCTACCGGGCTGGCATACGGATCTCGTTCAGCACGATTCCCTCTCCCGGAGCACTGTTCTAATAATCCAGACTCATACATAACATGATATCAATATCCCAAAATGACAGGAGCGTGAACACATCAGGAGTCTGACTCGCACACAAGGTGGTTCCAGCCGTTCTTCCTATCGCTGCGGACTGACTTTGGAACTTGCTGAATGAATTCGGAAAAATGCAAACGCCATAACTCCCAATGCATTCTCTCATTTCTGTGCGTTTATTGCACTAGGGCTGAGCTAATCCAGGTAGCCCGGGTGCTGATGATCCATGAAACGCGCTGCAGCTGCCAGAGTTTTCGGCCCTTTACTACTGAAAAAAAATAATTTGAATCTTCTCTTAAGGACTAGTCAAAGCGTGACCCCCATAGGCCTCTACAGGAGCTGCATTCAGAGGTTGCCCTACAGTTGTTTCCAGAGTAAAATTACTCCTTAGTATTTTTGAGGACAAGGAGTATGAGATGGGCATCTTTTTTGTTCTGGCCATAACTTTTTGTTTTTCAGTTGGTATAGCGAATGCATATGGGGGCTTTTTTTTTGCGAGGCGAAATGCATTTTTTATGGTAATGGGAAAAGCAGTTCCGACCTTCACAGTGCATGTTGCTGTTATTCTACGAGTCAGTACGATATCTGTAGTTGGGTGTTTTTTACATCTTTTTTAGGGGCAAAATGTAGTTTTCATTGACACTTTTTTTTTTGGGGGAGGGGAACGACATGAGACTTCTTGATTAAAATGCATTATCTTTTGGGGTAGGGTGAAAAAAAATGCCATATTTTTTGCTTTTGTTATGATGTTCATGGGCCGGTTTAAATGACGCATTATACAGGCTCTGGGAAACAGACTATGATTGTGGTATTTTACCAATTTTATTAAATAAAACAACTTTTTATGAACAAATTTAAATTTTTTACTCTCACTAGGGGACATTGTTTTTATAATGCACTGGAATACCTTGCATACCAATGCATTATAGCGCAGTGACGGGCAGTCTATTAGGCAGTAGCACAGTCTAATATACATACAGTGATGTTGGGCCCCAGGCTGCCCGCTCCCTCCGACTGTTTAGATACTGCAGTCACTAATGACTACGGCATCTAAAGAGTTGAGCAGCCGGCATCAGAGTTAAATGCGTTATCCAGGAATTGATAATTATGACCAATCCTCAGTAAAGATCATCATCATAATCGGTGGGGGTTTGGCTCACAACACCCCGAAGCTCTGGGGAGCGCAGCGGGCTCCCTGCAGATTTTAAAACCCAGAGCCGTACATTGTACAGCGGCTGTGCTTGGTATTGCAGCTCTGCCCCATTGACTTGTATGGGGTTGATCAGCAACTAGGCCCTGTGAGCGATGTAGGGTGACAACACATGGCCTCACGGAGCGGCAGCCTCCTCTAACAGCTGATCGCTGGGGGTCCTAGATGTCGTATCCCCACCAATCTGATATTGATAACTCCTTTAACTCTGATGCCGACTGTTACAGCAGGAGGCCAGCTTAAGTAAGGGTTCGGCTTCCGCGGGGACCCGGAGCACAGCATACGGGGTCTCTTCAGCCCGTGTCAGGGACTAAATGGACCTCAGTCGGTGCCGATACAGCGCTCCGGCCCATACAGTCTCACACGTAGTAACAGGCACGAGGCCTTAGTGCCACACACACGAACGCTCAGCTGAACATGCATGTGTTGTGAATGGTACAAGGAAGAAAGCTACTGCCGGACACCTCTGGAGAACAAAAGGATCCAACATGCCTGACATCAGGGGTCAGAGAGAGTCCATTAGACTCGGCGTTCAGCCGACATACATCTAATGTGTATGGCCAGCATTACAGAGACATCTGATACAAGTGAATGCATGTGAGGCTTCTCGTTTCACGCACCGTGTCTACATTAAGCCAGACGTATGAACTGTCAAAATCCCTATACTGCACAACCCTCAGCAACATACCACAAGCCCCAGGGCGGGCTACCGACGTCACACCGACACCCGCAGGAATGCAAAAGCCGTTTCTCCGGTCACTGACAGGGCAGACAAACAGGAAAAAAAACACATTGGTGTAAGGGCTTGTTCACACGAACGTGCCGCGTTTTGTGGTCTGCAAATTGCGGATCCGCAAAACACGGATGCCGCCCGTGTGCCTTCCACAATTTGCGGAACAGATGGCCCTTTATAGAAATGCCTGTTCTTGTCCGCAAAACGGACAAGAATAGGACATGACTTATAATTTTTGCGCGGCCACGTAATGGAGCAACTGATGTGGACAGCCCACAGAGTGCTGTCCACATCTTTTGAGGCCCCATTGGAGTGAATGGGTCCGTACCCGAGCCGCAAAAAATGCGGCTCAGATGCGGAACCAAAACCACGGTTATGTGAATGAGCCCTAAAAGTCCCATCGCATAAACCTGCACCTCCTAAAGGCCAGGACCCCCCTCTACTCCACTGTCAAGCCCAGTGCACAAAACCCGCCGGTCCAGGCTGCCCAGGATATACCAACCCTGCCAGAGAGCGGAAGAACTCTCCGTGGGTAGCCATGGGCCTCGGCGCAGTGATCCTCTTGCTAGAGGACATTTCAGTCTCCGAGGTGCACAGGGGTTAATGCAGAGCGGACGGATCCCCTTTAAGACGTCAGAGCGGGGGCCTAACTGTACATATGAGCCGTCTGCTTCCACGGCCTCCAGTGTTTACACAATGTACAGAACAGACCTAAATATTTATCAGTACATCCTGTCCTTCCCCTATAGGCCCCGTCCCAGAACATGGCCGCTCCCTGCCGGCCTGCAAGAGCGGCTGCGTTATCAGAATGCCAGTGTGCGCCCTATGCCAGCGAGCAGCCTTTATCTAGAAAATGTCCGGTGCTATTACATGGACTTATTGGCACTTTGAGATGGTGAGAAGGCCCTTGGGGGGGGGGGGGGGGTCGGGCTGCAAATAGTGGTATAGCTCCGGCGTGGCACTGCCATGGCACTATGAGACAGCGGGCACTGCCAGAAGTAAAGACCCTGGTCTCAGGGTGTACGAGTCGCCCTATACGCAGCCATTCCCATACAACACGACCACATAGGGCTGCTGTATAAAGGGTTAAAGCTGAAGAGTCACATTCCACTTCATCTCCAGGAATTATGAACAAAGGCAAATAATATAATTATCCATTTCCATATGCCACGACACTGCCAGGCCCTTTAATTATTAACATGCCAACAGTCACGTCAAGCTGGGAGGCCGAGGTTACCGGTCCCAAAGAGGTGACGAGCTGGAGGATGAGGCCCACGACACAGGTCAGCTTCACCCCCGATGACGGTGCCCGCTCAAGAGGACTAGGGAATATTAGTGAACTGCACCCGATAACGAGCAGCGGGCACTAACTGGACCCGTTTATGGGAGAAAAAGACTCAACCACCAAGGCTCTCCTTAACCCCTAAACCGGGGATCAGCAACCTTCAGCACTCCAGCTGCTGAAAAACTACAACTCCCAGTATCCACACTTACTTGGTTGTTCTTATAACTCCCATAGAAGTGAAAGGAGGATCCTGGGAGTTGTAGAACAGTTGCAGGGCCGGAGGATGCAGACTCCTGCCCTCGACCAGGGATGCTCAACATGCGGCCCTCCAGCAATTGTAAAACTACAACTACCACCATGCCCTGCTGTAGGCTATCCGGGCATGCTGGGAGTTGTAGTTTTGCAACAGCTGGGGGGCTGCAGTTTGAGCATCCCTGCCCTATACCAGGGGTAGGAAACCTCCAGCTCTCCAGCTGCTGTGAAACTACAATTCCCAACATGCTCCATTCATTTCTATGGGAGTTCAGAGAAGAGCAGAGTAAGTATGCATGCTGGGGGTTGTAGTTTCACAATAGCTGGAGAGACGGAGGTTCCCTACCTCTCTGCCCTAGACCATTCTGGTGGATCGCGGATGGAAAACCACCTTACCCAGTCCAATCCCAGTTTGAGAAGTATCCCGCAGCTCCACCCAAAAGTGTCACGAATATCACGTGACTGCAGTACCATCAAACTCAATGCGCAAACCAACAAAAACACAACCCTTCACCTTCATCCGACAAACTGTAGCGGGCGAAAGGAGACCGTGGTCACACATCGGAGGTCACTGTACCAAAACCAATGATGAAACTTTCTATCACACCCGTTGCCATCGCTGGACAATGTGAACAGGGACTGAGCTATTCGCCGGTCTGTTGTTAAATCAATTCACAGTGGATTTTTTACGGTGGTGCCACAGGGAGCCATTGCGGTCACGTTGCGCCAGTTTACAGGTTTTTACCACGTCTGCAAGTAGTCAAACCTTACTCTACCAGTGCATCAATTACACGCCAGCGGCACACGTAAGACAAGCTATAGGCCCTGTGCAAATCCCGGCCACAAGTCCCATGGGACGTACAGGGCAGCACCGCCATCCCGCACGGAGGTCACCGCACATCTCCCACGGCACCAGCAGCATCTCATGGAGTTTATAAACCACAAGGTGATCTAAAAGGATCGCCAGATCCCAGATCTGTACTAGCACCGTCCAAAATACAGGCAGTCTAACATCATGAGTGAGGGGGTGCATTAATGAACGCCCCCTGCCTCAAGGTGCCATCCTCCCCATTCATAACCACCACCTCAGCGGGTGACAGGGAGTCGTCACCAGTGACACACAGACGTCACATTATATAAACCACGGCTGCCAATAAAGACGTCGTCCTCCTCTCATGTAAAAGGAGACCCCTGTAGCATCCTGCCCCCGACCACATGCACCGCTCTACGAGACGAATGGCCGGATGTGCGTTCACCACCGGTACGGGCGTCCTTATGACTGGCGATCGAGAAAAAGCTGTGAACGAGCTCGGCTTCTACAGACGAGAAGGATGATTAAAGCAGGTCATAAACGAGGCGATAATTAAGGTACTTTCACACTAGCGTTTTTTTTTTTTCCGGCATTAAGTTCCGTCCTAGGGGCTCAATACCGGAAAAGAACTGATCAGTTTTATCCTAATGCATTCTGAATGGAGAGAAATCCGTTCAGGACGCATCAGGATGTCTTCAGTTCAGTCCTTTTGACATTTCCGGACGGAGATGATGCCGCAGCATGCTGCGGTATTATCTCCGTCCAAAATTCCAGAACACTTGCCAGAATGCCGGATCCGGCATTCTAAATACTGCAATGCTGGACCCGTCCAGACCAGTAAAAATGTAAAAGAATATATAACGGACCCGTCTCTCCGCATGACAAGCAGAGAGACGGATCTGTTCTTGCAATGCATTTGTAAGCCGGATCCGTGTTCAAATGCTTTCCGTTTGCATGCAGATAGACGGATCCGGCAGGCAGTTCTGGCGGCTGAACTGCTTACCGGTTCACTCTGCCGCAAGTGTGAAAGTAGCCTTAGCGGATATGGGCGCGATAACCGGTGTGCTTACAGCGCCAAAATAACCTGCAAAGTTTTCATGCGTCTGGCAAGACTTCCACCGCATGGACTTAAAGGGGTACTCGCATCCGCAAAAAATGGCCTATGACTGGGTTTGATGATCGATGACCTCGGAGCCTCCCGAATCGAGAATAAGGGGGGGGGGGGGGGGGGAGTCAGAGCGGACTTACTGCTACCACCTCATCGTGGCGGCTCTCCCGGCCACCCGCCTCCATTCACTTAAAGGGGTATTCTGGTAGCGGCACATTAAAGATGATAACTATTAGACTGGTGAAGGTCCCGTCACGGCGACCCCCACGATGGAGCATGAACACCTCTGGCTCCATTTATTTTGGGGGTTCCCGCTCTCGTGATCAGTGGGACCCCCACTGTTAATAATTATCCCCTTAGGGTCCATTCAGACATCCACAAAATGGGACCGCATCCGTTCCGCAGGTGCGGACCCATTCATTTTCAAACGGGCCGGAATGGATGCGGACAGCGGTCCGCATCTGCCTTTCTGGATCCGCCAAAAAAAAAAAAAAAATAGAACATGTCCTATTCTAGCGGACAAGAATAGGCATTCTCTATTACAGGGCAAGCCATCACTTTATACTAAGGGATAACCCTGACAGGAACCAGTTCTCACTGCTTTAAAGGGGCACTCCCCTCAAAGCTTTCCTCTGATAAGACGCACAGCCAATATTACCCCGACCCCCCCAAATGTATTCTACAACCACTCACAGGGTGTCCCATCACTGCGACCCACAACAAGTGATCAGCGCCCCCACAGGAGGAGCGAAGAATGACACCACCCTCACTAAAAGCAATGTCCTGCTTACATATGGCACAGAGGTGCCGCACCAGCCCCCCCTCAATTAACACAGGGCCGACAACCCCTTTAAGGATGCCTGTTACATCTATGCAGAGGTTAGGGGGGTGCAGGATAGATAACAGAAGCCCAAGAGCCCCCCAATACTGTGACAACCTGGGATTTATCAGATTACTACCCTGATTGGGGGGCAGTTTAAATGTGGGGTCTAGAGTCTGATATTTAAAGGGGAAATGCACCCTAATGCAGTTTGAGCTGCGGGGGATGTCAATTTCTGACCTGTCAAAAGGGTGCACTTCCCCTTTAAGAAGAGCTACAGGTGACTGCACAGAGCTATGACAGGATGACTGACAGCTGGGAGGTTCTGCAGCAGCTCCGGGGGCAGCACACACGGGCGAGGGGCCTCAGTCTAGGGGGGGGGGGCTCCATGAGGAAATCCAGACCCCAGCCTCTTACGTTCAAAGTCAGAGTCATCGTCCTCGTCGTCTTCCTCCTCCTCGTCGTCCCCGTTGGACTCGGTCTGCATGGGCTCCCCGTCAAAGTTGACCCCGCGGCTGTGAGGCCGTTGAGCTGCGGCAGCCCCGGCGCCATCCTGCAGCCGCTTCTCCTGGAGCCGGGTGAAATAGTGCACGGCGAAATCGACCAGATCGTGAGGTCTCTGGCGTAAAACCTCCACCGTGTAGCCCTGCAGCAACTCCGTCAGGCCGGGCGGGATCTCGATGCTCATCGTCCCCCGGGGGGCTGCTCCGTCACCGGCTCGCCGTACAGACACACACCGTCACCTCACCGGATGAGTTTCTTTTTTTTTTTTTTAATTCTCCTCCCTTGACTTGTAAACCCCCCTCCCTCCCCCCGTTACACACGCACAGCGGCCGCTGGGGGGGCTGAGGCGGCGGCGGCTCCGAGCTTCACCTCACACACACACACACAGCCTAAAAGGACCGGCAAGCGCAGCGCGCACTGATCCTGCTAGACCAGGAGGAGGAGCGGCGTCGGGTGTGCGCACAGCGGGAGGGCGGGAAAAAGGGGGCTGGCCTATTGGAGGAGAGGGAGGGACGCATCACTGACGTCACCGGCATTTCTTCCGCAGGGACTCTTTTTTTTTTTTTTCCTCTATTTGACTGATATGAGGGACTGAAGAAGGAGGGAGGGGCGTGGCGCGCAGGGTTTATTTGCATCAAAGAGCCGCCCATTGGTCCTGGACCAATCATGGTGAGAGCCTTGACTTGTGACCACGCCTTTTTGACGTCAGCCCTAGCTTTGGCCTTGAAGAGCTGTGTTGTGGTTTGGGCTGGCAGTGCCAGGCTGTGAGCTGGCAGGAGGGGTGGTGGAGGACTACAAGTCACAGCATGCCATGGTATATAATTATAAGGAACACCCACAGCCACATGGAGCTACAAGTCACAGCATGCCTAAGGGGGCAGACGTTGAGGGTACTCCCAGTGCCGGATATGACGGTGTAGAACTACAAGTCACAGCATGTCCTGATACAATGTTATTATAAGGGGCAGGCATTGAGGGTACACCAAGTGCCACATAGGAAAGTAATGTGGGACTACAAGTGACAGCATGCCCAAGGGGCAGACATTGAGGGTACTCCCAGTGCCCCATATGAGAGTAATGTAGAACTACAAGTCACAGCATGTCCTGACATTGTGCAGGGATGGTACCAGCGAAGCGTGTGTTTAATATACAGGAGGGCTGCGCAGGATCAGTAAAACGTGGCTTCCAGAAACAGCACCTCGCCTCTCCACAGGCCGTGTCTGGTATTGCAGCTCAGGGAATGAGTCGCAGGAGCCTGAGCACAGGAGAGGCGCTTTTTTATAATCCTGAACAATCCCTTGAAGTCTTCCCTATTACATTTTCTGTGCAATGTATTGGAGATATCTATGGCAGCCGGGGGTCAGCAGACAGACTGCAGGCCACCCTAAACAGCAGCCTGGAATCCGCTGTCAGCTCTGAGGGAACCTTTTGAATTCCCACGACCACTGGGCTTCTCCAGAAGGACCCCGACAGCTGAACAAGTAGTTTTATTACAGTGGCACGACCCTTCTGAGTGGGCCCTAAACTGGGGTTGGGGGCCTCAGTCTGATGGGCTCTCACCCCGGCCTGGGTCTCTGAGGGGCCACTCTCTGTGACAGGCGAGTGCGATATGGTGACATCATCTGCGTCTAGCCACCGAGCGGAGACCAGGCCGACCTGCGCTGCTATGTATGTAGTGGGCACATGGGCTAGGTGAGTGTTGTTTTTGGAGGTGGCAATACTGTGGGGTATTTCTGGGGGCATCATATTGTGTGGGGGCACTTATGGGGGCATCATACTGTGTGGGGGGCACTTATGGGGGCATCATACTGTGTGGGGGCACTTATGGGGGCATCATATTGTGTGGGGGCACTAATGGGGGACATGTATGGGGTATCATACTGTGTGGGGGACACGTATGAGGGCATCATACTATGTGAGGGCACTTTTGGGGCATCATAGTGTGTGGGGGACAATTTAGGGGGCATCATATTGTGTGGGGTAATGTGGCAGCAAGTCTCAGACCAGTCACATGACTATTTTAGATTTGCAGCGGGTCGCACACAACCTGCATTACGGACTATGATGGCGCCCTCATATGCGACCAAATTCTAGCAGGTGGGATATTTGCCATCAATCTTGTTGCAGTTCCAGGAGGTCGCAACGCGGCCGCATAGACAATACAATCACCGTGTCACTCTAGCCTTAGGGATCATGCATACGACCATGTGTATTTTCCGTTTATGGTCCGTTTTTTTGTGTTCCATATACGGAACCATTCATTTCAATGGATCCGCAAAAAAACGGAAGGTACTCCGTATGCCTTCTGTTTCCGTTCCGTTCAAAGATAGAACATGTCCTATTATTGTCCGTATAACGGACAAGGATAGTACTGTTCTATCAGGGGCCAGCTGTTCCGTTCCGCAAAAAACGTAATGCACGCGAACGTCATCCGTATTTTTTGAGAACCGCAAAATACTGAAAAAGCCATACGGTCGTGTGCATGAGCCCTCAGAGTGTGACCACACGTGGCACTTACGCTGTGGATTTTCTGCATCAGACGTGCATGGAGCGGCAGGTAAGCGGATGAATGCCGGCTAGTTGAACGCCCGAAACTAAGTGGCGAGCGGCGCTGTGGAGTCGAGAGCGTCAAGCAGCTGCTTATTGTAAGAAAGCCTCAGAATTTTAGCTTCTATGGCAAATATTCCGAGAACAGCGGAAATGACAAGCGAACGCCACGGCTGACATTATCCAGATGCCGCGCATCCGCGTGGTGAAGGTCTGAAGGAATCCCTGAGACATAACATGCGTGAAAAAAAAACTACACGACGACGTTAACCATTCCGTTAAGGCCCCATGCACACGACCGTTGTTTGTTTCCGCGTCCGTTCCGTTTTTTTTCACGGATAGGATGCTTCCCCATTCATTTCAATGGGTCCGTCAAAAAATGCGGATGGTCAACCGTTTTTATTCCGCATCCGTGATCCGTGTTTTCATTCCGTCAAAAAAATAGTGCATGTCCTATTTTTTTCACGTTTGCGGACAAGGATAGGCATTTTTACAATGGATCTGCCATAAAAATCGGATCCGTCAAAAAAAACGGTCCGTCATCCGTTTTTTTTGACGGACGCAAAATTTCAAGGAGGAGCGGACGCGGAGGCAGGCAACGGTCGTGTGCATGTAGCCTAAGGCTTCCGTATCACAAGTTTTTACGGCAGATTTTTCATCGTTTTCCCATGGAAAGATGGCTTCATGCATACGACCGTTGTTTGTTTCCGCGCCAGTTCCGTTTTTTTTCACGGATAGGATGCTTTCCCATTCATTTCAATGGGTCCGTCAAAAAATGCGGATGGTCAACCGTTTTTGTTCCGCATCCATGGTCCGTGTTTACATTCCGTCAAAAAAATAGAGCATGTCCTATTTTTTTCACGTTTGCGGACAAGGATAGGCATTATTACAATGGATCTTCCAAACAAACGGATCCGTAAAAAGAAACGGTCCGTCGTCTGCAATTTAGATTTTTCAACAAAAATCTGCCCATGTCACCTATAACTAAAAAAGAAAAAAAAAGGCACAAAAAAAAAATCAGTGTTTAGGCTCATGCACACGACCGTTGTAGTTTTGCGGTCCATTTTTCACGGATCCGTTGATCCGCATCTGAGGGTTTTTTTCTTCTCTGATTTAAGTCCTCTTCCGTTCCGTTATTCCACAAAACATATCCGCATGGTTTCCGTATTTGATCCGTTTTTTGCGGATCGTATACAGAAACAGTAACTTATTAATCACCAGACACATGAGCAATATGGGCTGGGCATAGCATTTCTACAGCATGGATCCGCAAAATACAGATGTTTTCCGTGTGCATTCCGTATTTTTTGCGGACCCATTGACTTGAATGGGGCCTCGGACCGTGATTTGCGGACAATAATAGGACATGCACTACTTTTTTGCGGAACGGCCATGCGGACAAACAGAAACTGAATGCGCACGGAGTAACTTCCGTACTTTCTACAGCCCCATTGAAGTGAATGGTTGCGCATACGGGCCGCACAAAAAACGGAACGGAAGCGGAAAGAAAATACGGTCGTGCGCATGAGCCCTTTGGGTGGGTTCACACATGTTTTTGCTGGCGTTTTTCGCACTTTTGTGGGTTTTTTGCGGTAAAAATGCCACCTCCAGGAGTTAGGTAAAATATGAAATGCAGGACACTCGAGGTATTTTTGCTCCTGGCTTTTTGTTCGTTGGGTGGCGCTTTTTTTTTTTTTGTCTTTCTGGCTTCTCTGTCCTGGAGCCTTTGCGTTTTTTTCAGGCATTTTTTAATTCACCTTCTCTGTGGGGGGAAAAATGCCTTGAAGAAAACACACTGTGTGCAAAAAACGCAGGCAGAGGAAGCAAATGCGGCGCTTATTCTTTAATTTTTTATTTTTTTTTTACAGGTAAAAAAAGCACCTGAGACAAATTTATGTGTTTAAGGAACCTTAGGCCGGGTTCACACATAGTTTTTTATTTTATTTTTATTATTGCTGTGCATTTTTTGTGCCCATTTTTTTTAAGCAGGATGTTGTAGCAATGGTAGAATTAGTTTTTTTTAGGTGTTTTTCCATACCCTTCGGCTTCTCCATAAGGAAAAAAAAAATGCAATTCGCACCACATGTGATGATAAAAACGCCATAAAAACATGTGACAAAATATTTTTTACTGGTGTTTTTAAGCAGAAAAAAAACCTCTAACCAAATTTTTATTGTAAATGTATACAGACATGGAATAATGATTCGAATATATTGTAGCTTTGCCTTGTGCAATTCCTCTGTTTCACACGTCAGTAATTTTTTTTTCCAGAATCACGGTCCGTTTTTTTGCGGATGCGTGTTTCCGCAAAATTCTTCCGTTTTAGTTTTTTAGTGTCTACTTCCGTGTTACCATATTTCCGCAAGAATCTGGAAGAACAAGAGAAAAAAAAGATGTTTCCAGGGTAACCTTTCATTTCCTGTGGATCCGTAATTACGGATCCGCAAATACGGATGACATGCGGATTACTTTTGTAACCTTTCCGCATGTCATCCGGATTTATTCGGATCCATTCACTTCAATGGGGCTACGGTCCGCAATTTGCGGACAAAAGTAGGACATGCTCTACTTTTTTTACGGTTCCGCATTGTGGAAATGAAAGGACGTGTGAATTAGGCCTTAAGACGTGTGAAATACGGACGTGTGAATTAGGCCTAAGGCCTTATTCACACGTCCGCAATGTCGTCCGCATGTATTCCGCAATTCTGCGGAATACATGCGGACCCATTGACTGTGAATGGGGCACAGAACGATGCGGAGAGCACACACTGTGCTCTCCGCATCAGTTTTTGCGGAGAGTGCCGCCAATCTTACGGCCGCAGCTCCGCAAAAAAGTAGAGCATGTCCTATTCTTGCCCGCAATTGCGGACAAGAATAGACATTTCTATGGGGCTGCCGGCCGGGTGTGTTTATGGATCCGCAATTTGCGGATCCATAAACACAACGGACGTGTGAATAAGGCCTTAGGCTTATTGCACACGACCGTATGGTTTTGCGGTCCGTTTTTTACAGATCCGTTGTTCCGTTTTTGTGATCCGTTGTGTTTCCGTTTCAGTTCCGTTTTTCCTTTCCGTTTTTCCGTATGGCATATACAGTATACAGCAATTACATAGAAAAAATTGGGCTGGGCTTAAAATTTTCAATAGATGGTTCCGCAAAAACGGAACGGATACGGAAGACATACGGATGCATTTCCGTATGCGTTCCGTTTATTTTGCCGACCCATTGACTTGAATGGAGCCATGGACCGTGATTTGCGGGCAATAATAGGACATGTTCTATCTTTGCACGGAACGGAAATACGGAAACGGAATGCACACGGAAATACTTCCGTTTTTTTTGCGGACCCATTGAAATGAATGGTTCCGTATACGGAACTCATAAAAACGGCCCATACACCCACCAAAAAAACGTTCGGGTGCATGAGGCCTTATTCTTCCTGTAAGGCCTTATTCACACGTCCGTAGTGCTTTGCAGATCCGCAAGTTTGCGGATCCGCAAAACACCTTGCCACCGGCCCTATAGAGATGCCTATACTTGTCCGCAATTGCAGGCAAGAATAGGACATGCTCTATATTTTTGCGGAGCCGCCAAGTGTGTGCTCTCCGCATCCATCACGTCCCCATTCAAAATGAATGGGTCCGCACCCATTCCGCAAATTTGTGGAAAGGGTGCGGACGTGTGAATTAGGCCTAAATGTATGAATAAATTGACAGCTGGGTGTTACCCTTCGGGGGAGGAAGGAGGCCACCTGCACACTCTGGCTGTGGCCAATCAGTGCTGCCACTGTCAGACAGACAACGTTTTGACGAATGGTAACAGTTGTCAATTTTGTCATATATTTCCAGGAGGAATAACAGAGGGACATCACAATGCGGAGTTCTAAGAAAAGTGGCTCCGGAATTGTATTTCATGTGAAATGCAAGTCTTTACTTAAGCAGACACGCCAGAAGAGCGACCCGGTCCTAGAGATCCCCCAGGACTGAGGATGAGGGGAGAGGAAGCGACTAATATGCCGCCATTTATCACATTTCGGGTGGAGATGGCTTCCCTCACGCGTCATGTGACTTTGTACTAGGACATAACAGGATCTCCTTGTCGTTGATGAAAGGCATGCGATCTGTTCCCACAGGAAGCGGCCGCTCGCTATCAGCCGCCGGGAGCAGACGCTCTGGTCTAAATGACATTTTCTGGGCTGATCCGGAAGCCGTCTGGTTATCGCCCGCTCCTCACCCGCGGCTCCCGTACTTATTTCATCATAATGATAACTTCTAGCAAAATTACAGCCACAGCCACGTCATAGGGATTTCAGGATGGAAATTTTTAAAGCGAAATGACCTGAGGAGCCTGGACGTCCTGGATAATCACATATTCTGGATTAGCAGAAGTATAGTATAGTAAATACCGGAAAACCGTGAATACATCCGGCACCCAAATAAAAACGAATTCCTTTATTAACTCAGAACATAGTACTGTCGCTTACGCGTTTCGGGCATACAAGCCCTTCCTCGAGGAAGCTGAGAACGACTTCCCCGACCATAACACTGCCCCCACCAGCTTGTGTTCTTCCAGCAATGGCTGCAGGGCGTTCCCTCTCTGATGTTTCTCTCCTGACACGCCAACGTCCATTCGTTCCATGAAGCAGAAAATGGGACTCATCGGAGAAGACCCTTTACCAATCAGCGGAGGTCCGATCCTGATACTACTGTTATCAGAGGAGCAGTGACCGTCCGTCTGCTCCGGAGCCCCAGACGCAGGAGGTTCTCTGAACTGTTGTGGTGCCCCCGGGTCATTTTGGCGGTGAGCTGCTCCCCTGTAGGGAGTCCTCCGCCCTCGAGCACCTTCGTAGCCGACGTTCACCTCTCACATCAATGGCACCTGGTGTTCCGCAGTTTCCACGTCTCTTATTCACAATGGCGCCATTTGTCCACTCACCGTACACTTTCACCACAGCAGCGCATGAACAGTTCACAAACAGCTCAGTGTCAGAAATACCGCCACCCGGTGCCCAAAAGCCAATAATCATCCCTTATATAACAGAGCCAGCTCACCACACCTTATATAAACACAGAGCCAGCTCATCACACCTTATATACCCACTGAGCCAGCTCACAGCACCTTATATACCCACCGAGCCAGCTCACCACACCTTATATACCCACCGAGCCAGCTCACCACACCTTATATACCCACCGAGCCAGCTCACCACACCTTATATACCCACTGAGCCGGCTCACCACACCTTATATACCCACTGAGCCAGCTCACAACACCTTATATACCCACCGAGCCAGCTCACAACACCTTATATACCCACCGAGCCAGCTCACAACACCTTATATACCCACCGAGCCAGCTCACAACACCTTATATACCCACCGAGCCAGCTCACCACACCTTATATACCCACGAGCCAGCTCACCACACCTTATAAACCCACCGAGCCAGCTCAGCATACCTTATAAACCCACGAGCCTGCTCACCACACCTTATATACCCACCGAGCCTGCTCACCACACCTTATATACCCACCGAGCCAGCTCACCACACCTTATATACCCACGAGCCAGCTCACCACACCTTATATACCCACCAAGCCTGCTCACCACACCTTATATACCCACCGAGCCTGCTCACCACACCTTATATACCCACCGAGCCAGCTCAGCACACCTTATATACCCACCGAGCCTGCTCACCACACCTTATATACCCACCGAGCCAGCTCACCATACCTTATATACCCACCAAGCCAGCTCACCATACCTTATATACCCACTGAGCCAACTCAGCACATCTTATATACCCACCAAGCCAGCTGACGTGACTTCCTTTATGAGCTACACGCTGCCAATTCCGAAAGTAGGAAGTGGTCATAATAATGGGACTCGACTGAATATATGTTTATCTGTAGGACAGACCATCGCTTCTTCATCCGTCAGGGGCACAGCTGGGACCCCCAGATTAAAGGCCATATATTATCAGCCACATACACTGACTGGACGGGGTCGGGGGACCTCCATTCTGCAGACCATCACCACTCAGTATCAGATGGAGGGTCGCAGGCTGAAGACCATCACCACTCAGTATCAGATGGACAGTTGCGGGCTGCAGACCATCGCCTTGCGATATCATATGGAGGGTCACAGGCTGCAGACCATCGCCTCTCAGTATCAGATGGAGGGTCACTGTCTGCAGACCATCACCCCTCAGTATCAGATGGACAGTTGAGAACTGCAGACCATCTCCTCAGTATCAGATAGAGGGTCGCAGGCTGCAGACCATTGCCTCTCAGCATCAGATGGTAGGTCACAGGCTGCTTGCAGACCATCACTTCTTAGCATCAGATGGAGGGCCGCTGTCTGCAGACCATCACCTCTCAGTACCAGCTGGAGGGTTGCAGGCTGCAGACCATCTCTTCCAGCTTTTCGGCCTCGGGGAACTCTTTCTCTTGTCTCTTCCCCTTTTCCCGGCTCTTGCACACTTCCAGTAAGTTTCACCTTTTGGACATCGTCCGGATGTATTTTTAGAAGCAGACAGTTTATAGAATGAAATAAATCTGTGCGCTTGGTACGCAGTCCCTGGAGGCGGACATCGCTAGATTATTCTCTGCACAAGGTGGAAAGACTCAACCTTAAAGGAGTTTTCACCCCCCCCCCCCTCCTTCTGACTGGAATTGCTGCAGCGATCCGCTTCCCAGGACCCCCCAGCAAACAGCCGAATACCCACAGCGGCCACTACAGGGGAAACGTGGTATTACAGGGCGGCCATTCATCTGACATGGGCATCATGGACAGCTAAACCCTGCCGGAGTGTGTGGGCGGGATTACAGTGAGGTTGTCCATGAGGCCTCATGCACACGAACGTATTTTCTTTCCATGTCCGTTCCGTTTCTTTTGCGGACCATATACGGAACCATTCATTTCAATGGGTCCGCAAAAAAAACGGAAGGTACTCAGTGTGCATTCTGTTTCTGTATGTCCGTTTTTCCGTTCCGCAAAAAAATAGAGCATGTCCTATTTTTTTCTAGTTTGCGGACAAGGATAGGCATTATTACAATGGATCCGCAAAAATAATGGATCCGCAAAAAGAACAGATGCCATACGGATCATCTGTTTTTTTGCGGATCCGTAATTTGCGGACCGCAAAACACATACGGTCGTGTGCATGAGGCCTTAGACTGCTGTCTGACAATTACCTACCCCCTTCCCCGACCCGTACATACACATGCACACTGGGCCTGAATGGAGCATGCATGTGTTTTGACCTGAGAAGGCAGACTCCCCTGCTGGGAGCTCATCAGATCTAGGACAAAAGAATGGCGCATGTTGAAATCCAACAGCCCAATCCTTATCGCCCCTCCATTTCTGGGGAGATTCGGGAGGTCCCCATACACATTTGATCGGCGACTCATGTAAAAAATGAAAATTAGACATCATATAGGACATGATCATCGCTTTCTAATAAAGCCAGAACCGGCCCTGTACCTCACATGGGTCCAGAGTTCTCCCTGTTCATTGCTCCAATTGTTCTGCTGGATTTATCTCAGGCTGGCAGCTCAGGGGGACGTATCCTTTCAGCTGCAGCTCAGCGGGTGTGTCCTTTCTGGTGCAGCTCAGGCCTGTCCTTTCTGCCACAGCTCTCTCCCTATCACAGCTGAGGAGGCAGTTGAAGGACGGAAGTGAGCATGTGCGTCCACCTTAGTGAGGTAGACGGAGAACCCCTTTAGAACCCCTTTAAGTAAACGTTCTCTTTTAAAACCTACATCTGTATGAAATGCGGAGTCATAGCAAACGCTTTAGATTTTAGGTCATGATGTTTTCTGCTCTAGTCACACCCAAAGCAGCACTTCGACTTCTGCCAAGTTCCCATTACCAGAGTGCAGTGCCTTGAGGGAGACGAGACTAGTGCTAATAGCCGCACGTGATAATGAGTCATTAGTGGTGGAGTACTTTTTTATGGCCATTCGATAACTGGGACCCTGAGAGGTTCTGGGGAAGCGGCGTCCCTCAGCGGCAGCGCGTGAGCCGTGCATCCAGAAGAACAATGTTATATAGGAAGAGGCACAGACCTGTAGACATTAAATGAAGTGCGAAAAGACGCTTCCTTCCCATCATCATGACCTCACCGCCACCACCCCCCGATTCCTGACCACCCTCCTGACCGGCGCTCAGCACTGCCGCTACAACAGCACATTCTCTTAAAGGGGTCTTAAATATCCATGACCTGTCCTCGGGATAGGCGATCAATATAAGATTGGTGGGGGTCCGGCTCCTAGCACCCCTACCGATCTTAAGGGGGATTGAGCTGCAATACCAAGCACAGCCACTACACAACGGACGGCGCTGTGAGAGACTGCAGCGCTGATCGGCAGGGGTGTCGGGTGTCAGACCCCACGATCTGATGCGGGTGGTCACCAATACTTAATTTCCCTTACGGGGGCAATCACATGGTCGGCCATTAACTATAATTTTTATTATCATTTTTGTGTCATGGTGGCACTTTCTTACCACCGCTGGTAAGGATTGTCAGGGGTCACATGGATCAGACCTCCGCCTATCGGTGTCATATCCCAGCAATATACCACCTTTGCCAATGCTGCGACCACCCCTTTAATCGCTGCTCAATGGCAGGTCTCCAGTTCCCTCCATGTTTCAGTTCTGCCTCATTTTTAAGATATCCCCTTGCTGTCAGTGAATGGAAACATTCTTATCTATAGGCGTAGGCTGAAAACCGGCCAGGTCCTGCTGACAAGGATGCACACCTCTCAACCACATTGTAGTTTAGCCACATTTTAAAAAAATCGCGGCTAAACCGCTCCATTTCGGAGAATCACGTAAAAAATTTTAAAAAATGCAACTTGTGAATGCACCATTACCCTGGGTTCACACCTGAGCGTTTCCGAGACGCGCATATTACAGCGCGTTTTTGCAAATAGGAAACGCGCGTCATACGCGTGTTCGTGACTCTGGAGACCAATTGAAAAAGGCATATCTACACTTTAACGCGTGTTAAACGTTTTACGCGCGTTCCCATTGAAGTCTATGGGTGCAAACGAGCGACAAAACGCCCCAAAGAAGCTCAAGAACTTCTTTGAGCGTAGGGCGTTTTACAGCGCGTTCAAACGCGCTGTAAAACGCTCAGGTGAGAACCATGCCCATAGGGAAACATGAGTTTTCTCCTGTTGAGCGTTTTACAGCGAGTTCGAACGCGCTGTAAAACGCGCAAGTGTGAACTGAGGGTTACAGTGAATGACAGCGCTCGGCCACAGTATGTAGATGTATAGAAGAGCATTTCTATTCACTGACAGCAAGCAGAGCGTTAGAGAAATGGGGAAGAAATAAAACACAAAGTGGTGAATATATCAAAGATTATTTACGGCGTTAAGTTACAAATTTTGATTTTTAAAAATTGCAATATTTTGCTTGTTTATGCCGGACTCGCCAGATTGCTAAAAAGAAGTGGGCGGAGCCTACACAACCCGACAGATTTACCACTATTTACGCCAGGTGTGAACTACCCCAGAAATCTACACCAGCTCCGGTGTCCAGGCTGGATAAATACGCTGCGAATTTTCTGCAGCGAAGAATCCACTGTGTAATCCGCGCCAAATGAAACGTATTTTTGTTGCGGCATTCATGGCATAAATGCTTCCGGTTTGTCGTAAATTGCACCGACTGCTGTGCGCAATGCTGTGACGCTAGCTTTGGGCGTGATGGGGAAAAAATTGCGCGGCCGTATGGATCTTTGCTGTCTGTTCCCTTTGCATTTGCAGCGGAACTGGAATTATCAGCGCCAAGTAATGTTTACTGGCGAGACGTTGCAACCACAAACCACGGAGGCCTCCTGTCCCGAGCAGATAAGTACTTGTGTAAGAGCCACATTAATGAGAGAGCGCCTGGCACAACATTTACACCGCCATCCTCTGTGCTCACCGACTGAGCCATTAAAGAGGAATAATAGAGAAGACTGAGTGCAGAATACGTTATGTCTACGGCAGACAGAGCTCTTGTTGCAGGGCATTAAAGGGGTTCTCCGAGTCTTCTATATTGATGGCCTATCCTCAGGATCTGATCAGCGGGGTCCGACTGATCAGCTGTTTGATCCGGAGGCCTTTCTGCTTACCAAGCACAGTGCCGTCCATTGTCCAAAGAGTAATTAGCGCGGCGGTCACTCCCCACTCTCATCCAGACGGTTATGGAAAAATCGAATCTTAAAAAAAAAACATGAAAAAGTCATGCCATTACGGAGTTAACAGCCGCAGACCCTAGATGCACAGTGGTCCCGTCCGGAGAAGATGCTGTTCGTTCTTGGAGTTCAGCCGGGAACAGAGTGACAAAGCTTTAAGTGTGTAATTCTTTCATATACCGCCAACCTATTCCGCAGCGCTGTACAGAGATTGCCATCACTCACATCAGAGGGGACGTTCAAGAGGCCCCCTTAAAGGGTTTCTGTCACTAGACTTAACCCTATTAAGCTAGGTTATATTAGCGATGTGCTAATGTCAGCTAAACCTAACTAGCCTATTCCTACTTTTCTCAGTGCCCCCGTTACACTAAAAATCTAACTTTTATAATATGCTAATTAGCCTCTAGGAGCAACGCCCCGTTGTTCCTGCTCCTAGAGGCTCCGTTCTCCCACCTTGATCTCCTCCCTCCATGTCCAGATTGACAGGGCCAGGCAGCGCTCGCATCCTTCTGCCAGCCCTGTGCTCGGATGAAATCTCGCGCCGTTTTGAATTCAGCGCAGGCGCGGTGAGGGAAAGACGCTTTCCGTCTGCCAGCTTCCTCATCGTGCCTGCGCTGAGTTCAGAATGGCGCGAGATTTCATCCGAGCACAGGGCTGACAGAAGGATGCGAGCGCTGCCCGGCCCTGTCAATCAGGACATGGAGGGAGGTGACAAAGGCGGGAGAACGGAGCCTCTAGGAGCAGGAACAACGCCCCCGCTCTTAAGGGCTAATTAGCATATTAGTTTGATTTTTAGCGTAACGGGGGCACTGAGAAAAGTAGGAATAGGCTAGTTAGGTTTAGCTGACATTAGCACATCGCTAATGCCAGCTAGCTTAATAGGGTTAAATCTGGTGACAGAAACCCTTTAACTCCTGGTTCATGTCTTCATCAGGAGCTTACTGCGTACAGTATACGCATTGAATTCAATAAGAGCACAGTATGCAGTCAGCTCCTGAGCTCCCCCTAGTGGTGGCTGTTGTATTTTAAACTGCCTTTCCAGGACCCAGCAGACCCCCGCAACCCAATCTTAATTACTCATAGAAGAAAGTTTTAATTAAAGTTTTTTTTTTGCATTGCAATTTTTGTGTCAAACTATAGTGCAGGAGTCAACAACCTCCTAAACAGCAGATACTGTGAAACTACCACTCCCAGCATGCTCCATCCACTGCTATGGAAGTTCAAGGAACAAGCAAGCAAGTGTGCAAACTGGGAGTTGTAGTCTCCTAGCAGCTGAGCCCAGCAGGCCGGCGCCCCAGGCGAACGCCTAGTTCGCCTAACGGTAGCGCCGGCCCTGGCTGACCCCCATTTAAAATTTGAAACTTTTTTTACTCCAAAAAACTGGCACAGATCTCATGTCTATTTGAAGGCAGAGCTCTGACCATTGTAAGGGCTGCTTCACTCAAAAATTGGCTTTTTTTTACAGCTAAAAAAGCCAGAAAACACGCCTTTTTTCACATGCATTTTTTCCTGGTGTTTTTTTAAGTGGCATTTCTTCCTTCACAGATTTGAGTTGTATTTAAAAAAAAGGCATAAAACAAACACAAAAATAGTCAAAATTTTTATAGAAAACGAACTATGAGGGTTATTTACTATAGCTTTAATTCTGGTGTAGAAAAAGCATAAATTTTGTTGCAACAGATTTTGTGACTTTTTATCCTATTTCCCGACGCTCATGCCACTTTACCAAAAACTCACCAAAACTGGCACAATTTTCACCAGAAATCTACTCCAGATTTCAGTTTCTCATGCATCGACAGCAGAGAACGCGACATATTTAGTCTTTAGTAAATGACCCCCATTGGCTTTTATTTGATAATCTTCGTGCGCCATTTTTGTGCAGATACAGTCATTATGTGTTTGCACCAAAAAGAATGTCTGTGCGCGAAGGTGAGCATGGTTTACTGGGGTTATAATTTGCACCAAATTTACTATTGCCGTGGTCTGAAGAAAGCCGAGGAAGCAAGAAGCGCACTGGGCTGCGATATGTTTGTCGCATTCTGGAACTGCGAGCTCTTGTGCCCGAAGACCTGCATTTCACAACCTCCCTGTTCTCCTGCCCCATTATTTACTACACAACACTCATTACCTGTTGCGCCATCCCCGTGTTTTTCCCTAAGCAGTGGAGATAACAATCCATGATTTACACTGCAGCTCCACCCGTCCTCCCTGCCGTCTATGAATGCAGCTGGATCAAAGAGTACCCGGCAAATTAAAGGGGTTGTCCACGTTGAGCAACTGTTTTGACTTTATTACCTTAGGATCTCCAGCGATTAATTCTAATCTATGCAGCAAGCGTTCATTTTCCCTGCAGCACTCCCGCAGGTGAAATGAAGAATTACATCTACTGAAATCAGTAGGTAGATGCATGAAGATGTTGGGTCCTCCAGAGCTAAAGATGCTTTTTGTGATCGCTCTCCATTCTGGCTAAAGGGGGAGGGTCCTGAATGGGGAGCACCTCCCACCCCTTCTTAATTCAGAATTCCCTAATAACATATTTGATAGTGGCTTTTCTAAACCGGACATTCCTTTTAAAGGGGTTCTGGTATTGATGGCCTACCCTCAGGACATTGTTGCCCATGGTCCCCATTTACAGGGACTGTCTCTAATTCTTAAAGACAGTCTCTGCAAATTTGGACTTCTCTGGGCCAAAAATGGGTGGGGCATATGTTAGCACCATTCATAAATGGGTGCTTCCAAACCTTTTATGGATGTTCCTGGGGTGCTGCAGTGACCCGCTCCATCCATTACACAATGGATGGCGCTGTATAGCTCAGGTGTTGACTTTCAGCACTGGAGCTACTCTGAAACAGCTGATTGGCAGGGGGTCCCGGGTGTCAGACCCCCGCTGATCTGATATAGGTGACCTACCCTTAGTCAAAACCTGGACACCCCCCTTTAGTCAGTGTATAATGACATTATTTAGTATTCTAAAATACTAATCCATTTTTAATATCTCTGCTTGCTGATGTTAAATAGAAACATTTGTGTCTATATCGAGAGGTTAAAAACACATTCTGCTTCACAGCTGCAGAACTCGTTACAATGTTTCAAAGCTTCCTAAGGGTGATCTTGCCCAAGAATCGCAGTGTAGCGGTGCTAGCATAGAAATGAATGGGCATGGCGTTTGCTGTGACCCCAGGGTCGCAAAAAATCCAGCAGTGTTGGTTTCTTTTTGTGATTCTGGGTGAAACTACAACTCCCAGCATGCTCCAGTCACTTCTGTGGTTGTTCCAAGAACAGCTGAGTAAGTATGCATGCTGGGAGTTGTAGTTCCACAATACCTTGAGTGAGAGTGACGGATGTTCTTCACCGGCCATATATAGAGATACAGGCATGATGTCTACATTGTAACATTGTATTGTGACGGTTGTATTGTCTCTGAGCAGTCCCAGCCATGAGGTTGTCACAGCCCCGCCCAGTCATTAGGATTGTATAGTAGCATGAGAGGCAATGAAAAATGACCCTCATGATCGCCCAAACCCTCCTGGACACGCCCTGTTCCATTCACGGAGCCCACCACCACATGGCAGCATTGTTAATATCTGACTGCCATCCGCAAAGGATTATGGGAGGACATTAAAAGGCATAAAAAATGTATTTCTGCCGATGTATTATTAATAAAAAGAGCATCATACATGTTTGATGGAGATGACGCTTCGTGGTGAATGGATTCGTTCCGGAGCTGCGTGCTTTAATTCAGTTGTCTAATCCAATTGCGATCAAACAAAATGAGAAAAAAAAAATGGTTCTATTTATGTCGGGGGGAAAAAGCAGGGCGACGAATCACATCCGACCGGCGGAATTATTTGTACATTCATACGATATGAGGGACAATTAATCTTATCTTTTGGCTCCGCATGTTTCCATCATAGTCATCCAATATGATCTCCGGGTTAAAATGATTATTAGATAAACAAGGGGTCTCCTCTCCGGGCTATTAGTCAGAGAACACCGTAATCATACACAGCTCCAAAGCCCCTGCATAGACAGATTGAAAAGAGACCATCCTGCCTGCACCCACCACTAGGGGGAGCTTATTGCATACTGTGTTATAAACTTAATCCATGGACAGCCTGCACTAAGCCCCTGAGCTCTCTCTAGTGGTGGTTGTATATATCTGTATGCAGTAATCTCCTGAGCTCCCTCTAGTGGTGGCTGTATATATCTGTATGTAGTAATCTCCTGACCTCCCTCTAGTGGTGGCTGTATATATCTGTATGCAGTAATCTCCTGACCTCCCTCTAGTGGTGGCTGTATATATCTGTATGCAGTAATCTCCTGAGCTCTCTCTAGTGGTGGTTGTATATATCTGTATGCACTAAGCCCCTGAGCTCCATCTAGTGGTGGCTGTATATATCTGTATGTAGTAATCTCCTGAGCTCCCTCTAGTGGTGGCTGTATATATCTGTATGTAGTAATCTCCTGAGCTCCCTCTAGTGGTCGCTGTTTATATCTGTATACAGTAAGCTCCTGAGCTCCCTCTAGTGGTGGCTGTATATATCTGTATACAGTAAGCTCCTGAGCTCCCTCTAGTGGTGGCTGTATATATCTGTATGCAGTAATCTCCTAAGCTCCCTCTAGTGGTGGCTGTATATATCTGTATGCAGTAATCTCCTGAGCTCCCTCTAGTGGTGGCTGTATATATCTGTATGCAGTAAGCTCCTGAGATCCGTCTAGTTGTGGCTGTATATATCTGTATCCAGTAGGGTCCTGAGGTCCCCTGGGTGGTGGATGAATACATTATATCTGTATGCAATAAGCTCCTGAGCTCCCCCTAGTGGTGGCTGTATATATCTGTACGCAGTAAGCCCCTGAGCTCCATCTAGTGGTGGCTGTATATATCTGTATGCAGTAAGCTCCTGAGGTCCCTCTAGTTGTGGCTGTATATATCTGTATGCAGTAAGCCCCTGAGCTCCCTCTAGTGGTGGTTGTGTATATCTGTATGCAGTAAGCCCCTGAGCTCCATCTAGTGGTGGCTGTAGTATATCTGTATGCAGTAAGCTTCTGAGGTCCCTCTAATTGTGGCTGTATGTATCTGTATGCAGTAAGCTTCTGAGGTCCCTCTAATTGTGGCTGTATATATCTGTATGCAGTAATCTCCTGAGCTCCCTCTAGTGGTGGCTGTATATATCTGTATGCAGTAATCTCCTGAGCTCCCTCTAGTGGTGGCTGTATATATCTGTATGCAGTAATCTCCTGAGCTCCCCCTAGTGGTGGCTGTATATATCTGTATGCAGTAATCTCCTGAGCTCCCTCTAATGGTGGCTGTATATATCTGTATCTAGTAATCTCCTGAGCTCCCTCTAGTGGTGGCTGTATATATCTGTATGCAGTAATCTCCTGAGCTCCCTCTAGTGTTGACTGTATATATATCTGTATGCAGTAATCTCCTGAGCTCCCTCTAGTGGTCGCTGTTTATATCTGTATGCAGTAAGCTCCTGAGCTCCCTCTATTGGTGGCTGTATATATCTGTATGCAGTAATCTCCTGAGCTCCCCCTAGTGGTGGCTGTATATATCTGTATGCAGTAAGCTCCTGAGCTCCCCCTAGTGGTGGCTGTATATATCTGTATGCAGTAATCTCCTAAGCTCCCTCTAGTGGTGGCTGTATATATCTGTATGCAGTAATCTCCTGAGCTCCCTCTAGTGGTGGCTGTATATGTCTGTATGCAGTAATCTCCTGAGCTCCCTCTAGTGGTGGCTGTATATATCTGTATGTAGTAATCTCCTGAGCTCCCCCTAGTGGCTGCAGTTATATTTTAAATGCATGTCATTCCAGGGGATTTGGAGCTCTGTGTCAGAAAAATGGAGCTCTACCTGCTGTTTCACTGGGGCAACCTGAGAGTATAAAAGGAAGACTCTTAAGCCACTCCTTTTTGCTAAGTCTGTTGTTTCACATGGTCTAGCACTCGAGGGGATAGCTATGTGTGAGAAACCACCACAGAACAGTTTCAATCTCCTGTTCCGCAAGTGGTGTTCATCCTGAACCTTCTGACTCATGAATAAAATTCAGGAGATTTCTGATTCCATTCACCATTGTGGGAAAGGTAGCAACCACCATATGAGCCACATAATGGGGTCCAGGAAAGTTGTCACTCTCTTAGCCCCTCCCCCATGGGCTCAACAACGCATGAACTTAAAAGGAATGTGTCACGGAAAAAGGACCCAAGCATGTCCAAACTGCGGCCCTCCAGCTGTTGCAAAACTACAACTCCCAGCATGCCCGAACAGCCTACAGCTATTAGGTCATGCTGGGAGTTGTAGTTTTGCAAAAGCTGGAGGGCCACAGTTTGGACATGCCTCACTCTAAATCAAGCTTTTACCTTATATGTTAATAATTTTTGGTGGTCTTTTTTAAATTTTGCATATCACTCTCTACATTTAAAAAAAATCCTAAAATCTTGAGGTTTTGACCACTGAGCCTCACCATCTGACAATTTCTGTTCTCCAGGGAATCACTTCTCAGCAGTCATCTCCTTATCATGACAGGCAGAATTACAATGACTGGTAATTCCTAGGTATATATACTGCTGGATCCACCATGCACTAGAAGTGATGTCATAGCTCATCTCCTCCCCCTCCCTACACAATGACCTCTGCATAGGTCAAAGAGCATGCCCACAACACTTTCCCATAGAAGTCTATGAATCATATCCCAGACTACTAGTTCCTATGGTCCGTGAGGGTGTTAATCTCTCGAAAGCAAATCTCTGAATGGTGTCAGCAGCAGTTTAGACAAGATTGCTGCCCCCATTAATCATGTACAGAAAATAAAATAAAAGATCTAAAAAAAAAAAGGAGATTAGAAAAAAAAGAATGTGTCAGTATCTGAAAATACAATGGCTGCATAGTAAACTGCACGGTAAATTATACAATAAACTTTTGCTTTAGCGCCCCTTTAAATTTAAAGGTACGCACCCCTTAGTTTTATTTAAAGGCGCAAGAAAGGAACATGCAGACAGTGCATAGGATCTGCATTAGGCCTCTTGCACACGAACGTGTGCACCCTGTGCCCGTATTGCGGATCCACAATACACGGGCACCATTCCGTGGCCATTCCGCATCACGGATGCGGACCCATTCATTTCAATGGGTCCGCAAATCCGGAGATGCGGAACGGTGCGGAATGGAATGACGGAACGGAACACTACGGAAGCACTACGGAGTGCTTCGGCGGGGTTCCGTTCCGTACTTCCGTCCCGCAAAAAGATAGAACATGTCCTATCTTTTTGCGGAACGGGCAGATCGCGGACCCATTCAAGTGAATGGGTCCGCGATCCGCTGCGGCTGCCCCACGGCCGGTGCCCGAGCATTGCGGGCCGCAATTTGCGGCCCGCAGCACGGGCACGGGGCGCACACTTCGTGTGCAAGAGACCTTATCCAGTTTTATGTTGAGGCTGACCTGAACTTCCTCTGATCGCCCCGAGTAAAACTCTGAAGCCACGGAGGCGTGGAGACCTGCCAGGAGACTGTGCGGAGAGAACAGCACAGGCTCATGGTGAGCCAGGGTATAAATATCATCATTTGTGTTCATAAAACAAAGAAGGAAATGATTATCTCCCAGATTGTTTCCAAAGAACCCTTGGCAGTGACAGAAAAATAACACGAGCAGTAAATTTGGCTGAGGACGGAACTTTACAAAAATAAAATATATATATATATGTCGACGACGCCATGATGGGAGCCTTATCGCGGATGTGCAATTTGTAAGGAGGAACCAATGTGACTGTACATGGGGCAAGGAGCCAAGGGGAAATGTAAAAGGTTGCACACGTCCAGCCCCAGCCCCATGCTGTGTCCCTTTAACCATAATAATACCGAACTCTGGTCTTAATGTTCTCCAAATACTGCCATATCTGCAGTAGGCCTAGAGTATAGAAAGAGGGCCTCCACCAGCCCATCAGGATGCTTCTTCCAAGGGGTTAGCTAAATCCCTGTTCTGTCGTCACAGACAGACTTGTAGTCCTGATGTTGGGGGCACTGTACGGCGGTGTTATATAGGTATTATATGACACTATTTTACTCGTTTTTGGTGGTATTAGTTTGTTGGGCTCTTTTTGGCAGCCTCTGTGTAGCTATTTGTATGATGGTAATATGGCACCATTGATGTTATTATTCTGGCAGAGTGTAGAACTGTAATGTGACTGGACACGGTATAGCGGTGGTCTTTTGGTCCTGTATTGTTGCTTGGGTGGTTTATGGTGGTATTATATGGACACTGTATGGATGTTTTTATTTGGACACTGTGTGACAGCAGTATTGGATATGGTGTGGGGATGTTGTTTGGGTACTGCATAGCATTGTTATTTGATTTGGGCGCTGTATGGCAGTGTTACTGAGGTGTTATATTATGACACTATATAGTAGCTTATGGAGGTATTACTTTGACTTTTTATGGCAGCCTGTATATGGTACTGTTATATCGGTGTTGTGTATTGGTAATCTTACCGAACCATGTGATGGTTTTTGGGCACTGTGTGGCACTACAATTGATTTGGACACTGTGTAGTAGTGGTCTTTTGACCCTGCAGAGTATTGTTATTTCAGCACTCTACAGAGGGCATTAGATGGACACTACATGGCAGTATTATTGTCTATGGTATAGTGATATTATTTGGGTACAGTATAGCACAAATTAATTTTGGGCACTGTATAGAGGTACTTTTTGGTCCTGTATAGCTTGGTGCTGTTATTTCGGCACTCTACAGAGGGCATTAGATGGACACTACATGGCAGTATTATTGACTATGGTATGGTGATTTTATTTGGGTACAGTATAGCTCTGTTATTTGACATTGGCGATGCATGTTGGTAATCTTTTGGTCCTGTACAGTATTGTTATATAGAATCTATACATAGGGTATTATTTGGACACTGCAGGGCAGTATTATTAAATATAGTAGAGTGATATTATTTGGGTACAGTATAGCACTTTTATTTAATTTAGGCACTGTATAAAGGTTTCTTTTGGTCCTACATAGTATTATTTGGGCTGTGGATGGTGGCATTATTTGGGCACTGCATGGCAGTATTATTGAATATGATACGGTACTATTATTTAGGCACTACATAGCACTTTTATTCTACATACATTCCGGTACATACATTCGAGACATGCAATTGTGTGCGGCATAGCACTGTTATTTCGGCACAATATATTGTGATAATCTCATCTGATTGACTGCGATCTTAATTTTTTTATTTTGTTTTGTCCACGAGGAAATAAAATAGCAAAATGCCCGCGACATCAGTCACTATTATGGTGCGACTGCGACTCCATGCCTTATTTTCGACTGGTGTTTTTCCATTAAACATGACGTCTTCATTTAGCAGATTTTCAACACAGTCACGCCCGCCGTAGAAAACACACAATGCGAGAATTTTTTGTCGGAGGCAGAGACGCGCACCTGAGCGTTTCATCTACAATTAACCTTTGTACTGTGACATCAAACACCACTCGCCCCGTCAGCGCCCGCTCAACAAATCTGTCAAATCACTTGTCGACGGCCATAAAGCCAACGGCTTCCACCTTATCTGGTGGGAAAAATGGGAGCTGGGAGATCACCTGTCACATGCAGTTTTACACCGCTCTAAATAGACGGTGGCCTTCTACCCTACGCTGCACAATGGCGGCCTTCTACCTTATGCTGCACACTGGCGGCCTGTGTTCCTGGTGAGACTGACTCCATATGATTAACGCGTTGTCTAAATTATACCGCCAATAAAGCACAAAGAGCCCTCTATGACACAGGAACGATAGGAGACGTTAGGGCTCTCCACTACCGACATGTCAGGTGATGTCCTAGGTGGGCGTCCAACCACTACGTCCCTCAACCATTCCCAAAAACCATGAGATGGGACAATCTCAAGAAACCCTGATGATGGAGATTTCGTTGGAAGTATCTGAACAGCTCAAAAACGACCCTAGGCGTTCAAAAGATGACAAAGGACCATTCGTTTTGGAGAACAGATGGGGGTCACAACTCTATGATATATTTTAGGAGAGTCATTTAGGGATACGCCATGGGGACAAACATTGGTCTGAGCTCCCCGGGCAGTTCCCTGTCAGGAGATCAAGTGCATAAGGGCTCGTTCAGACGGCCGTTTGTTGCTTTCCACATCTGATTAGATGCAGACCCATTCACTTCTATGGGGCCCCAAAAGATGCGGACAGCACACTTCCATTCCACGGCTCCGCAAAACAAATAAAACATGTCCTATGCTTGTCAGTGAAAACCGAGACGTGGAAAATGCGGAATGCCTTCCGTTTTTTTGCAGACATGGTGAACTGTCCTCATTTACATATGAGTAATACTCTGTTTTTGCCCCCGGTGAACATCCAAACAAAAGACAAAGGAACCATTTGACTGATCTATCGTTATGCTACAGCGCTATGTAAGCGGTCTAAAAGGGCAACTTGTGGTGACAGACTCTCTTTAAAGGGGTTGTGTCCCTTCACACATTGTTGGTATATTTCTAGGATATGCCACCAATGTACCAATGTCAGATAGGTGCGGGTTCGAACTCTGGGACCGCTCCATTCACTTCTTTGGGACTGCCAGAAAAAGCCAAGTCAGCATTTTTGGAAATCGCATAGAAATGAATGGAGGACGGCCACGCATGCGCAGGGCACTTCCTTTCACTTTAGGGGCTCCTTTCTAGAGATATCACAGAATCCAGTGGTATACTGATGAGGGGCACACCCCCCAAAACTGCTGACTGCAGATGGCTATAGGGCTTTGCTGTTTTTCCTTGTCATGTCCCAAGTCTTGTTGAACAGTCAAACATAAACAGCCATTTCCACTACATGGCACCAGCGAGACGGTTCTCTTCCTCTGGGCGATACGTCTTTGCATATCATTTCAGGTATGTGTGAGTCAATAACTTTGGGGGATCTGCTAATTAGGGTTTGGTGGTCATAGCTATGATCATAGGTTCCATCTCAACTACGCCGTCCATTGGAGTCCATCTCCTGCTCTTCTGCCGCCATGCTTTGCACTGCAGCTCTGTCTGTTCTGATCGGCTGCTCTGTATAAGCACAAGCTCGCCGAGAAGAGCTGATTGCCTAATAGTGTCACCAGAAGAACAAGGAACATTGAGGCGAGCGCAGGTCACACTGGAGGCACGAGGCACCGTAACTCCAGTGACTCTAGAGGTTACGACGTCTTTAGGAAATTTCCAGTCATCTTTCCAACTATTTCACAAGTAACTAACACACCTGCCCCTGCAGCTAAACGGCCCACACGTCTGCCAGCCGGGGATGCCAAGATACACAGAGGTGCACATTAAACTCAATGTTTGTATAACTGGAGCCGTCTTATAGTGACTACCCTCCCCTGATAAAACAATAACTGCCTGACAACCAATATGGCTGCATTCACAGGTCCCAAGCAGGTTGTCACCAATTGTAATATTGGCCATATTAACATACCTGGTAACCCTCTCCTAATGGGAGACCTCCCGAAAGAGCGGCCATGTATCCCGGGCACCATATTCCAGCAGTCTTCTTCTGGGGTCCGTATTTATTTAGGGGGCCTCGTCTATTAGTTTAGTGTATAGGGGGGATTTAATTATTTTGGGGGTGGGGTATTTTTATTTAGGTTGTCTGGTCTGGTGTCTATAAGTTTAGTGGAGGGGCGATGTAATTATTTGAGGGGTCTGGTATATACTGGTTTAGTGGGGGGTGGGGGGTCTGTATTTATTTAGGGTCTCTGGTCTGGTAACTACAAAGTTCAGTGGGGGGGGGGGGGCGTAATTATTTGGGGGGTCTGGTCTGGTGTTTATTAGTTTAGTGGGTGGTGTAATTATTTGGGGGGTCTGGTGTTTATTAGCTTAGTGGGGGTGTAATTATTTGAGGGGTCTGGACTGGTATCTACTAGTTTAATGGCTGGGGGGGGGGCTGTATTTATTTAGGGTGTCTGGTGTCTAAAAGTTTAGTGGGGGGGTGCACTTATTTGGGGGTTCTGGTCTGGTATCCACTAGTTTAGTGGGGGAGGGTCTGTATTTATTTAGGGTGTCTGGTGTCTAAAAGTTTAGTGGGGGGGGTGCACTTATTTGGGGGTTCTGGTCTGGTATCCACTAGTTTAGTGGGGGAGGGTCTGTATTTATTTAGGGTGTCTGGTCTAGTGTCTATTAGTTTAGTGAGGGGGATGTAATTATTTAGGGTGTGTATTAATTTAGAGGGTCTGGTTTAGGGTATTATTTATTTAGGGGGTCTGACCTGGTGTCTGTTAGTTTAGAAATGTCTGTATTTAAGGGGGGGGGCTGGTCTGGTGTCTATATGGTGTCTGGGATCTGTATTTATTTTCAGAGTCTGGTCTATGGTATGTGAGTGTCTATTAGTTAAAGGGAACATGTCACCTCTCACCTGTTTTAGTAACTATTTGCATTCCCCATGTAATAACAATTCTGGAGAATGTATTCTATGACTGTGCTGTGCCGTTCCTCTATTATTTAAGTTAGAAGTTTATAATTGGATTTCCAGCAGTTTGCAGTAAGGGTACAGAGGGGTGGTAACAAGTTGGGGGGCGTACCCGCACAGTATAACAATGGCAACACTGATTGGATAGAGTCAGACTGTGCAGGGACACACCCCTGACTGGTAACACCCATATGTACCCTTACTGCAGACTGCTGGAAATTAATTCAGAACTTCTAAGAGGAATAATAAAGGAATAACACAACATAGAGTCATAAGAATACATTCTCCAGAATTATTATTACATGGAGAATGCAAGTAGTTACTAAAACTGACATGTCAGTAAAGGTGACAGGTCCTCTTTAAGGGGGTCTGTATATTTTAGGGGATGGTGTCTATTATTTTTAGACGTCTAGTCTACTGACTGTATATATTTAAAGAGTTTGGTCCCAGGTCTGAATTTATTTAGGGTGTTTGGTCGGGTGTTTGTTAGTTCAGGGGATTTGTATTCTTATAGGATTTGGGCTAGTGTCTGTATTAGTTTTGGGGTCTTGTGCTTGTACTTATTTTCAGAGTCTACCTTTATACCTAAATTGATGTTCTCTAGCCCCCCAAAATTGTTGGAATCAATATGCTAACTAGGTTGAAAAGAGCCCAAGGGCTGTACTTATCTGTTGTGGACCCCTACTCTTCCCCACTGTTTTACTTTCCTCCACCTAGCAGCCGCAACGTCATCATGCTTCCGGCTAAAATGTCGCGCAGGCGGCTTGGTGCTGTATCTGCAAATGTTTTATTATGTATTGTTATGTTTAGACATGTATACTAGCAGATGTGGTATGGTTGGCAGAAACAGGGCTAACCACCCTGTTCCTTCACTCTTGATAGGAGTGGGCTGGTCCTACTTTCTGCCAGGAAGGAGAGTTCCAGAGTACAGAGTGACCCTGGGTTCAGACCTGAGCGTTCTTGAAACGCGCGTTTTATGCGCGTTTTTGTCGCGCGTATTACAGCGCGTTTTTGCAAATAGGAAACGCGCGGCGTACGCGCGTTCTTGTGATTGACTACTGTGGTGTCAATCACAATACGCGCGACAAACGCCCCAAAAAAAGCTCAAGTACTTGTTTATGCGTAGGGCGCTTTACAGCGCGTTCGAACGCACTGTAAAACGTGAAAATGTGAACCAGTCCCATAGGGAAGCATTAGTTTGCATGTGTTGAGCGTTTTACAGCGCGTTCGAACGTGCTGTAAAACGCGCAAGTGTGAACTTAGGGTGAAGGGAGAGGAAGCACATGCCAGAGCTCCTACTCCATGAGCCTAATACTATTCTCCTGTGAGACCCTTACTCCAGGAAGATTACCACTGTCAAGATACAGCTTTCCCAAAGGCTACAGCGAATAAAGTCAGCAAACTGACCAGCAAGATTCAGCTTTACAGACCCTGCTGCCGGTGAAGGAAAACAGGTCAGACACCCATCACCTAGAATAACCACTAGGCTATACTAGGTTCAAGCCTGTATTATACAGTGGACACCTATACCCACAAGGGCTATTAAATAGCCATCCAACCAGCCACCATACCTCATCACCTGGTGCCAGACCTGGTGCCATACCTCATCACCTGGTGCCATACCTCATCACCTGGTGCCATACCTCATCACCTGGTGCCATACCTCATCACCTGGTGCCAGAAACTGCACTTTGTACTTACTACTGCTAGTTGTGCCACACGTTATGTGAAGAGACCTTTGTGCGTTTACTTCTGGCCCGATTCTTGATATCCCGCTTCCACTGCACCGATCCCCAGGGAGTACACCGTGACACAGCATCTCATCAGAGCCACTACCACTCCCATTCTCTGCACTGGCTCCTCAGGGGCTCGCTGTACTGGCACCTGCGTGGTTCAGTTAATGAAGCCGCTGACAGCAGAAGATGACAGACCAGCCGGGCCCACATAGAAAAGTGAACATGAATGAGATTTTACACATGACTATAGCAGAGCTATGGGGCCATGCAAACAGTTAATACATGTTGCTTCATGGGGCATAAATACTTTACTTCTCAGAATTGATTATTCCCGGGAACAGATATGGCTAAGAAATGCCGAAGAGCGCCGTCTCCCAGATTCTGCATCACACCAGCTCCTCTGTGCCCCTCAATATTCTGCCTGGCGTGTCTGCATGTAACACGGAGACCTGTGAACCTGCCCTCTCTCATACACTCGGCTGTGGAGGTGTAGCTGCATTTGGTGCTATGTTTCGGCTTGGAAATGAAAAGCATCCTTACTTTGATGATTCCTCCCTTTGATGTGCCTTCCAGGTTTGCTCACTTTTCCCCCTGGATGTTCTCAGAATTGGATTTAATAAGGTGCAGTTTTCAAGTGTTCCCGTAACCCGATGTGCAAAACACCTTACCGTCTTAGGATCCGTGTTTCTGATAGAATAAAATGTTTTCTATTTTAACATATTCAACTCAGAAAGAAATTTCAATAAATGTTAAAGGGCAGCTCCCTCCTATATAATACCTTAAAGGGGTTGTCTCACCTGAACCATTGGTGGCATATGGCTAGGATACAGTATGTCAGATAGGTGCCGGTCCCACCTCTAGGACCTGCACCTATCTCTAGAATTATGCTCTCAAAGAGATCGATAACCCGCCATGCATGCTTGGCCACCCTTCATTCATTTGTATGGGAGTGCTGAAAATAGCCTAGTGCTGGCTATTTCCAGCAGTTCCATCGAAGTGAATGGAGCAGTGGCTGCGCTTGCGCAGTGTGTTCTCCATTCATTTCTATGGGACTTCTGAAAATAGCCGAGCTCTGGATCGCTATTTTCGTCACTTCCATAGAAATTGTTGAGAACAGATGCACATGCGCAGTGCGCTCTCCTGAACTTTGGGTGCTCTGTTCACCTCTGGGACCCACACCTATATGACACTGGTGACATATCCCAACGATATGCCACCAATGTTCCAGGTGAGACAACCCCTTTAAAGGACCACTCCTGGAAAGACTGATACACTGTGTCATACCCACCCTCTCTTGCTTGGCAGTGCGTGGTCTGAGGCTACTTTCACACTTGCGGCAGGACGGATCCGGCAGGCTATTCAGCCTGCCGGATCCGTCCTGCCGCAAGTGCCCGTGCACTGCCGTGCTGCCGCTCCGTCCCCCATTGACAAAGTACCCTGAGGCTGCAGGGATTGACAGATATTCTCTATATCGTGTCATGCTCCACCCCCCTAAGGCCTTTGCTTGTTCCTTTAAAGGGCATCTGTCAGCAGACTCGTCCCTATGACACTGGCTGACCTGTTACATGTGCTCTTTGTAGCTGAAGGCGTCTGTGTTGGTCCTATGTTCATATGTGTCGCATTGCTGAGAAAAATGATGTTTTAATATATGCAAATGAGCCTCTAGGAGCAACGGGGGCGTTACCATTACTCCTGGGGGAATTGTTTAAAACAAAGCACCCATCATCTCTCCTGTCATGTCTGTTTTAGTAAATACTTGCATTCTTCATTTAAAAAACACATTTTAAAACAATTCTGTGTTCCTCTGTTATACTTCCTGGAAAAATGAATAAATACATTGACAGTTGGATGTTTCTATTTCTTTTGACAAGAGTGTGTCCCTACACTGACCAATCAGTGCTGACAGTATCAGACTACATAGGGCCACATCCTATTATAACAAAGGGAATGGTACCCCCCCCCCAGGAGGAATAACAGAGGGACAGCACATAACAAAAGATGCTCCAGACAGAAGATGCAAGTGCAATGGCCAGGTTTGGGGTGGCCCCAATGCTACGTTGGGACCCTCAGACACCATTGAGGGGTCACCATGTGTTGCTGCTTCTCTCCGGAAGGGATGGTAAGGTGTGGTGCACCCCATTGGAAAGTCCAGAGAGTCAGGGTCTGCAGTAACGAGTGTGCTTCTTTACTGGAGGAATTTAGGTGCAAAACAATACAGGCAGTGCACTGAGCTCGCTTCTCCGGTCTCCTCCCTGGCAGAAGAAGGGTTTCATGCTGTAGAAAGGCCTGAGCTAGCTGTCTCTCTCCTTTTCTCTCAGAAGGCTGGTACCTGGTCAAAGACTGGCCGGGGTCTGTGGCTCAGCATTCCCATCTCAGCATCTTTTTCTGGTCACTCAGTAGTCTGGCAGAGTCTCATCTTCCAAGCACTGGTCCCTAACTGCAGAACACTAGGGGCTCTGACTGCTCTGCTTATATACAGTCTCTGGCTGATCTAGACCCTTCTAGTGGGAGGGGTGGAGTGGAGAAACTCAGCACAAACAGATACAATGTTACACTTTCCGTCTCTCATAGACTTGCATTAGAGCTTCAATAATACACAATAGCAATGACAAAGCAGTTTTTCCAGACAAAAACAAGTTTTCAGACATAATAAGAGTAGTAAACCAGACATTCAGAAGGTCAGTGGTTTTTCTGGTAAACAAGTCTGACTTTTCCCTCCAAAACATGCTCTTCTTTAAGGGTACTTTCACACTTGCGTTATTCTTTTCCAGCATAGAGTTCCGTCAAAAGGGCTCTATGCTGGAAAAGAACTGATCAGGCGTATCCCCATGCATTCTGAATGGATAGAAATCCGTTCAGTTTGCATCAGTATGCCTTCCGTTCAGTCACTGACAGGCGTTTTGGCCGGACATAATACCGCAGCATGCTGCGGTATTATGTCCGTCCAAAATGCCTGATCAGTCACCGGAATGCCGGATACGGCACTAATTTACATTGACTTGCATTAATGCTGGATCCGGCATTGTGAAACAACTGAAGGACAGATCCGTCCTTCCGGTCTGCGCATGTGCAGACCCGGAAAACTGCTGAAAAAGACTGCAAGACGGATCCGTCCATCCGCATGACAAGCGGAGAGACGGATCCGTTCTTGCAATACATTTGTAGACGGATCTGCACCGTCTACAAATCTGTCAGTTGTCACACTGAACGGCGGATCCGGCTGGCAGCTCCGACAACGGAACTGCCTGCCGGATCACACTAACGCTAGTGTGAAAGTACCCTAAACCTTATGCTAGCTGTGAAAAATTAATAGCTTCTCATTAGAAAGTCCCAAAAGTCTCTCAGTGTTTATTAACCCTTCCAACAGTGCAAGTGAACTGGATATAAAGTGTATCACAGCAAAAGTATCCCTGCTCCAGGGCACAACATATTTAGTATGGCAGATATGTCAGGCGAGGTGACCGGTCCTCTTTAGCTAGTGAGCCAACCAGGGGCGTACGAAGCCCCAAAAATCTGGGGGGGGACAGCACTTATGGGGCCCCTGTGTCCCCGCCCACCCTCAAGCCACACCCACATTTCTCGGCAGCCTATCAGAGGAGCAGGGAAGGGAGACGCCTCTCCCTCTCCTGCTCCGCAGCACAGCCATCTGTATTGCTGTCCTGGGGACGGTGATACAGATGACTATGGAGATGAACACTTCCACAATGGAAGAGTTCATCTCCCTGTGCCCCGCCACCGCCGCACACATTGCCCTGCGAAAGCTGGGGGAGATTTTTGCATTCCCGTCCCCCCCGCATTATTTCTTGGGGGGGATCCGACCCCCCCGCTTCCTACGCCCGTGGAGCCAACTCAGGCTGTTTTATAACAATCTGTAGTCAGGAGCCTATTGACAGAATATAGACTTCCACAAATGGTGACATTCCTTCCACCCCAGAATCGTCTTGAAGGAAACTGCAGCTAAAGGAAGAGTTTTACACTGGGTTCAGACCTGAGCGTTTTGAAGCCTAGCGTTTTCTGAGCGTTCAAGACGGGCGTTAACGCGCGTTTTTTTCAAGCGTTTTGGTAAATAGTGTAGGCGCGTTTGACGCGCGTTTATGTGATTGACTGCATAGTTGGCCAATGACCAATGATATAGTTTGGCCAATCTGAGTGCTTTAGAGGTGTTCCATGGTGGCTGATCCAGCATGTTGCAAACTTTGAAAAACGCGCGTCCATAGGCGCGTTTTACGCTGCACAAACGCCCGAACAACACGCGTATCACGTTTCCCATTGAAGTATATTGGCACCAAACGCTCAAAAAACGCCCGAATTAACACGAACATACTTGCTTATGCGTCGGACGTTTTTAGGCGCGTTCGAACGCGCATAAAAACGCGCAAGTGTGAACCACCCCCATTGGAATGCATGGTTCCTGTACTGTTGTGCGTTTTTTTGCGCGTTCGAACGCGGCGTTTTACGCGAAAGTGTGAACTGAGTGTTAAAGAGAACCTGTCACCATGAAATTGCACAGGCGCCATGTTATAGAGCAGGAGGAGCTGAGCAGAACAATACACAGTTTTATGAGAAGAAAAACTGGTAATTTATTAATTTAAACCTCTGTTTTTTTTAGCTTTGTGGACGGTCCTACTATGTGATTGACATCTAACTATGCATGACTAAGCCAGAGAGCTGTCAATCACCAAGTAGGACCGCCCACATGACTCCAAAGCTCATAACAGAGGTTTACAGGGAACCTGTCACCATGAAAATGCTAAATAATCTTTGGGCAGCCCGTTATAGAGCAGGAGGAGCTGAGCAGATTGATATATAGTTTTATGGGAAAAGATTCTGCATAAGTTGTATTTGAGTCATTTAAATTCCTGTTCATTCAGATCTTTGAAGTCCAGGAGGCGGAGCCATCAGTGATTTACAGTGATTTTCATGGCAACAGGTTTCCCTCAATATTATATTACACTAAAATTATTTTACTCTGTCATCCAATAGTCCAGAAAATCTGATAATCTGGCACTGGTTTGCTACTAAATAACGTGAGGTAAAGCTGAGAACCAAGAAGGAATAGTACCATAGCGTTTTTTTTTTTTTGTTTTTTTTTTATAAAATACCCCTGGCCCCTTTAAAAAAATAAATAAAAATGTTTTAATTCTACAATCAGAAAACCCCTTTAAGGACATTTGTCAAATTGGGAGATGTGAAATGGTCATAAGCGCCATTATCTATTAGTCATAGTCTGTAATGGGAGTGAAATAAAGCCAGATTCTTGAAAATGTTATTAAGATTCCTGCAGAGGGCAAAGAAACCCGAAAAGGGTCCGCGGTGACTGAACGAGCCAAAATCATGTGAGGGTTATTGTTCTGCAAAATTAAGATTTCAGGGTCTGACACAGAATTTCTGCTTTGAAATAGTACATTAGCCATTTTTTTCAGAAGCTGTTCATCCTGAGCTTCCTGGTTCAAGAATAGAATGCCAAAGCCACAGTGAAGACTGACACACAGACACGAACAGCGCCATGCAACTATTATTACGTTTTATCAGATTCTTAATCCATAAAGGGGTTGTCCAGAATAGCAAAAACATGGCTGCTGTATTCTAAAGAAAGAGTGCCACGTCTGTCCACAGGTTGCTTGTAGAATTGCACCTTATCCCCATTCATTTTAATGAAGCTAAGCTGCAATACCAGATGCAACCCATGGACAGGTGTGGTGCTGTTTGACCTATGACAAATGAAATCCTCGGCGACATACATTGGACCGCTGAGGTTTTAACATTTCTGCGCATTTTTTTTGCACTGCCGTTAGAGGAGGTTTGTTACCATTTCATCCACTGCTAATACCGTAATACGTAATGCAGATTAGGGCCCCCCCCCCCCCAAATCCGGCATGAAAAAGTGACGTGTATTTGCAATGGAAACCGTGGCAGAAATATGAGATTTCTGCCTCAGATCCGACCGCGTATTAACCACTTTCCTGGGGCGAATTACAAATACCTGAGCGAAAAAAAATTATATATATATCAGCTCTGGCGTTATGAATGGAAACGTGGATTCTCGGTGAAAACAGTAGGACACAGATTTTTCACAGATGTGGAATACGCTGCCGCACTAGGTCTGAGTTCAGTTTGGGAAACTACAAATCCCAGCATGCTCCGTTCATTTCTATTGGAGTTCCAAGTACTGCAAAGTGAGTGTGCATGCTGGGAATCGTAGTTTCGCCCACAGCTGGCGTGCCGGAGGTTGTGGACACTGCTACAAGGCCTCAACGTCGTTACGTCCATAGCTACAGAAGGGAGAGGTGTACAGTCGTGGCCAAAAGTTTTGAAAAGTACATAAATATTGGAATTTGGAAAAGTTGCTGCTTAAGTTTTTATAATAGCAATTTGCATATACTCCAGAATGTTATGAAGAGCGATCAGATGAATTGCATAGTCCTTCTTTGCCATGAAAATTAACTTAATCCAAAAAAACCTTTCCATTGCATTTCATTGCTGTCAGTAAAGGACCTGCTGAGATCATTTCAGTAATCGTCTTGTTAACTCAGGTGAGAATGTTGATGAGCACAAGGCTGGAGATCCTTGTGTCAGGCTGATTGGGTTAAAATGGCAGACTTGACATGTTAAAAGGAGGGGGATGCTTGAAATCATTGTTCTTCCATTGTTAACCATGGTGACCTGCAAAGAAACGCATGCAGCCATCATTGCGTTGCATAAAAATGGCTTCACAGGCAAGGATATTGTGGCTACTAAGATTGCACCTCAATCAACACTTTATAGGATCATCAAGAACTTCAAGGAAAGAGGTTCAATTCTTGTTAAGAAGGCTTCAGGGCGTCCAAGAAAGTCCAGCAAGCGCCAGGATCGTCTCCTAAAGAGGATTCAGCTGCGGGATCGGAGTGCCACCCGTGCAGAGCTTGTTCAGGAATGGCAGCAGGCAGGTGTGAGCGCATCTGCATGCACAGTGAGGCGAAGACTTTTGGAAGATGGCCTGGTGTCAAGAAGGGCAGCAAAGAAGCCACTTCTCTCCAATAAAAACATCAGGGACAGATTGATCTTCTGCAAAAAGTCTGGTGAATGGACTGCTGAGGACTGGGGCAAAGTCATATTCTCCGATGAAGCCTCTTTCCGATTGTTTGGGGCATCTGGAAAAAGGCTTGTCCGGAGAAGAAAAGGTGAGCGCTCCCATCAGTCCTGTGTCAGGCCAACAGTAAAGCATCCTGAGACCATTCATGTGTGGGGTTGCTTCTCATCCAAGGGAGTGGGCTCACTCACAATTTTGCCCAAAAACACAGCCATGAATAAATAATGGTACCAAAACCCCCTCCGACAGCAACTTCTTCCAACAATCCAACAACAGTTTGGTGAAGAACAAGGCATTTTCCAGCACGATGGAGCGCCGTGCCATAAGGCAAAAGTGATAACTAAGTGGCTCGGGGACCAAAACGTTGACATTTTGGGTCCATGGCCTGGAAACTCCCCAGATCTTAATCCCATTGAGAACTTGTGGTCAATCCTCAAGAGGCAGGTGGACAAACAAAAACCCACTAATTCTGACAAACTCCAAAAAGTGATGATGAAAGAATGGGTTGCTATCAGTCAGGAATTGGCCCAGAAGGTGATTGAGAGCATGCCCAGTCGAATTTCAGAGGTCCTGAAAAAGAAGGGCCAACACTGCAAATACTGACTCTGTGCATAAATGTCATGTAATTGTCGATAAAAGCCTTTAAAACGTATGAAGTGCGTGTAATTATATTTCACTACATCACAGAAACAGCTGAAACAAAGATCTAAAAGCAGTGTAACGGTCCTTGGCTCACCTGAGTCAGAGGACAGCCGGCTGGTGGTTGGAGTCCAGTGGCAAAGGCCCACAGAAGCAGGAGACAGGTAGCGTAGTCGATCAGTCCGGGTCGGCAGTAGAGATGGCAGCGAGGTAACAGCAGGAGTAGACAGAGGCGTGGTCGGTGGAAGGCAAAGGGTCAATGCAGGCGGCAGTTCAGCGAGGTCAAACGGTCCGGGTCGGCAACAAAGGTAAATAGCAGTCGTCGTGGAGGAGCAGAGAGGAAGCTTGCTACAGGCTTGGAGGCACAATAACCAGCAAAGGTCTGGTGCTAGAGGCTGGGCTTATAAAGGGAAGTAACAGGTGCACGGAATCAAGACTGATGAACAAGGGTAGGCTGGAGCAAGATAGATGAAAAGAGTTCAGCAGGAGGAAAAGTCCAGAAAGGCTGGTAGTCTAGTGGCTAGAGCTACCGCCTGGGACATGACTGGTCACAGGTTCGATTCCCGACAGTACTCCCCCTTCCAAGGTGACCTCCGGGCACCATGGGGAGCAGGCTT
The DNA here is from genome assembly GCA_033119425.1 of Bufotes viridis. Taxonomy (NCBI): domain Eukaryota; kingdom Metazoa; phylum Chordata; class Amphibia; order Anura; family Bufonidae; genus Bufotes; species Bufotes viridis. The sequence goes on along the minus strand of CM065596.1, from coordinate 13,577,509 downwards.
ACCGGGGTGCTGTTGGTGAAACTCTTTTACCAGTCTGGGGCGTGGACGTTTTCTTCAGGCTCCCAGGAGTTATCCTCGGGAGGGTAGCCCTCCCACCCAATTAGATATTGCAATTTTCCTCGGTGGATCCTGGAGTCGAGGATCTTCTCGACAATGAACTCTTCCTCACCTTGTACCCTCACGGGTGGTGGAGGGCGAGTGGCGGCCAGTGAAGGTATTCTCCACGTATGGCTTGAGGAGGGAGCAATGGAAGACAGGGTGCACCCTAATGGAATCCGGAAGGTCAAGCCGGAGCGTGACCTCGTTAATTTGTGCGGTGACCTGGAACGGACCCATGTATTTTGGGGCTAACTTTTTGGAGGGGACCTTCAGTCTGAGGTTCCTGGTGGACAGCCATACCTTGTCTCCTACATGGAAGCCCGGGGTGGGTTTGCGGCGTCTGTCTGCTCCCTGTTTAAAGCGCCTCTGGGCGAGCTGGAGGTTGTCCATTATGTCCTTTTGTGCCTCCTGTAGGGTTGTTAGGCGCTCGGCCACTGCTGGGAGGGTGGAGGCGACGGGCAGGTGGGGAATGAACACGGGGTGCGAGCCTGTGTTAGCAAAGAAAGGGCTGTGCTTGGTTGAGCTGTGCTCAGCATTGTTGTAAGCGAACTCGGCTGTGGAGAGATGGTCAAGCCAGTCATCCTGCAGGTGGGAGCTGAAACAGCGTAGGTACTGCTCTAAGGTCTGGTTAGTTCTCTCCGTCTGCCCGTTTGACTGAGGGTGGAAAGCGGAGGAAAGGTTCACTTCAACCCCGAGCGCCAGGCAGAAGTCCTTCCAGAACTTGGAGGTAAATTATGCGCCTCGGTCTGAGACCACGTCGTCCGGAATCCCATGCAGCCTGAAGACCTCTTTGAGGACAAGATCAGCCGTCTGTTTGGCCGTGGGTAGGCCCTTGTAGGGGATGAAATGGGCCATTTTGGTGAGGCGGTCGACCACGACCAGAATGGTGTTCATCCCTTTTGAAGGAGGAAGGTCTACCACAAAGTCCATGGAGATCGAGCCCCAGGGGCGGGAGGGAGTGGGAGGGGTTGTAACAGACCCACGGGAGAGGAACGAGGAGTCTTATTGCGGGCACAGACCGTGCACGAGGAGATGTACTTCTTGGTGTCCTCCCTGTATGTTGGCCACCAGAAGGAGCGGGAGAGAAGCTCCTGGGTCTTTCTTGTGCCCAGATGGCCGGCCAGCTTGGAGTCATGGTTAAGTTTGAGCACTTCGAGTCGTGCAATTTCTGGTACATAAAGTTGTAGGTCCTGATGAAACCAATGACCATTTTTAAGCGTGAGGCTGACATTCCTTGTGGGGTGGGCGAGGAAGGGGTCATTTTCGTATCCTTCTTTGATTGTGACTAGGAGTTCTTTAGAGTAGGTGGCCCCCACAACACTTTTCTCGGATAGGATGTTGTATTGGCCCTTATTACTCTGTGAGGGCTCCGAAAACATTCTAGAGAGGGCGTCAGCCTTGCCGTTTTTGATCCGGGCGATAGGTGATGAGAAAGTTGAAGCGGGAAAAGAATAGGCTCCATCTGGCCTGTCTGGCTGTGAGTCTCTTAGCGCTGCGGATGAACTCGAGGTTTTTGTGGTCAGTTAGTACGATTATGGGGTTGGCAGCTCCCTCTAGCAGGTGTCTCCACTCGGAGAAGGCTTCCTTGATCGCCAATAGTTCTTTGTTCCCGATGTCGTAGTTCTTCTCGGAGGGGACATCTGGCGAGAGAAATATGCACACGGGTGTAGTAGCATCTTCTCCCCTGTCCGTTGTGACAGAACTGCCCCTACCGCGGAGTCAGATGCATCCACTTCGATAGTAAAAGGCAACTCGGGGTTCGGGTGGACTAGGATTGGAGCAGAAGTGAAGAGGAGTTTCAATTTCGTGAAGGCCTCCTGGGCCTCGGGTGTCCAGGAGAAGGGGACTGCCTTTTTGGTGAGTTGGGTGATCGGTGCAATGACCTTGGAGAAGTCCCGGATAAACTTCCGATAGAAGTTGGCGAAGCCAATAAATCTTTGTACCTCCTTCACGTTTCTTGGAATGGGCCAGTCCAACACGGCTTGGACCTTCCCTGGGTCCATACTTAGGCCCTCTGGGGAGATGATGTACCCGAGGAACTGAGTGGTGGTTCGCTCAAACTCACATTTCTCGAGTTTGATATAGAGAGGATTCTGGCGGAGTCTCTGCAATACCCTGCGGACATGTTCGCGGTGCTGTTCGAGGTCTTCTGAGAAGATCAAGATGTCGTCCAGGTAAGCGACTACAAACAAATCCAGCATGTCCCTGAGGACATCATTAATGAAGTGCTGGAAGGTGGCGGGAGCATTACAAAGTCCGAAGGCATGACCAGGTACTCGAAGTGACCATAACGTGTCCGGAAGGCGGTCTTCCATTCGTCCCCAGGGCGGATTCGGACAAGGTTGTAGGCCCCTCGAAGGTCAAGTTTGGTGAAGATTTTCGCTACCCGGAGTCTCTCGAGGAGTTCAGAAATCAGCGGGAGCGGGTACCGGTTCTTAACGGTTATATCGTTTAGCTTCCTGTAGTCAATGCAGGGACGCAAGGATGAGTCTTTTTCTCCACAAAGAAAAAGGGGGCTCCTGCTGGGGAGGTAGAGGGCCGGATGAACCCTTTCTTTAGGTCCTCGTCCAGGTATTCTTTCAGAGCCTTGAGTTCAGGCTCTGAGAGGGAATAGATACTGCCAAAGGGTATTTCGGCCCGGGCAACAGTTCTATTGGGCAGTCGTAGGGTCGGTGTGGCGGCAGCTTGTCTGCGTTTTCTTGTCGCAGACATCTTGGAACTCACGATATTGAGGGGTAGTAGATTCCTGACGGATACTTCAGAGATAGTCGTGTCTTCGGATGGAAGGACGGCTTTGTGGGAGCAATTGAGCGAACAGAGCGCGGACGGAAGCCGTAAGCAGCGGGTTTCCCAATCCACCGAGGGGTTGTGGGTGGCCAACCATGGAATGCCCAGGATCACCGGGAACTTTGGAGAAGTGATCAGAGAGAAGTGGATCTTTTCACAGTGATTGGGTTCTATGAGGAGCTGTAGTTCAATGGTCTCGTGAGTAGCCGGCCCTGAGGAGAGCGGGGATCCGTCAACGGTTTCCAGGTCAACGGGAGCTGCCTTGACTGTCAATGGAATATTCTGTTCACGAGCGAAGGTTAGATCCATGAAGTTGCCTCCTGCCCCGGAGTCTAACATCGCTGAACAGGAGAGTTGTTGCCCCTCAATGTCGATGAGGATGGGGATGATGAAATGGGATCCATGAGCTGCCGTGTTGTTATTTTCAAGGGCTGCTGGTGGGGCTGGAGTCAGTGGTTGCTCCTTTAGCTCTGTGACGGCAATAGTCTTTCGGATCTTATTGGGACATCTAATGGCAAAATGACCCGGCTCCCCACAGTAGAGGCAGAGGTTTTCGGCCAGCCGTCTCTCCTTCTCAGCTGTGGATAGAGACCTGCGTAGTGCGTCGACCTGCATAGGTTCAGTTGCTGGCTGGAGGTCGCGTTGGGCGGTAGAGGAGAAGGAGTAAGTGGGCCTGTGGTCCAAGGACCAGAGTCGTTCTTTCTTTCTCTCAGACAGCCTTTGGTCTATCCGGATGCATAACTGAATGAAGTCATCCAGACTGTCCGGGGCCTCAACTCTGGCGAGTTCATCTTTTATTAATTCTGACAGGCCTCGCCGGAACTGGCTCCTCTGTGCAGCTAGGTTCCAGGTGGTGTCCGTGACCCAGCGGCGAAATTCGGCGGTGTATTCAGCAACGGAGCGTCTCCCTTGCCGTAAACTATGTAGTCGCGCCTCAGCTGTTGCACAGCGGTTGGGGTCATCGAAGACTTGGCTCATGGCGGCAATAAAGTTGTTTAAGTCGTCCAGGAGCTGACTGTTAGTCTCCACGTATGGTGATGCCCATGCTAGTGCTTCATCCGTCAGGAGATTAACCATGAATAGCACCTTCTTTCTCTCGGTAATGAAGGGGCCGGGTACATCTGAAAATAGATGCGGCATTGGTTTAGAAACCCCGATACTGGCGTCTGTCGCCGCCGAATTTTGATGGAAGTGGCATGCGAGTATCTGCGGCCGTGCTGCGGACGTCCAGGAGTTGCCTCTGAAGTTCAATAATCTCCGCCTGTTGGCTTCGGACAACGCCTTGGAGCTGGGCAAATTCCTCCTGGTACGTAGTACCGAATTCCTGCAGTTCGGTAACCTGCTTGCGCAGAGTGGCCATTGCGGACTCCATGGTATGGCTGGTTATTCTGTAACGGTCCTTGGCTCACCTGAGTCAGAGGACAGCCGGCTGGTGGTTGGAGTCCAGTGGCAAAGGCCCACAGAAGCAGGAGACAGGTAGCGTGGTCGATCAGTCCGGGTCGGCAGTAGAGATGGCAGCGAGGTAACAGCAGGAGTAGACAGAGGCGTGGTCGGTGGAAGGCAAAGGGTCAATGCAGGCGGCAGTTCAGCGAGGTCAAACGGTCCGGGTCGGCAACAAAGGTAAATAGCAGTCGTCGTGGAGGAGCAGAGAGGAAGCTTGCTACAGGCTTGGAGGCACAATAACCAGCAAAGGTCTGGTGCTAGAGGCTGGGCTTATAAAGGGAAGTAACAGGTGCACGGAATCAAGACTGATGAACAAGGGTAGGCTGGAGCAAAATAGATGAAAGAGTATAGCAGGAGGAAAAGTCCAGAAAGGCTGGTAGTCTAGTGGCTAGAGCTACCGCCTGGGACATGACTGGTCACAGGTTCGATTCCCGACAAGCAGTTTAGCAGCAAACTCTGTGAAAACTAATATTTGTGTCATTCTCAAAACTTTTGGCCACGACTGTACATAGGTCCCATGTTACCCCATCCACGGACTGCAAAGTGAGTGTGCATGCTGGGAATCGTAGTTTCGCCCACAGCTGGCGTGCCGGAGGTTGTGGACCCTGCAACAAGGCCTCAGCGCCGTTACGTCTATAGCTACAGAAGGGAGAGGTATACATAGGCCCCATGTTACCCCATCTACGGACAGAGGCAAAAATATGACTAAAATGTTCTTTTCAATTAACTTTATTTATGAAAAGACAATGGGGGAGATTTATCAAAACTGCTGCAAAGGAAAACTGCCTGAGTTGCCCATAGCAACCAATCAGCTTCCACCTTTCATTTTCCAAAGGAGCTCTGAGAAATGAAAGGTGGAATCTGATTGGTTGCTATGGGCAACTCAGGCAGTTTTCCTATGTTTCAGTTTTGATAATGGTGAAAAATCTCCCATTCTTGTCTTGCTCCATCCCCTTCTTTGGGATACCAGGAAAAAAAAAATCCAGGCCTAATTATTAAGACTTCATGTGCAGTGACATTTTCCTTGTTGCCATAGCAACTGGCTGCCATCATGTCTTCATACGGGCTCGTGCTATACTATACCCTCAGCATCGGTAGAACTTAAAGAATTTAAAAAAAAAAGCAGGATAACAATGCACGGCAGATGGATAAGATAACACCGCCGCTGCCGAGAATTAATTTATGCGCGGAGGCTACATGGGTAAATACGGCGTAACTGGTGTTTAGCCGTATAGAAAGGCTGCTGCTCCAGGCTGGATGCGAGAATGATTACAGCGTGCCATCGCTGACGTATGTGAGCTGTATGTGACTTATACAGTGCCATGAATCCATTTTAGAAGAAAGCAGCATTTCACACTATGGGGGAGATTTATCAAAACCGACGTAATGGAAAAACGGGTTTAGTTGCCCATAGCAACCAATCAGATTCCACCTTTCATTTTTCAGAGAAAATGAAAGGGGAACATCGCCGTATTATCGCCGCCATGAGATTCTAATGCAGGGGTCGGCACTTCAGCTGTTGTGAAACTACAACTTCCAGCTTGCTCCATTCACCCATTCATAGGAGTTCCTGGAGTGTTCCTGCTGGGAGTTGTAGTTGCACAACAGCCGAGACGCAGGAGGTTCCAGACCCTAGTTCTTCTGCGGGTTTTATTCTTTAAAGCCCATCTGTCAGCAGATTTGTCCCTATGACACTGGCTGACCTGGTACATGTGCTCTCGGCAGCTGAAGACATCTGTGTTGGTCCCATGGTCATATGTGCCCGCATTGCTGAGAAAAATGAGGTTTTAATATATGCAACTGAGCCTCTAGGAGCAACGTGGGCGTTACCATTACACCTTAGAGGCTCTGCTCTCTCTGTAACTGCAGTGCCTGATAGAGCCAGGCGTGATGACATCTACACAGCCTGGACCTGTCAGTCAAAGTGCAGAGGGCGCAGCAGTTGCAGAGAGAGCAGAGCTTGTAGGTGTAATGGCGACGCCCCCGTTTCTCCTAGAGCCTCATTTGCATATGATAAAACATCATTTTTTTCAGTAACGCGTGTCCTAGGTACAAATCTGCTGACAGATGCCCTGTAAGGCTTATGTGCCGCCATATCGTTTCCTCTATACATCGCTATATTACCGAACTATTCTTCCCTAGACGCAATGTTTCTCGGTGAGAATATTTCTGTAATGAGGCATCTAATGGACGCCATGATTTCAGACTCACACACAGGTACATTTAGCCTCATTCACCTTTCATAAAGGTTTATTTCACACCTACATTTAATTTTTTTTATACATATTATTTTTTTTTTTACGTTTTTTAATTTATTTTTTTCTGAATTGTTTTTATGGCTTTCTTTCTCTGGATGTAAATTATAAGCGATAACTATGTGACAAGGGGATGGTGGAACTAATTTATGTCATTCTTTTTTTTTTCTCTTTCGTATTTTTCCTCTCTTTGAATGAAGCGCATTTCATCTGGCAATGAGCGCCCGCTATAGGAGTAAGGTTTCCATGGAGACCCCGCCGAGGAACAGGGGCTTTTCACTAAATTGAATGGGGAACAAAAGGTGTAGATCGGGGTGACGGATCGTATTCCAAGCACTTCACGTGCCGGAGCCGGGTATACGCCACGCGGTGCACAGATAAGCCATGCTCATTCAGAAAATGTCATTTCATTGGAGGGCGACGTATGAAGGCCGGAGTTGTAAGCCATTATATTGCTCCCATGGAGCACACGGGATAAGGCAAGGGTCACACTGGGTGACTGAGAGGTGGGATGGATAGATAGGATAGATTAGATAGATAGATAGATAGATAGATAGATAGATAGATAGATAGATAGATAGATAGATAGATAGATAGATAGATAGGAGATAGATAGGAGATAGATAGATAGGATAGATTAGATAGATAGATAGATAGATAGATAGATAGATAGATAGAGATAGGAGATAGATAGATAGATAGATAGATAGATAGACAGACAGATAGATAGATAGATAGATAGATAGATCGATCAGGGATGCCTAACCTGCGGCCCTCCCGCTGTCCAGGCATGCTGGGAATTGTAGTTAGGCAACAGCTGGAGGGTCGCAGGTTGAGCATCCCTGAGATGGATAGATATGAGATAGATAGATAGATAGATAGATAGATAGATAGATAGATATTAAAAACTCTATAATAAAATAAATGTATTTAGGTACGGCAGCGATTTATATAATGATTCCCTGACTGCGGGGAGTAGGATTTAAGGAGTTAATGAAAAGTGCCCTGAACCTAGGTATTGGGTGGGATAGTTGGGGTCCTCCATTACTCCTCCTTATTTGATGGTTTACTGATGGTGGGATAGTTGGGGTCCTCTATTACTCCTCCTTATTTGATGGTTCACCGATGGTGGGATAGTTGGGGGTCCTCCATTACTCCTCCTTATTTGATGGTTCACTGATGGTGGAATAGTTGGGGTCCTCCATTACTCCTCCTTATTTGATGGTTTACTGATGGTGGGATAGTTGGGGTCCTCCATTACTCCTCCTTATTTGATGGTCACTGATTGTGGGATAGTTGGGGTGCTCCATTACTCCTCCTGATTTGATGGCTCACTGATGGTGGGATAGTTGGGGTCCTCTATTACTCCTCCTTATTTGATGGTTCACTGATGGTGGGATAGTTGGGGTTCTCTATTACTCCTCCTTATTTGATGGTTCACTGATGGTGGGATAGTTGGGGGTCCTCCATTACTCCTCCTTATTTGATAGCTCACTGATGGTGGGATAGTTGGGGTCCTCCATTACTCCTCCTTATTTGATGGCTCACTGATGGTGGGATAGTTGGGGTCCTCCATTACTCCTCCTTATTAGATAGCTCACTGATGGTGGGATAGTTGGGGTGCTCCATTACTCCTCCTTATTTGATGGTTCACTGATGGTAGCATAGTAGGGGTCCTCCATTACTCCTCCTTCTTTGATGGCTCACTGATGGTGGAATAGTTGGGGTCCTCCATTACTCCTCCTTCTTTGATGGCTCACTGATGGTGGGATAGTTGGGGGTCCTCCATTACTCCTCCTTATTTGATGGTTCAGTGATGGTGGGATAGTAGGGGTCCTCGATTACTCCTCCTTATTTGATGGCTCACTGATGGTGGGATAGTTGGGAGTCCTCCATTACTCCTCCTTATTTGATGGTTCACTGATGGTGGGATAGTTGGGGGTCCTCAATTACTCCTCCTTATCTGATGGCTCACTGATGGTGGGATAGTTGCGGTCCTCCATTACTCCTCCTTCTTTGATGGCTCACTGATGGAGTGTCCTCCATTACTCTTCCTATTCCTCCTTCTCTGCCTCACAGAATTTCTGGCAGTTCCTTACCACTGGCTTTATATTCATGAAGCTGGGGGATAGAATGCACAAGGTTACTTCATGAAATCCTGGGAAAACCCAGAATGAAAAATTTGATGAAGCTGAAGGGGGGGGGTGAATTGGGTCATGTGCGGCAACCCTGAAGGGGTTAAGTACGAGGGGGGAGATTTCCTCTCAGATCAGCAACACGGGGCTTTCACAAGTTCCATGCTGATGGCAAATATTTGCTGTCATGAGAGCATCTCCCCCAGGACTGAGCCTGACATGGAAACATTACCAAAGAGGGATATTTCTCTACAAAGCAGTGATCCCCCCCCCCCCCTCCACTTCATCAACAAAGGGGGGGAGGGGTCTGCACGGCCCTGGGTTTAGCGCCAGACCTATTTATGGGGCGTTATTATATCTGCTAATTAATGCACAACAGCAACATAAACTGATTAGATATTTTTTAAGGACGGTTACGTAATTTACACCTAAAAAGCAAAAAAATTAGAAAGCAGAAAAATAAAATCTGAAAAACTCTAAACTGGGTGATAACTCATAAGGCTGTTATTGCAACTCCCAAAATGGTTGTCACCCAAGTCTCCCAGAATCCTGGGCAGCAGGGTGCTAAGGATTTACCTGAGGACATCATTCCACCTAGATTACAATCCCAAAATGTCGGGGAGACACCCCCCCAAAAAAAGTTCTCGACTCCAGGAAGAGTTTGGTGGGAGGTATTTGGGACATGGTCTCTATTTGTAGGGTTTGGGCAAAAGTCTAAAAAAAATACAGCCTGCCCACCCCTTCACAGCAAACGCTACGGCCTACGTCTCCTTTTCTTCCTGCATGGAGGTAATTGTTTGGCACTGCTGAGGAGGTATGTTGTGCTGCATGGAGGTAATTGGCACTGCTGAGGAGGTATGTTGTGCTGCATGGAGGTAATTGTTTGGCACGGCTGAGGAGGTATGTTGTGCTGCATGGAGGTAATTGTTTGGCACTGCTGAGGAGGTATGTTGTCCTGCATGGAGGTAATTGTTTGGCACTGCTGAGGAGGTATGTTGTGCTGTATGGAGGTAATTCTTTGGCACTGCTGAGAAGGTATGTTGTGCTGCATGGAGGTAATTCTTTGGCACGGCTGAGGAGGTATGTTGTGCTGCATGGAGGTAATTCTTTGGCACTGCTGAGGAGGTATGTTGTGCTGCATGGAGGTAATTGTTTGGCACTGCTGAGGAGGTATGTTGTGCTGCATGGAGGTAATTGTTTGGCACTGCTGAGGAGGTATGTTCTGCTGCATGGAGGTAATTCTTTGGCACTGCTGAGGAGGTATGTTGTGCTGCATGTAGGTAATTGTTTGGCATGGTTGAGGAGGCATGTTGTGCTGCATGGAGCTAATTGGCACTGCTGAGGAGGTACGTTGTGGTGCATGGAGGTAATTCTTTGGCACTGCTGAGGAGGTATGTTGTGCTGCATGGAGGTAATTGTTTGGCACGGCTGAGGAGGTATGTTGTGCTGCATGGAGGTAATTGTTTGGCACTGCTGAGGAGGTATGTTCTGCTGCATGGAGGTAATTCTTTAGCACTGCTGAGGAGGTATGTTGTGCTGCATGTAGGTAATTCTTTGGCACTGCTGAGGAGGTATGTTGTGCTGCATGGAGGTAATTGTTTGGCACTGCTGAGGAGGTAAGTTGTGCTGCATGGAGGTAATTGGCACTGCTGAGGAGGTATGTTGTGGTGCATGGAGGTAATTGGCACTGCTGAGGAGGTATGTTGTGGTGCATGGAGGTAATTCTTTGGCACTGCTGAGGAGGTATGTTGTGCTGCATGGAGGTAATTCTTTGGCACTGCAGAGGAGGTATGTTGTGCTGCATGGAGGTAATTCTTTGGCACTGCTGAGGAGGTACGTTGTGCTGCATGGAGGTAATTGTTTGGCATGGCTGAGGAGGTATGTTGTGCTGCATGGAGGTAATTCTCTGGCACTACTGAGGAGGTATGTTGTCCTGCATGGAGGTAATTCTTTGGCACTGGCTGAGGAGGTATGTTGTGCTGCATGGAGGTAATTGTTTGGCACTGCTGAGGAGGTATGTTGTCCTGCATGGAGGTAATTCTTTGGCACGGCTGAGGAGGTATGTTGTGCTGCATGGAGGTAATTCTTTGGCACTGCTGAGGAGGTATGTTGTGCTGAATGGAGGTAATTCTTTAGCACTGTTGAGGAGGTATGTTGTGCTGAATGGAGGTAATTCTTTAGCACTGTTGAGGAGGCATGTTGTGCTGTAAGGAGGTAATTCTTTGGCACTGCTGAGGAGGTATGTTGTGCTGTATGGCGGTAATTGGCACTGCTGAGGAGGTATGTTGTGCTGTATGGAGGTAATTGGCACTGCTGAGGAGGTATGTTGTCCTGCATGGAGGTAATTCTTTGGCACTGTTGAGGAGGTATGTTGTGCTGTAAGGAGGTAATTCTTTGGCACGGCTGAGGAGGTATGTTGTGCTGCATGGAGGTAATTCTTTGGCACTGCTGAGGAGGTATGTTGTGCTGCATGGAGGTAATTCTTTGGCACTGCTGAGGAGGTATGTTGTGCTGCATGGAGGTAATTCTTTGGCACTGCTCAGGAGGTATGTTGTGCTGCATGGAGGTAATTCTTTGGCACTGCTGAGGAGGTATGTTGTGCTGTATGGAGGTAATTCTTTGGCACTGCTGAGGAGGTATGTTGTCCTGCATGGAGGTAATTGTTTTGCACTGCTGAGGAGGTATGTTCTGCTGCATGGAGGTAATTGTCACTGTTGAGGAGGTATGTTGTGCTGAATGGAGGTAATTCTTTGGCACTGCTGAGGAGGTAAGTTGTGCTGTATAGAGGTAATTGTTTGGTACAGCTGAGGAGGTATGTTGTGCTGCATGGAGGTAATTCTTTGGCACTGCTGAGGAGGTATGTTGTGCTGTATGGCGGTAATTGGCACTGCTGAGGAGGTATGTTGTGCTGTATGGAGGTAATTGGCACTGCTGAGGAGGTATGTTGTCCTGCATGGAGGTAATTCTTTGGCACTGTTGAGGAGGTATGTTGTGCTGTAAGGAGGTAATTCTTTGGCACGGCTGAGGAGGTATGTTGTGCTGCATGGAGGTAATTCTTTGGCACTGCTGAGGAGGTATGTTGTGCTGCATGGAGGTAATTCTTTGGCACTGCTGAGGAGGTATGTTGTGCTGTATGGAGGTAATTCTTTGGCACTGCTGAGGAGGTATGTTGTCCTGCATGGAGGTAATTCTTTGGCACTGCTGAGGAGGTATGTTGTGCTGTATGGAGGTAATTCTTTGGCACTGCTGAGGAGGTATGTTGTCCTGCATGGAGGTAATTGTTTTGCACTGCTGAGGAGGTATGTTCTGCTGCATGGAGGTAATTGTCACTGTTGAGGAGGTATGTTGTGCTGTATGGAGGTAATTCTTTGGCACTGCTGAGGAGGTATGTTGTCCTGCATGGAGGTAATTCTTTGGCACTGCTGAGGAGGTAAGTTGTGCTGTATAGAGGTAATTGTTTGGTACAGCTGAGGAGGTATGTTGTGCTGCATGGAGGTAATTCTTTGGCACTGCCGAGGAGGTATGTTGTGCTGTATGGAGGTAATTGTTTGGCACTGCTGAGGAGGTATGTTGTGCTGCATGGAGGTAATTGTTTGGGTCTGCTGAGGAGGTAAGTTGTGCTGTATAGAGGTAATTGTTTGGTACAGCTGAGGAGGTATGTTGTGCTGTACGGAGGTAATTCTTTGGCACTGCTGAGGAGGTATGTTGTGCTGCACTGTGATTTTAATACATCCTACATTCTTGTATATACAGCTCCTATGCAAATCTACTGTATGTGTTTCCATGGTGACAGACTACAAACAAACTCTGCATGTAGTCTGATCCTGCAGTCATGTGTTACTTTACTCCCTGTGTCCCCTTTTCATACAGTAGATACTGCAGGTTCACACTCGGTAACCCTGGAGACACATAGGCCTGCATTGGAGCTGTATACAGACAGCAATACAAACATGGTTGCAAAAGTATACCAACCCTTTATGTTTTCTTCACTGAAGCCAGCAGACCTTTCTGAGTATATTCTGGAGGTCAGGTAGGTGTCAGGGTCCGACGTGCTGGGTACACCTCATTTTGACATCATCTGTGTGCACAGCTGACAGCTTTCTAGCCAAACTGCCCCTGAAATACCTTTCTATTTGGGGCCATTAGCATGCAAATATCGATTCGAAGAGTCTTGACCATAGACCCCCTCCTAACGAAGCCCCGGGGATGTAGCTCCGTTTGTGAAGTCCCCCATGGAGGAGGACCAGCAGCTCCCAGTCCTCTGTAGCGCTGCTTAGATCTCAGAAACATATTGAAATACAATAATTTTTGAGTTCTCTCCCGTTCCATTATAGCACTGGCCTCCAACCTGGAACAGTCCAACTGCTGCTAAACTACAACTCCCAGCATGCCTGGATAGCCTACAGCTATTTTAGGCTATCCAGGCATGCTGGGAGTTGTAGTTTTGCAACAGCTGGAGGGCCGCAGGTTGAGCAGGCCTGCATTATAGCATGGCCTAACAACCTAGAACAGTCCAACTGCTGCAAAACTACAACTCCCAGCATGCCCTGGCAGCTAGCCATGCTCAGGTCAGAGGCCACTGCTTTTCAGGATTGAGAAAGCTACACTTGTCGCATGTCACGTCCCATTGATTCTACGGGTTTCAGTTTTTAACCCTCCAGACACCCACTAAAGCTTTTAATCATATTTTACGCCAATAAGATTACTCTCCATAATCCAGACCGACAGCGGGACCTCAGAGGAAGACTCTCATCAGGATACTACAGTGGCACTCCATCTGATGCTGAGCTATAGTTGTAGATTCCCTTCCCAAATTACAGCACTTTTTTTTTTGTAACAAACCATGCAGCTGAATGAGCATCACATAACCAGAGCAGATAGCCATCCTCTGGAAGTAAACAATAAAGATTTCCATTCAATGCCTGCAAGCGGTGATCTTATGGAATGGATACAAAGAATATTAGAAAGCTGCACAATGTAATGTGCTCTCCTGATGCCTCTTGTTTCAGTAAATACTTGTATTTCCTATAAAATCATAATTCTGGAGCATCTTAGAAGTTCTGTGGTGTGTTGATCCTCTGTTATTCCTAGTGAAAATGCAAACAACAGTGCGTTACCGTTCCTTGTCAATAGGGTATGTCCCGACACAGTCCCACAGACACTGACAGAAGAGTAGCAAACCATGTATAGACACACCATTTTATTAACAACCAGTTCCTTATTTGTTGATAGATTTCTAGCAGGAATAAGACAGGAACAGCACAAAGCAGTGTACAAAGAAAAAAAGGCTATGTTATTCTATACGAATTGCAATAATTTTCTAAAATGGACACTTTAGGAGAGTGGGCAAAAGAGCATCTGTCTGCAGAAACAATATAAGTAGCTGGTAGGGTTGGTACTGCTGATTAAAAGCCTACCTTTTGTTATGCTGACTGGTTGCTTTATTCTGGAGAAAAAGTACTTTTAATTCATATGCAAGTCAACAGCTAAGTGCACCGAGGGCGGGCCCAAGCCATCCTGTGCACCTTTACTCTCCTTGCTTCCTCTGCCAGCCCCTGCCTCTCCTTGATTGACAGGGCCAGATTGCTGCCCAGTCAAACAAGGAGGGGGAGGGAGTGGGGGCAGAGGAAGCAGGAGGAGCAAGGGTGCACACAGTGGCTTGGGCCCACCCTCGGTGCACTTAAAGGGGTATTCCTATTTCTGACAATGGGGGCATACCCCCTCTGCAACCCGCACCTATCTCGTAAACGGAGCCTTGAAAACTGTTTCTGTCAGCCCCATAACAATGAATGGGAGAGGTGTCCACGCAAGCGCGGGGCGCCCTCTGCGACTTTCAAGGCTCCATTTACGAGATAGGTGCGGGTCCCAGAGGTGATATGCCCCCATTGTCTGAGATGACACAACTGCTTTAAGTACTAGTTTGCATATGGATTAGGCCTCATGCACACAAACGTATTTTGTTTCCTTGTCCGTTCCGTTTTTTTTGCGGACAGGATGCGGACCCATTCATTTCAATGGGTCCGCAAAAGATGCGGACAGCACACCATAGGACATGCTTATTTTTTCTAGTTTGCGGACAAGGATAGGCATTATTACAATGGATCCGCAAAAATAACAGATGCCATCCAGAACGTCATCCGTTTTTTTTTTGCGGTTCTGCATAACACATACAGTCATGTGCATGTAGCCTTAAAAGCACTTTTTCTCCAGAATAAAGCAACTGGTCAGTATAAGAAAGGTATCCTTTTAATCATCAGGATTAATCCCACCAGGGATTATGTCTGGTTTAATAGGGTTGATCCTGCTGGCAGATGGTGCAAGGTTTTTGGAATTTCAAGGCATCGTCCAAGGCTTAAAACAAGTGGCTCCGACATTATAAATGGATTTAAAATGCAAGCTTTATAGACGTAGTGTATATCCAGAAACACAACCCTGCGCGGCGTCGCCGTGACAATCGCTTTGCCTTGTAATTAGATCAGGTCTGCATTCATCGCAGGAGGGAATCCGCTAGAAACGTACATTCTTGTTGCCTAGTGAAACAATTGCAATCGGTATATCATCCAGCTGGGTTAATTACCCCTGTCATGTAATTGCCCCCCTCCCACAAAGTGCTCTGACGTCACCTGCCGCTTCTTAGCGGTTTATGTAATCCCATAATGCATTAATCCCGCTACAAGCTGTCAGCTCGTCCTACACCCTCAAGGTCTTTTGTTTTGTAGCCCGGGAGCGCGCGCTGCATTATTAATCAGCCTTTGTAAATCGCTAATTCCAATCAGTGCCGGGCAACACGAGGCGTCAGCAGCGCCGCAGTCACCTGCCCCGATCTTTTACAACTCGCTAAACACTTCATCGGATTCCATTTACTATTTTAATCCTCTGTTCTGCCGCACAAATATTCGGGGAAATAGTTCCAAAGCAGAGCGCGCGCGCACAGGGCGCGATTCCTGAACCTCTCGCCCGCTGTCCCGACCTTCAGTGTGTTTGACAACAGGAGATTTGTCTACAAAACACACTTTAAAGGGGCAGTGCCGAAAATGAGTGAAAACGTTGGGGGTCATTTACAAAGACCGGTGCGCAGCTGGAGGATTGGGCTAATTTACAACGAGTGAAATCTACTCCGGCCCCTGACTGAAGTAAGTTTCACTCCGCTTTTACTCCTGTTTCCAAGCTTAAAAGATGGTAAATTTGACGGCGTTGAATTCCAGGCCGCCCACTGCAAAGTGGTGAAGATACTGTAAAAACGCTCAAGCGACCAAAAACTTTTTTTTTTATGGCAAAAATGTTGTGCTTAATAAAAGACCTCCATTAGATGTTTGATTGTTGGGGACGGGTTCATTTAAAGGGGTTGTCCCCATTACGGCGACTTTCTAACCACAGGAGAAGCGTCTGATCGTCGGGGGTCCAACTGGTGGGACAACAGGGGCCCTGACGCTCCATTCAACGTCTATGAGGACCGCAGAGCACGAGCGCTCAGGTAGATCTGGCAGTCTCACAGAACTGGATGGAGCACAGCCTCGGCAGGGGCCCCAGCAGTTAGACCCCTGTTGATTAGAAACCTATCCCCAATCCTGTGGGTAGGTTGTTGTAATGAGACAACCCCTTTAAGCCGTTTCTCTAATGGATGCTCAAGCACTGGCTCATTCTCAGGACTGCGCTAGTTCAGGCGAGATGACTTATGCAGGAACCTGAAGGAAAGGGAGGGGCTAGCAGAGGAAGCAGGAAAAGCACAGGTGCACAGAAGGGCTTGGGCCTGCCCTCGGTGCACTTAACTGCTAATTTGCATATGTATTACAAGTACTTTATCTCCAGCATGAAGCGATAGATCGCTAAGTGAAAAGTATCACTACATTCAGCTGGGCTAGTCCTACAAGGGAGTGTATTGGGTAGAATGGTGACTTTCTAGTGAAAAGGGACCAGTCAAGGGAGCTATAAACAGGAGAGTTTTTTTTTTTTTTTTCCACCTGTAAAATCCGCAGGTAAGGCCTCATGCACACGACCGTATGTGAACCACGCCTCTGCAAAACATGGAAGCTGCTCCGCGTTCCGTTCCACAATTTGCCCACTGTAGAAACGCCTATTCTTGTCCGCAAAACGGACAAGAATAGGAAATGCTCTATTTATTTTGCGGGGCCGCGGTACGGAGTGCTGTCCGCATCTTTTGCAGCTACACTGAATGGGTCCAGCTCGGACGCAGACCAAAACAACGGCCGTGTGCATGAGGCCTAAAAAGCACCAAAATCAGCAGGATGTGTGCTACAGATTTCCCTGTGGATTTTTGTAGAACTACTTCGGAATTTTCCACAGCAATTCTGCTCCAAGTTCCCATATACGCGGAGCGGGGTCAGATGCTGCGGTTTTGCGGTGCAGATTCTGTGCTGCAAATCAGCATGATAAAGACGGATGTGTTTTTTAAAACAATTTCCATGCAGAAATATTCTGCAGCGTGTCGATAGATGGACGGTACTGCAATATGCTATGATTTTTCTGTGCATACGTCTGCACAGAATATCTAATAGATCTAAGACAGATATGAGGTAAATAGACATACAGATATATAGATAGTTATAAGGTAGGTAGATATAAAATAGATAAATATGGAATAGATAGACTGATAGATACAGGGTAGAGAAATAGACAGGCAGAGACATATCTGAGACAGATAGATATGATATAGAGAGATAGTTCTGAGACCGATGTACAGACAGATATGATATAGAGAGATACATAGATAGTTCTGAGACAGAGAGGTCTGATATAGAGAGAGAGGTCTGATATAGAGAGATAGATCTGATATAGAGAGATAGATCTGATATATAGAGATAGATCTGATATATAGAGATAGATCTGATATAGAGAGATAGATCTGATATAGAGAGATAGATCTGATATAGAGAGATAGATCTGATATAGAGAGATAGATCTGATATAGAGAGATAGATCTGATATAGAGAGATAGATCTGATATAGAGAGATAGATCTGAGAGATAGTTCTGAGACAGATAGATATGATATAGAGATAGATATAAGAGATAGACAGTTCTGAGACCGATGTACAGACAGATATGATATAGAGAAATACATAGATAGTTCTGAGACAGATAGATATGATAGAGAGAGATAGATCTGAGAGTTAGTTCTGAGACAGATAGATATGATATAGAGATAGATAGTTCTGAGACCTATGTACAGACAGATATGATATAGAGAGATACATAGATAGTTCTGAGACCTATGTACAGACAGATATGATATAGAGAGATACATAGATAGTTCTGAGACCTATGTACAGACAGATATGATATAGAGAGATACATAGATAGTTCTGAGACCTATGTACAGACAGATATGATATAGAGAGATACATAGATAGTTCTGAGACAGATGTACAGACAGATATGATATAGAGAGATACATAGATAGTTCTGAGACAGATGTACAGATATGATATAGAGCGATACATAGATAGTTCTGAGACAGATAGATATGATAGAGATGTGAGATGCTTCTCCGCTGCAGTGTTGTAGAATTTCATCTCCTACTTCTGAAGTACCTTTCTTTGCTGCCCACTCACACCTACAGAGCTGCACATTAGTCACTGCACCGTCACCCTACGTGATCAATTCCCACCAGCAATGGACGATCCGCTCCTCAGCAGGACCCTTACATGTTAATTATGCTCCAATACGACGTACTTAAAGGGGAAATCCATGTCCTTAATAAACGTGGCAGGTGACAGCAGATCTTGCACAGTGCGGCACTCTACGTCCTTTTCCTATAGGCCTATCCTTTATAGTCTGCAAACATAACCTGTGCACCGAAATAAGGAAGACCTTCTAGATAAATGTGCAGTATAATGAAGCTGTATGCAATTTTCTAATATTCTTTGTGTTCTTTTGACATTTTCAATATCTCTTCTTCCTGTCAGCGAACAGGAACAATCTTGCTTACAATCAGGAGCTGAAAACCCTGCTCAGATCTAATTCTGATCACAGCTGAGGGCTAGACAATCCTCTACGAGTGAAATACATCAGCATTTGTTTGTTACAGTGTATCTGTGCAGGTAACGTGTATGCACAGGGCCAAATACTCTTGTGGCTGACAGATATGCCTCCTGAGTCCCCCATACATATGCACACTAGGCTTGGCGGAGAGCGCGCCTTTTCCCCACAGGGGGTGATCCTCCATTGCCATCGGGAAGAGTCAGATAGTCAGCTGTTCTTGCTGAAACCAGCAGATTTGACTGACTTTCAACAATACCTATGGGTGCCTTAAAGGGATATACCCATCTGGGCACTGATGGCATATAGTTAGGAAATGACGTATTTCTCTGATAGGTGCGGCTCCCACTCCTTTCTGAAGAACAGGGCACGAAGTGAATGGAGAGCAAGCTGCGCATGTGTGGCTACCCCCCATTCCCCACTATGGGACTTCAGAAAACAGCTGAGCGTTGTCTCATCTATCTTCGGAAGTCCCTTAGTGAATGGTAGGACGGCTGTGCATGTGTGGGGTCCTCTCCATTCACTGCTGTGGGATTTCTGAAAATAGTCGTGCGCGCTTTAGTCTATTTTTGGAAATCCCATGGCAGTGAATGAAGAAGACTTTGTCCACGCGCAGTGTGCTCTCCATTCACACGGGGTCCCCGTTCTTGAGACAGGACATCGGACATTTATGACACAACCTATTAATAGGATATAAATATTCAAATAGATTCCTTGTAGAAGTGGTTGGATCTTTTTTACCCATTGCAGAACTGTGACAAAGAAATCACAGATGCAGAAAGAGAGCGTATTTTTGATAGGACACACCTAGGATGTAAAGGAGGAAAATAAAAAAATTATTATATTTTTCATCAGACCTCAGATCAGACCCCCACGCTCCATCAGACCTCAGATCAGACCCCCACACTCCATCAGACCTCAGATCAGACCCCCACGCTCCATCAGACCTCAGATCAGACCCCCACGCTCCATCAGACCTCAGATCAGACCCCCACGCTCCATCAGACCTCAGATCAGACCCCCACGCTCCATCAGACCTCAGATCAGACCCCCACGCTCCATCAGACCTCAGATCAGACCCCCAGGCTCCATCAGACCTCAGATCAGACCCCACGCTCCATCAGACCTCAGATCAGACCCCCACGCTCCATCAGACCTCAGATCAGACCCCCACGCTCCATCAGACCTCAGATCAGACCCCCACGCTCCATCAGACCTCAGATCAGACCCCCACGCTCCATAACACATAAAAAAAATAAAAGGAACTTACCTCTCTTGCTGTGGACCACTCTGACACTCACTGCTGGTCTTCTGCAGGCCCACGCTGCACTGCGACATGATGTCACACAGCGTCAGGTCATAGTGTGCACCTACATGCACTACATCCTAGCACGTGCAGTGAGGTGCCAGGAAGAAGACCAGGTATAGCCAGAGCAGTGCTTTCCTCACCGCTCCCCACTCTTTCTGCATGCTGATGACCGCATCTGTAAGACGCACTGCCATTTTCCTGACGCTTTCTTATAGTCCTAAAAATACGTTTTGTTACAATGATCGTGCGGACAACGTGATTCATACGCGGATCATGCACTTCATCAAGTCAGGTCAGTAATGTTCAAAAGGACACCCCCTTTAAGGCTAGGACTGCAATGCTCTGCTTTGGCAGGGTCGGTCACCACATAGCGGGTTGTTCTGCCACAAATCTGCATTGGATTTCACTCCATGGCGCATAAGTGGCCAAATCTATGTATGTGCGGGACATGTGGATTTTTGCTGCGGATTCCGCCCCTGCACCAGTGAAAGTTTCCAGTGAGAATCTACAACAGGAGGGACATGCTCCAGATTTTAACATCTGCACAGCCGGTTGATGCCCGTGCAGAAAATTTCCGCAGCACTTTATATAACGTCCTCCACCTGGCTGCTGCTGTATTGCTCTGTGGGTTTTACATGCACACATCTGGTCCGCATACACTGGAAGGGCTGCCTGCTAACCATACTGTTCCCGCATCAACACTGGGTTTGATAAAAGTCCGAGTCACAGCTCTGGAAATAACACATTACAAAAGCTGTGTGATAAGGCAAAGATTTACTGCTGACAGAAATGTCCGTACAAAATAAAATCTCTTCCCTTGCCCCCAAATTTCACCGTCAGGATGGGTAAAACAATTCATAGGCCACGAGGGGCCGGGATGATATGTACATGAAGCATTGCGCAATCCTCGGCACCATGTGCCGGACACTTGAGACCTGCAGCTGTATACGTTTAGGGGTTGCTCTGCTCAGGTTACCCACAGCATTGATGCAAGGAAAGAATGTGCCCACATATGGGGAGGGGAGCAGCGCTGGGCACTGGGTGCTGTGAGGTAGTGCCAGGACAGGTACCAGTCTTCTCATCTATGGCTTATGGTTTGACAGCTGCAGATCGGTGCTATACAATCTGCTACATGGGAAGAGATATATTGTGTCCCGGGTCCTGCGGCGCCAACACCAGAGGAGATTAAGACAGAGGTCAGCGCCGGTCATTGCCTTATTGATCTACCAGATAAAAATAAATTGCCTGTAAATTAATATCTAATTCATCGCAGTCCGTAAAAACACGAGCAGCTTCTTACATTCGAAACGTTTGGGTTTCAAGTTTTTTCCACTTCGGTCCCCGGCCGGCACCGGTTATAGAGAAGCCCCGCGGATCACGGCGGAGGGGGAGGTTTAAGGCAAGTTGTTAATTCAAGAACAGTTCATTTCTACCCGAAGGAAGGTGTCATGAAGTCAGCCGGTTTTCTATGACGAGGTGGGTATTCTCACAAGTTTGGCGCCGCCCAGTTTAGGAACTTCATAGCAACTTCGAATCCCAGGAAACAGGCCTGTGAATAGAGAGAGATGAGGCGGTTCGTTAGCCGTGTAGTCGTTAGGTCGACCTGGTATAAAGGGGGGGTCCGCTGCTTCGTGGTTATATCTGGCTCTGGGAATAGCAGGGTCATGGCAAATATGGCTGCCATCGGGCTTCACAACGACAGACTTGCATGACTACGGACTGTAGAATTAGTACGCTAGCAATCTGCTGGTTGTCACCCAGCTTTCCCAGAAACGGATTAACAGATTTGTTTACTATATCGACCTGCTGCTACAACGGACTCCTGTTGTCATGATCAGTGGGTGTCCCCGCGGTTTATCAGATGCTGGGTATAAGGGATAAGTTGATATCATGGTACATCCCCTTTAAGGTGATTATTTTGCAGGGGTATTGGGGGGGTGAACATTAAACTATAATTATTATACAGTCCATAGGATTTAAAGATTATTTCCAATTTGGTCAATCCGGGATTATGGATGGTCTTTTGGGATTGGTCTGGAAATCCCTAATGATTTTCAAACTCTATCAATTACATTAATGGCGGCGCAGCGCGGAGACACCCCACATTAAGTTCCAGGTCATTAAACCTCAAGTCGGCCGCTCATATGAAGCCTATTACAGGAGCGGCTGACGCCAGTCACACGTATGTATGTAGTATCTCAGCCCTGGAGAGATGCGACATGAGGCAGTGATCACCGGGGCTTTCTAGACTTCGCCAATCATCCCATTGAAGAACATTAAATTCAGGCTCCGCCCATCGTGAATCGGCTGATAACTGGGAGCAATAGCCCTTGATGTGCTATTATGTCAGGATGCAGGGATAACACGACTGTTAAGTTCTACCCATCATGAAATGGCTGATAGTAGGGAGTAGTGTGGAACGAGGCGAGCTTTGGATGCTTCATCCGAAGTCGCTTCGTTCAAAACTTCCGAATAATACTGTACATGACACTGGCCGACCTGTTGCATATTCGCTTGGCAGCTGAAGGCATCTGTGTTGGTCCCATGTTCATATGTGCCCGCATTGCCGAGAAAAATGATGTTTTCATATATGCAAATGAGCCTCTAGGAGCAAAGGGGGCGTTACCATTACACCTAGAGGCTCTGCTCTCTCTGCAACTGCCGTGCCCTCCGCACTCCGATTGCCAAGCATTGAAAACGTCATCACGCCTGGCTCTATCAAAGTGCAGATGAAGCGGCAGTTGCAGAGAGAGCAGAGCCTCTAGGTGTAATGGTAACGCCCCCGTTGCTCCTAGAGACTCATTTGCATATCTTAAAACATCATTTTTCTCAGCAATGTGGGTACATATGAACATGGTACCAACACAGATGCCTTCAGCAGCCAAGTGCACATGTAACAGGTCAGCCAGTGTCATAGGGACGAGTCTGCTGACAGATGCCCTTTAATATTGATATATTTTACTCCTGTAAAACCCCTTTAAGACTGCAATGTGACACTGCTAATATCGCAATCAACGATATTGAATGTCGTCACACTGAAATCCAGAGGGTTAGTATTTTGGGTATCTGTTGTCTTGCAGTAACCTGCAGCTCGCAACGTGATCCCATTCACAATAACAAGTTGCAATTTAGCAGCGGGACACTGCGATCAATGTCGCACGGCCCTGGCCAGGACAGCAATGGAAATGGTCAGATCAGACTGTAGAAGCTGCCACTTACAGCATTGGCTGGGAAGGCCCGTAGCATGACGGCAGTGAAGCCTTTATACAGCGATCCGATTCCTTCTTCGCGGATTAATTCACGCAAGACGTCCCGGAATCCATTGGGATATTTTCCAGCAGGCGCTGAGGGGGAGATGGAGAAATAGATTAGATTATAGACACTTATAGTCACTTCAGGGGCAGACTTTACCACCACACAGACCAAGTGCTCTGGGCCCCAAAGATCTAAGGGCCCCCTGCTGGCTACATGAAGTTGCATAGCTGC
This sequence comes from Bufotes viridis, assembly GCA_033119425.1. NCBI lineage: Eukaryota > Metazoa > Chordata > Amphibia > Anura > Bufonidae > Bufotes > Bufotes viridis. The sequence continues at coordinate 13,553,997 of CM065596.1, read as the reverse complement.
CAACTGACCCGAATTTGCAGGGACTGTCACTGATATTTAGAGACTGTCCTGGCAAATGGGTGGGGCTAGTGATTACCAGACAGAGTTGGGGCATTCCCAGGCGGATGCCCTGATTTTACCAATACCAGGGCGGAGAGGTTGGCCCCCAGACATATCAAATCTACCCCTTACCACCTATAGGTTATAGAATTTCAAACCTGCCCCCCCCCCAACATTGTTTGTCCCCAACAGTCTCATCTCAACTTTACCCAAAATCCATGCAGAGAAACAGAAAGGGACAGATTTACCATACTGTCCCTGTTACCCATGGCAACCAATCACAGCACGGCTTTCATTCTTCAAGTGCAGAATTTGAAATGAAAGCTGTGCTGTGATTGGTTGATATGGTCAACATAAAGAGCCTCATTGCTAGGCAGGCTTCATCTGCCCTAGTTAGGCCTCGCAGAGGAACAGGCCTTGTTGCCCATAGCAACCAACCGGAATGAAGCTTACAGAGAAGCTGGGCGAATGAAAGCCGTTCTCTGACGGGTTGCTATAGGCGACAAGGCCAGATTTTCTGTCCGACAGATTTGATAATTGGGGTCCATTGACTGAGATTAATCAATAGTTTAGTCGGGGGAGCACGGCTGACATATTGGGCTATATTCAGTAATATATGGCGCCATAAAAAAATGGCAGACACTTTAAAATCTATTCTAAAAATACCCATTGCATTTTGCACACTCCATGTACTTATTAGTTTGGCACCATTTTCTTCATGAAATCCCCCCAGCTAGGACTCATTGATCAAAGACAAAGCTTTCTTGTTGCCCATAGCAACTCGTTATCCCCCTCAGCTTTCATTTCTTAAACAGAATCGGTCACCTCTCTGGACTTAGTAAATACTTATTCCCCAATTCTGAAGCATCTTTTCTTAGATTTCGACATTGTGCCATTCCTCTGTTATTCCTTCTGGAAATATATAAACCGACGGCGCAGCTTGAGCAATTTATAGCGGACCGGTCATCTGCCCTGTCATATCTATTTTAGTAAATACCTTGAAACTGCAATGCTGGGGCACTGTTCTTCAAATTATGCTTTGCTGCTGCTTTGTTATTCCTCCTGGAAATGTTGGCTGATACCATTTTGTGCCTTGTCAATAGGATGGGTCCCTACACACTCATACTGTCTGCAAAGATTGTCCGAATGTGTAGCGTCACCCTTCTATTGAGAAGTGAAATAGGAAAACCCAGTTATCAATTTATACACCCATTTCAGGGAGGAATAACAGAGGAACGACAAAGCAAAATTCAACAAATGGCGCCCCAGCAATTTCAAGGAACTTACTAAAACAGACATGTCAGGAGAGACATGTTAACCGATCAAACTGTGCCGTGACCGGTTGCTATGGGCAACAACCCTGATGAACAGGATGTGGGGGAGAAGCGGTCCGTCCTGTTGTATGCCCACGTCATTTTTTTTTCTATCTATATGGTGCATCTAAAGGATAAAGAGCTTGCAATGCTGGAAGTTGTAGTATGACGAGCCCTGGGTTGGGCACCGCTGATCTTTGGGCTATGCTGCTTATCTCCATGTTCTGCTGCTCTGCATGTTAATCTGGAATCATTATTTTGCACGCAGCTCAGCTCTGCTACATCCAGTTATTGGCACGCAGCCCTGCGGAGTGTAATTCAATTCACAAGAGGCTCGGAAATTATTAGCACTTGAAGAGGTGGAAAAAGAAGGAGGAAAGAAGAATACGACGGGGATTTAATGAAATACAAGTCCCCCATTAACACTCCTAGCCGCACAGCCAGCCGATCACCCACCTGTCTGGAAACGAGATTTTAGCACGTCTGGGGGAATTGCGACAGCCCAGTTAAAGATTCCAGCCATACCTCCGGCGAAAAGAATTCGAAGAACACTCAGCTCACTGACACTGTCGGGGGGGAGGAAAAAAAAACAAACAAATTAACTTATAGCGCGACTACGGCGGTGCACCGGTAATATCGCAGCTGAGCCCTAATACACCTCACAGCTGAGGAGCCGCTACAGCAGCAGAACACATCTCTGTCCCTGTAGGTTTGTTACAATGTATCAGTAAAACATACCAGTGTAAACAGAAATAACCTTTAGGCCTCATGCACACGAACGTATTTTCTTTCCGTGTCCGTTCCGTTTTTTTTGCGGACCATATGCGGAACCATTCATTTCAAGGGGTCCGCAAAAAAAACGGAAGGTATTCCGTGTGCATTCGGTTTCCGTGTGTCCGTTTTTCCGTTCCGCAAAAAAATAGACCATGTCCTATTTTTTCTAGTTTGCGGACAAGGATAGGCATTATTACAATGGATCCGCAATTTGCGGACCGCAAAACACATACGGTCGTGTGCATGAGGCCTTAGGGTTACATTCACGCCGCGGATTTCAAAAATCCGTCTCTAAAACTTAGCTCAGAATTCCTGACGATATTGAAAGGGAAACTATATGCTGAGCTCACTGAGGGAGGCATAAAGTAGTGACAGAGATGCTGATGTCAGCGGTGTGTCACTCATCAGCTAATAGTAAGTGGTTGCCGAGAACCAGCATCATCGCAGCCCAGGCCTTGAAAAGAGTCCCGGCCACCTGAGAAGAGTCCTGGTTATTATAATCTCCTGCTCTCCCGCCATCTGCTGATGATTGGCAGTTCTCTCCTAGAGAGAAAGGGAGAAAACTAGGTAGAAGCCGGTTAGTCATCAGCAGGCGGGCGGGAGAGCAGGAATTCATGAATAACCAGGACTCTTCTCAGGAGGCCGGGACTCTTTTTCAGGCCCAGTCTGCAATGATTGTGACGTTGGTTCTCGGCAACCACTGACTTTTAACTATTAAATGACAGACGGCTGAAATCAACTCACCTGTCTCTACTTTATGCTGCCGTTAGTATGGGCAGCATAAAGGTGATGACAGGTTCCCTTGAAGCTTTTTGTTTTGGACGCGCTTTCTTGGGGTGTATATGGGGCACATATGAACATGGGACCAACACAGATGTCTTCAGCTGCCAAGTGCACATGGAACAGGTCGGCCGGTGTCATAGGGGCAAATCTGCTGATAGGTGCCCTTTAAAGGAGATTTCCCCGAACAACACTTATCACCAATCCAAAATGTCTGACTGATGGGCACCCAACCGACTGCAAGAACAGGAGCCGCTAGGTCTACATTATCTACCTCCGTCAGTCCCATAGAGTTTGAGTGGAGTGGCAGCGGCCATGTGTGATCGCAGCTCCATTCAAACAGAGGACACAGGAAACCCATTCCTCCTAGACAGGCGACAGGTGTAGTTCATGGAAAAACCCCTTTAAGTTGTGCCCCTCTATACACAGCTCCAGTGTGGCTGGTGACCATGAATGAGTGGGGCCCACACCACTAAAATGAGGCAGGAATTTCCACATAACTGCCCCCATCCACCCGGGCCTGCTGGGGGAAAAGAACCCTTAGGCTGGAAACACACCTAGGCGTTTCTGAATCGCGCGTATGACGCGCGTTTTTGTTACTATGAAACGCGCGTCATACGCGCGATTCAGTGATTCTCCCCTATGGCAACATTGTCCATAGGCGCGTTAAAACGCCCCAAAGAAGCTCATGTACTTGTTTGGGCGTTGGGCGTTTTACAGCGCGTTCAAACGCGCTGTAAAACGCCCAAATGTGAACCATGCCCATAGGGAAGCATGGCTTTTCACATGTTGAGCGTTTTTCAGCGCGTATGAATGCGCTGAAAAACGCTCAGGTGTGTTCCCAGGGTTAGGGTTTCCATTCATTTCCATGGTGGTCACAGCCTGTGTGTATGGCCTCCCCTTACGGCTCCAGCTATGTGCGACCTTACAGAGGAGCTTTGCTGATGTAGCCGCTCTCTTTGCAAACTCGTCTAGTTGCTCAGCGGGTCGAGAATGAAGCGGGCGAGGGGGCGTCGCGTGCATGGGCATACAATCGAAATATTCCCTGCGGAGCAGTAAGAGCAGCAGCACAGCTTGCTCGGTTACTGAACAGATTTACAGTCACATTCTCTCAGGCCCGGTCAACCCTTTGTGGTATGGACACATGCATAGTCTACCTAACTACACACACATCTCTACTGCCATATGTTCTATGGGTGGATAAGAGATGTAGCAGAGCTGTATTGGTTGTCTGTGCATTATGAGATAATGTAACACTGTAGCGTTACTTTCTATGTAAAACCCCACAGAACAAAGGGATATACTGGTAACACTCTGGGCTCTGCTGCATCTATATTTATATTCTGGTCTTATATGTCACCCCACCCCCATTTACTCCATAAATCATAAAGGAGGTTCTGTACTGTGGTTTGAGTGTAGTAACGCGATGATTACAGGGCTTTACTTTATTTACACCAATTATATCTGTGCACACAACAACTGAGGACAGGAGCCCGCCCCACGCCGCGCCGCGTACCCGCCAAACCGGATGTTCTGGTTCAGATCGACCGTTTACAGGGGTAAGAAATAAACTCCTTAAATTCAGAAACAACAAACCATTTTGCCGCAGGCAATGTCCCAGAGGCGGGGAACGAGGACAAGTGACTGGCAGGGAATGGAGGGGGTCCCAGCAGTTAAAGGGGTTTCCTGGGACGGTATATCCTTAGGACAGGCCATTGGTAACAGAACGGTGGGGATTCCAGTTCAAGGCACCAATACAGATCAGCTGACTGGTTGCAGGTGAGCGCTGCGGCCTCTTCTCCGTTTACTAGGAGCAGCACCATACACTTAAAAGTGGCTGTACCTGGTACCATTCAAGTGAGGCTGCAATACCAGACACGGCCACTACACGATGTACGGCGCTGGTGCTGTGACTGGTAAACTGTGAAGTGGCTGCAGGGCTCAGCCAACTGTCGAGGAGCCTCCAGATGATCGTTGTTGGCGCCAGGAGTCAGACCTCCACCAATCGGATACTGAACAGAGGTCATTAATATTAAAGGGGTTTTCCGGGAGTTTAATATTTATGACCTATCCTTAGGAGAGGTCATCAAATTCTGATCGGCAGGGGTCCATCTCTAAGCACCCCCGCCGATCAGCGGTTTGAAGAGGCTGTGGCGATTGCAGCGGTCTCGTCACAGCTCACCAAGCACAGCGCCATACATTGCATAGTGGCTGTGCTTGGTATTGCAGCTCAGCCTCATTCCCTTGAATGGGACTGTGCCTAGCCACGTGCCCGAAAGAGATGATGTCACTGGCCTAGGAAGAGGCTGCAGCAATCATTGTACAGTTTTTTTCCTCTGTCAATAGATACAAACCACGTATGACCACGCTCTTCTCAAGGGCACGCTCACGAGCCCTTCACACAGACAATGGGGGCCAGTGGTGGTCTCCTGTCCAAACAGCATATTACTTCACCCTCTTGATATCTCCTAAGTGATGTCATGGTATAGACTCAGTGATGTCATTAGTCCTCGCCAGTCGTCCTAGGGCGCTCTTTATCAACCCCCTGTCACCACCATTACGGACAATCACATATATGACACGCACGTCATCTTTTAATAACGTCCAGTGACCGTCTATCATCCTGTCGAGAGTCCACTGAGCAGAGCTGACCCTCCCCGCAGATTACCTGTGGCCCTCCGGTGTGAGGACGTTCTTCAGCCATTCGTAGGTCATAAAGTACATGCCACTGGCGGGAACATCTACAAGACAAAGACACAGAGATCACCCGCTGCGCTGGTTCCCAGTCACAACCTCCAGTAACGAGTCCACAGATAAAATGTAAGCAGAAGATACCTTACTAATTAAGACGTTTTCTCCCATGGGTTTGTCACCCAACTTTCCTACGGCCCAGTAAGTCAAACCCGTCTAGTGGTGCACTGATACAAGTGAATGCACCGCTGACAAACTACGCACAGTTGCCCTTCAGGGGTGTGGGAAAGCTGGGTGACAACCACTAACATCTGTAGCAGATTCCCCCGACACAGATGAAGGTATTCCCATCTAGGATATGCCTTCACTTTCCCATAGGTCAGACCACCAATGATCATGAAGTGATGGGCCAGATGTAGTAATATGACATCACATTTTTAAAGGGCATCTGTCAGCAGACTCGTCCCTATGACACCGTCTGACCCGTTACATGTGCACTTGGCAGCTGAAGGCGTCTGTGTTGGTCCCATGTTCATATGCGCCCGCATTACTGAGAAAAAGGATGTTTTAATATATGCAAATGAGCCTCTAGGAGCAACGGGGGCGTTGCCATTACACCTAGAGGCTCTGCTCTCTCTGCAACTGCTGCGCCCTCTACACTTTGATTGACAGGACCAGGCATGATGATGTTTTTACTGCCTGGTCTGACAATCAAAGTGGAGAAGGTGCAGAGAGAGAGCAGAGCCTTTAAGTGTAACGGTAACGCCCACATTGCTCCTAGAGGCTCATTTGCATATAATAAAACATAATTTTTCTCAGCAATCCGGGCACATATGACCATGGGACCAACACAGATGTCTTCAGCTGCCGAGCGCTCATGTAACAGGTCAGCCAGTGTCATAGGGAAAAATCTTCGGACTGATGCCCTTCAATATCCCTTTAAAAATCCTATCCTGGGAATGAAGCAACTGCAGCGCCTTATTGGCATTCACGGAATATGTTACAGACTCTTTAGCAGTGAAGTCAATGAGGCATGAGGTACATCGCACCTCCAGCCTCAGTGAAGTCACAGGACATACAGTACGGCACCCTCACTTATACCTACCTGTTAAAGGGACAGTTATACCATCTGGATCATCTGTAATCTCCCAGGATCTGGGTGCTGGTTCTGGCTGGCGTGATGAATACAATTAGCTGACCTTGAATCCCTTTGTTTACGCCTCCAATGTCGGGTTTACAGAATTGGGCAGCTGTGCCTCTGATTAGGATGTAAAATTTAATCAAAGGAAGGCTGAGACGTCGCTCCTGAATCTCATCATCCGCGGAAGGGGCCGGCAAGTGTAATCATCCGAATACCACCAAGTGCCAAGTACCCCGGAACGGGCTCAAGTAGGAAAGAATAAATGGAGGGTTCCCTACCTGTCCAACCCCCACTGTATAGCTGCAGGCTGACATCTCCTGCTCTGTAATGTCTCCCCCTAGTGTTATTTGCTGAAACCTGCAGTGTGAAATTCCCCATGTGCCTCCCATCCGTCCTTCATACCTCTCATGAGCGTCAGCACCGTTCCCTTGTATATTCCCCTAATTCCAGCTTCTCTGTAGATTTGCTTGGCGCAGTCCATCGGGCCGTTATATTTCACTCCTCCACTGGCGGCCTGAATCTGGAAGACGAAATCATTGGCTGAATGAACCACAAAAGAGGATTACAATTTACTGTATTCCTTCAGCATGGGCCCCACCTTTGTAACAGTCCAAGGGGTAAGGACTAATACTCCAAGATGTCTGGTTGGTACGGGGACAATCGCCATCTTAGGGCTCTTTCACACTTGCGTTTTCTTTTCCGGCATAGAGTTCCGTCCTCGGCGCTCTATGCCGGAAAAATCCTGATCAGTTTCATCCCCATGCATTCTGACTGGAGAGAAATCCGTTCAGGATGCATCAGGATGTCTTCAGTTCAGGACCAGAACGTTTTTTGGCCGGAGAAAATACCGCAGCATGCTGCGCTTTTTGCTCCGGCCAAAAATCCCAAACACTTGCCGCAAGTCCGGATCCGGAATTCATTACCATTGAAAGGCATTAATCCGGATCCGGCCTTAAGCTATACGTCATTTCGGCACATCGCCGGATCAGACATTTAGCTTTTTCTGAATGGTTACCATGGCAGCCAGGACACTAAAGTCCTGGTTGCCATGGTAAAGTGTAGCGGGGAGCGCTCTGACGTCATTCTGGAGCGCCCCAGGAGCCGCACGGACGGTAAGTATACCACTCCCCCGCTCCCCACTACTACTACGGCAACCAGGACTTTAATAGCGTCCTGGCTGCCATGGTAACCTCAAAGCATTTCGAAGACTGATCAGGATCCTGATCAGTCTTCTAATGCTTTCAGGCGACTTGCGTTCCGACGGATCCGGCGGGACGGAAGTGCCTGCCGGATCCTCAGAACGCAAGTGTGAAAGTGGCCTTAAAGGGATTGTCTCACCTGGACATTTATGGCATATCAACAAACGCTTTAACTGAAAACCTGCCTGAGCCAAAAGTCAAGCTACAGGGATTCTACAGGATTTTAATAAAATTGCTGCTTTCTTCCAAAAACAGTGCCGCAACTGTCCACCGGTTGTGTGTGGTATTGCAACTCGGCTCCATGCAATTCTATGGAGCTCAGCTGCAATACCAGGCACAGCGCACGGAGAGATGTGGCGCTGTTTCTGGAAGCAGCCATGTTTTTTTAATCCTGGACAACCTGCAGGGAGGCGATATATGCCCAGAGCTTTAGGCTACGTTCACACGACGACAAAAAGTCGCACTATTGTCGCGCGACAATTTTTATAATAGGAGTCTATGGTTTTGTATTGCGACATGCTGCGACTGCGACATGACAGTCGGAAAAAATCCATCCATCATGTAGCATGTTGCACGTGTGACACCACCATAGACTCTCATTCTAAAAATTGTCGCGCGACATTAATGTGACATCATTGTCGCGCTACAAATGTTGCAGTGTAGTGGATCCCGAATTGTCGTCGTGTGAACGTAGCCTTATAGGTCTGTACGTGCGGATGCTGTAGTGCAGTCTCATCATTGCCAGCAACAGCACCACCTGCTGGCCACGGAAAAGAATGACACACACAAAAAAAGCACAACTATCCAGTTTCAAATGCTACATCTTCGGCAATGCCCTGGAGCCGTGACACACGTCTACAGCGTGGCTAACTCACTTTTAGGCCCCTTTCACACAAGCGAGTTTTCCGTGCGGGTGCAATGCGTAACGTGAACGCATAGCACCCGCACGGAATCCTCACCCATTCATTTCAATGGGTCCGTGTATATGAGCATTTTTTTTCACGCATCATTTCTGCGTTGCGTGAAAAACGCAGCATGTTCTATATTCTGCGTTTTTCACGTACCCTGGCCCCATAGAAGTGAATGGTGCGAGTTTCACTGAACGCACCCGGAACAGATCCGGAGCCAATCTGTCACGCTCGTGTGAAAGAGGCCTTATTCTCCTGCGGGCAGCATACCTGTAAGAGGCACTTGATTCTTTCACCAGGTGCCATGATCGCCGTTGTAAAGACCCCGGATAACATACCAGCTGCAAACAGCTGGGGATACCTGAAAAAAAAAAATATATATATATAGACGTGCATATAATAGTAAAAACGGGCATTGCGATGTGCCTAATCTGCAGAAGACTGGAGCTGTACTGGAGCGGAGGTGGAATGGAGGGCACAAATACAACCAAAAGACCGACACAAAATATGTACACCGACGGCCAGGCACACGTACCTTACACAGGCCGGGCGGGGGGATGTGTGGCAGGATCATGCCCCTCCAGTATTCAAGGCCTGCAAGAGCAGCAATTAACACAGGGGGGCAACCGGAAGATCACGGCATTAAGGTCACGCATAGTATTCAAGGGACACAAAATCTTAAAGGGTCACTAACTTTAAAAAAAAAAAACGTATACATGTCAGACATATGAAAAGTTTAGATTGGTGGTGGACCGAGCGGCGAGATTACCACCAGTCTCTAGAACGAGGAGAGAGAAGCGAGAACAAATTGGAACTTCTATGGAGCCAGTCACACGCAGCGAAGAGAGAGACCGTGATATGTGAGCACTTCTCTCCCCTCGTCCTAGAGATTGGTGGTGGTCTCAGCGCTCTAAACTTTCAATATGTCTCTATGATATAGATTAAAGTTAGTGACACTTTAAAGGGGTCAAAATTGAAAGGATGTGTCCGATAGGCGCAGGTCTCACCTCTGAGACCTGCATCTATCTCTAAAACAGAGCCTACAAAGCGAGAGTGAACCATTTATGTGGGACTGCCAAAAATAGCAGAGCGCTGACTAGTCTACTTCCGTCAGTCCCACAGTAGTAAATGGAGCGGTAGCTGCGCTTGCGTGATGCTCTTCCCGTTCATTTCCATGGGACTTCCGAAAATGGCCAAGTGCGCCGCCTGTCTATTTTCAGAAATGAATGGAGGGCGGTCGCAAAGGCACAGTCCATTCTCCCTCACTTTGTGGGTTCCGTTTAAAGGTAGGTGCAGGTCCCAGAAGTACCCGCACCTATGAGACGGTGGGACATAGCCATACAATACACCCTCAATGTATGAGATGGGCCAACCCTTTTAAAGGGGTTGTCTGAGTTATTGGGGGGGGGGGGGAGCACTGTAAATCGTAAATCTGATGGTCAGTGATATATAACTAAGCTAAGCAAGTTTTAGGCAAAAAAATATCTATTTTCTAATTTCCCTGGTTCTCTTCTGGCCTTTGTTTACTTGCAATAACAACAATCTCTGCCCCTCCCCCTGCACTGCTAAGAGAGTAAATACAAGTGCTGCACTGAGTGACATGTCTGCCTGCTGGGAGACTCAGCAGCATGTTGTATGTGTAAAACTGCAAGTCCCAGCTTTATAAGGACACTGCTAAGGGAGTGAATACAAGAGCTGCCCTGAGTGACATGTCTGCCTGCTGGGAGTCTCAGCAGCATGTTGTATGTGTAAAACTACAAGTCCCAGCTGTATAATGACAAGGCTAAGGGAGTGAATACAAGAGCTGCCCTGAGTGACGTGTCTGCCTGCTGGGAGACTCAGCAGCATGTTGTATGTGTAAAACTACAAGTTCCAGCTGTATAATGACAAGGCTAAGGGAGTTAATACAAGAGCTGCCCTGAGTGACGTGTCTGCCTGCTGGGAGACTCAGCAGCATGTTGTATGTGTAAAACTACAAGTCCCAGCTGTATAATGAGACTGCTAATACACACAGGATCTTCCCCCTACCTGCAATGCTCTGCAGAACTTCTCTTTCAGCTCCTGTGCCCAGCACTTGTCTCCTCACTGCCTGCAGCTACACAGTAAACACTTCAGCCCAGAGTCTGTGCAGCTGAAGGGGTGAATCTTGGGGGAGAGCAATAAGCAGCAGCCAGCCGTGAAGGGGGCCGTGGCCAGCACAGTGACATCTTGTACAGGTTTGTGCAATGAACATTATTAGAGCAGGGAGAGAAGCTGACATCACAGGTCATGTGACCCTCAGTGAAATCTGAGAAACCAGCCACTGGAGATAACCTAAGTTAATTGGAAAGCTGTTACATTTGCCTAGTTAGAAACATAAAAAGAACATAAAAATGACTCGGACAACCCCTTTAAGTCTACTGCTCCCTGTTATCAGCAGCTACATCCAGGGGGAGAGGCAGACTGTAGAGGTCTTCAGTGACATACCAAGGCCAACGACCACTACGTATGTGCATCCCCTTAGGTTTTTCTAATCTTTACCTATTGCCTAAGCTCAATAACTGCTTGCTGTCAGGGAATGGGAACATTGCCGTTTACATCTGTTGGCAGACCTAATACTTCTCACAGCAGAGGATTTGCTACAGGGAAGAGCACTATAAATAATGGTGCTATGATACCAGTTATGCAGACAGGCCCTCTGGATAGATCTATACACACACACACTACACGGGCGCCGCCAAGAAGAACAACCCCCAGCATCCGCCACACAAGGCCGCTTTGGCTGCAGGGACTAAAGTTTAATTAGCAGCAATTAATTTATGAAGTGAAAGTTACTATTTAACAAGAACGCGCATGCTCGGGGGGGAATCACTTTATTATCTGAAGAAATTAATTAACAGACGGCTATCCCCCCTAACCAAGACTCGAAGGAGTCCGTGTCTTACGTGAGAACTTCTTCCGGATGTTTCTGCTGGAGTTTCTTCCCAAGACCAAAACCGAAAAAGCAAACGGCAAACATTGGGGTGACGCCGATGATGGGGGCCGCCATCCCCCTGTAGAGACCTTTGATGCCCTGCAGCAAAGAAAACAAAAGGACGGTTACTTCCCTGGATTTCGGCTATCTGTGTCATAGAAGGTCTCGAGGCCATTGTACAGGAATCATAGATATAGCCTTGGAGAGAAGTGGCTGTCAGCCCCTGTTTCCACCGCTTATCGCCACTGCTGTGCGAACGGTAAGCTGCATGTACTAGCCAATGAGATGCATTAATCTTCTATATCTGTCTTTGGTAAAGCTGGGTGACAATCATCATAGATACTCTGCAGCCAGCCGTCTCGTTAAAGGGCATCTGTCGGCAGCTTTGTACCTATGACACCGGCTGACCTGTTCCATGTGCGCTTGGCAGCTGAAGGCGTCTGTGTTGGTCCCATGTCCATATGTGCCCGCATTGCTAAGAAAAAGGATGTTTTAATATATGCAAATGATGCCCTTTAAGGTTTCTCACCTAGCTTTCCCAGTCAAGCTGCAAGCGGTGCCGGCAGCCATACCGCACGCCATGCCTACTCTACCGCCTTTACCAGGAGTAAACGTAAGGGCTCTTTCACACTTGTGTTTTTGCTTTCCGTCCTAGAGTTCCGTCCTCGGGGCTCTAGGACGGAAAGATACGGATCAGGATTATCCTAATGCATTCTGAATGGAGAGAAATCCGCTCAGGATGCATCAGGACGTCTTCCGTTCAGTATGTGAACGTTTTTTGGACGTTGATAAAACCGTAGTATGCTGCGGATTTGTCTCCGTCCAAAAATCCAGAAGACATGCCGTAACGCTGGATCCAGAATTAATGCCCATTGAAGTGCATTAATCCGGATCCGGCATTAAGCTAAACGTCGTTTCGGTGCATCACCGGACCCGACGTTTAGCTTTTGTGAATGGTTACCATGGCAGCCAGGACGCTAAAGTCCCGGCTGCCATGGTAAAGTGTAGTGGGGAGGCAGGGGAGAAGCTACTTACCTTCCGTGCGGCTACCGAGTCCCGGGGTGCTCCACAATGACGTCAGGTCGCCCCGTGAGCATGGATCACATGATCGCATGTATCACGTGATCCATGCGCGTGGGGCGCTCTGACGTCATTGTGGAGCGCCCCGGGAGCCGCACGGACTGTAAGTATACTGCTCCCCCGCTCACCACTACTTACTATGGCAACCAGGACTTTAGTAGTGTCCTGGCTGCCATAGTAACACTGAAAGCATTTTAAAGACTGATCAGTCTTCAAATGCTTTCAGTTGTCTTGTGTTGTGACGGATACGGGGGGCATTTCCGGCGACGGAAGTGCACGCCGGATCTTCACAACGCATATGTGAAGGAGGCCTAAGGCTCCCTGTGATATCTACTTCAGGATCTGTCACTCAGCTTTCCCCAGTCAGGACACTAGGAAAGTTAGCTGACAACCATGGAGGAGGCAGCATCGGACTATGCAGGTGACAGGTGGACATGGAGAAGAATGCAGCCCCGCGCCGCCTGAAGACCAGAAATTCAAGAAAGACCGGGTCGTAAGACTATAACGACCAGGTGGCTGGCACTCCACATATAGATGAGCTTTGGTGCTCGGCGATGGGAAGATATCCCAAGATTATAAGAAAAAAGGTTCACGGCACTCAAATGTAGAAAACAGAAAATTAAATGTTTATTGAAGCCACCATTTATTTTCAGTATTTATGGCCAACGTTTCGGTCCTTCTCGGACCTTGTTGACGGCCTCCGATTTGGTATTATCATGGAGTAGACATATGTACAACCAATCTGCTGTGTGTGAATTGACCCTTAGGCCGCTTTCAGACTCGCAGCGCAGCTCCCGTCCTGACCTCCCAGCACTGACGGGGTCGCATAGCATTATATTGATTTATGATGCTATGTAACCCTTAGAGGTCTGGAATGTATTGGGTAATACTGACGTAGCATCATAAATCAATATAATGCAATGCGACCCAGTCAGTGCTGGGAGGTCAGGACGGGTGCTGCGCTGCGATTTCGCCCTATCCTCCTATACATACTCATGCTCTGCTCAGCATAGGTAGTGACTGGGAGAAAGCTGCTGTCAGATGCCTCTGACAGGGAGGATTGAGCAGTTGAAGTCCAACATGCCTGATCCTTTTCTTCCCTGACAAAAGCAGTCAGGGAAGAGGCAGGAGTCCGCCATACACATTAGATGATCGGCAGAATTAGCTAAAACCTGTGGGTTCGACTGATACACATCTAACGTGCATGGCCAGCTAGAGTCACTGAGGAGCGGGTACAGGGGGCAACCGCAGTGCTATATGGGATATATGTCACCATGGCATGGGGGGCACCTGTTCCTGGTACGAATGAAGATTGGGAGCTCTAAATCCGTTTTGTCCTTTTCACATCATATAAGTTTTCCGTCACTTGGGTCTGGGCCCCTAACTTTACCCTTGCTGGGGGCCGGAGCCTGTCCTGGCACCCATAAAGTCTAGATGTTAATACCTCATTTACAAGAGTCTTCTTAAAACAGTCAAAGGTTCCTGAATACAAGGGGAGCTGCCCGGGGCCCGGCTTCGGCTGTGTTTGAATCCGAACCTACAAGATAAATATAGGAAAAAAATAATAAAAAAAATAAAAATATTTCTAGGAGGAAATTACCAGTGACCAGCAACATCACATCTGGGTTAACTTCTAGTGATGTGTCTCTGGGAAAGCTGGGTGCGAACCTACGTGCTTTCCCCCAATCCGAAAAGACATATGGATAGAGTTGTCACCCAGCTTTCTCGGTAACAGATCCAGCAAAAAATGTTAACAATTAGACAAAAGAGGATAACAGCAAGCAGAGATCTTGAAAGAGACGAGGAATCAAAACAAAGTATCTAAGTTTTCTTTTCCATGATTGTAACAATGTGACAGCGTCTGAGAACCTTTCCCACTGTAACCTTTCACCTACTATGCTGTGAGAACACGAGCGCCCCCTGCAGGTCACTGAGGAGTCACCTTTATGTAAGTTCCCTCAAGGCCATGGTGCTGGTGACTGTCAGCTTTTCAGTGCATCGTCACCTCCAGGATCCTAAACTGCTGCTCTCACCCTTCATTCAGGGCTTTTTTTAAAGACTCAAAGCCTAAAATTCTGCAAATGACTCTGCAAAGACTTTACCCAACTGCCTTCTGCAGCACCCACTGAACAGCATTACTGAACACAACACCCCACTGAAGGGTGCCACCTAGTGCACAGCACCCCACTGAAGGGCGCCACCTAGGGCACAGCACCCCACTGAAGGGCGCCACCTAGGGCACAGCACCCCACTGAAGGGCGCCACCTAGGGCACAGCACCCCACTGAAGGGCGCCACCTAGGGCACAGCACCCCACTGAAGGGCGCCACCTAGGGCACAGCACCCCACTGAAGGGCGCCACCTAGGGCACAGCACCCCACTGAAAGGCGCCACCTAGGGCACAGCACCCCACTGAAGGGCGCCACCTAGGGCACAGCACCCCACTGAAGGGCGCCACCTAGGGCACAGCACCCCACTGAAGGGCGCCACCTAGTGCACAGCACCCCACTGAAGGGCGCCACCTAGGGCACAGCACCCCACTGAAGGGTGCCACCAACTGCACAACTTCCCACTTAACGGCGCCACCTACTGCACAACACCCCAATGAACAACGCCACCTACTGCACAGGAACCCCACTAAACAGCGCCACCTACTGCACAGGAACACCACTAAACAGCGCCACCTACTGCACTGCGCCCCACTGAACAGCGCCACCTACTGCACTGCGCCCCACACTGCACTGCGCCCCACTGAACAGCGCCACCTACTGCACTGCGCCCCACTGAACAGCGCCACCTACTGCACTGCGCCCCACTGAACAGCGCCACCTACTGCACTGCGCCCCACTGAACAGCGCCACCTACTGCACTGCGCCCCACTGAACAGCGCCACCTACTGCACTGCGCCCCACTGAACAGCGCCACCTACTGCACTGCGCCCCACTGAACAGCGCCACCTACTGCACTGCGCCCCACTGAACAGCGCCACCTACTGCACTGCGCCCCACTGAACAGCGCCACCTACTGCACTGCGCCCCACTGAACAGCGCCACCTACTGCACTGCGCCCCACTGAACAGCGCCACCTACTGCACTGCGCCCCACTGAACAGCGCCACCTACTGCACTGCGCCCCACTGAACAGCGCCACCTACTGCACTGCGCCCCACTGAACAGCGCCACCTACTGCACTGCGCCCCACTGAACAGCGCCACCTACTGCACTGCGCCCCACTGAACAGCGCCACCTACTGCACTGCACCCCACTGAACAGCGCCACCTACTGCACCCCACTGAACAGCGCCCCACACTACACTTTCAGAATTGAATGTTGCACCCCACCAGTTTTGGCAGTGCACCCCAAACCCACTGCCCTCACCCACGTTCTGCACAGCACCCCACCATCCCTGCCAGAAATCCCATTCTGTGCCCCCACACTCTGCTGTGCCCCCACACTCTGCTGTGCCCCTCACTTTCTGACAACTTCCAACCATTCACACCCAGACACTCTTTGTAAGTTGTTATTCTAATGCTTATCAATAAAGAGCCGCTGAATGAAGGACAAGTCTCCCGGGGTCACCGCCGGTCCCCGGAGCTCTCACCTTTATGGTGTCCAGAGGATGTCCAGCAAACACCAGGCACACTCCCCCGAAGCCCCCGGCGAAGAAGTTCTTCAGGGGGCTGATCACTTGCTGCTTCTTCTCGGACATGGTGACTGCAGTGTAGCCCCGGGACTCCGCACCGTGACAGCCGCACTCAGGACAAGGTTTACAGCCGCGACCTTTGCCCTACTTTGCCATACAGATAAACTGACCAATCACAGCGCTCACTGCTGACTGCTTGCAGCCAATAGACTACTTCAAGCTCAACAACTTCCGCCCTCAAGTGCAGACTGACAGTCCCTTTCACCAATCATCGAGATTATTTTCCATATTGCCCCGCCCTTCCTGGTTTTTCTGCCGGCGATGTCCGCCCAAACTGGATGATTGACAGCCATATACACCTATCAGTGAGCTGATTATTTATAATCCCCGCCTTCTTAAAGGAAGCTTACCCCTGATAAGTCTGTCTGTCTGGTCACTAGAGCGCTGAGCATTTCATGTGGAGGCATATGCGCCACGCCATCTTTAAAATGGGCAAACTGGGCACTGCTGCTTTTTACCCTTTATTTCTCATATACAAAAATGACTACAGCTATAGAAAAGCCATTTTCAAATATCTTAGAAAATTCAGAATTAAGACAGTATTTTTATCTGGACGTTTATGACCTATCATAGGGTTGTCACCTTTCCCAACAAAAAATACCAGCCAAGTTAAGCCACAGCGTGGCTTAATGGGGTGTTAAGTCGCTATTTTTATAATGTGGCTCCCAGTATTAGTAATGCCTCCATTAGTGCCCCCTAGAATTAATACCATACCTCCCAACTTTCTGGACACTTATGGTTCATTATGTGCAACGTGCACTTTTCCTGCATATTTATATACTTCAATAGTTTTTTTTTACACAATAGCTCAAAAATAATCTGAATATAAATATTTCTAAAATCTAAATTACATCAAATAAGGAAATAATATGTAAGGGGGCTTTAATATATAGATAGGATTTAGGGAAACACATATTGTAAATGTAATAATATAAAGCTATACCTGAGAGCAAAAAGAAGGACATTTATGGAGCAAAGAGGGACACTTGGGAGGTATATAATAATGCCCCCATTAGTGCCGCCCAGAATTATTAATACCACCATAAGTGCCCCCCAGAATTAATAATGCCTCCATTAGTGCCCCCCAGTAACAGTAATGCCTCCATTAGTTCCCCCCAGAATTAGTAATACCTCCATTAGTGCCCCCCAGTATTATTAATGCCCTTATTAGTGCCCCCCAGATTTAATAATGCCCCGTTAGCACCCCCCAGAATTAATAATGCCCCCATTAGTGCCCCCCAGAATTAATAGTGCCCCCATTAGTGTCCTCAGAATGAATAATGCCCCCATTAGTTCCCCCCAGAATTAATAATGCCCCCATTAGTGCTCCCCAGAATTATTAATGCCCTTATTAGTGCCCCCCAGAATTAATAATGCCCCGTTAGCACCCCCCAGAATTAATAATGCCCCCATTAGTGCCCCCCAGAATTAATAGTGCCCCCATTAGTGTCCCCAGAATGAATAATGCCCCCATTAGTTCCCCCCAGAATTAATAATGCCCCCATTAGTGTTCCCCAGAATTATTAATGCCTCCATTAACACCCCCAGAATTAATAATACCACCATTAGTTCCCCCCAGTAATAGTAATGCCTCCATTAGTGCCCCCCAGTATTAATAATGCCCTTATTAGTGCCCCCCAGAAATAATATTGCCCCATTGGCACCCCCCAGAATTAATAATGCCCCCATTAGTGCCCCCCAGAAAAATAATAGTGCCCCCATTAGTGTCCCCAGAATTAATAATGCCCCCATTAGTGCCCCCCAGAATTATTAATGCCCCCATTAGTGTCCCCCAGAATTAATAGTGCCCCAATTAGAGCCCCCCCCCTCCCCCATAATATTAATGCCCCCATTAGTGCCCCCTGGAATTACTAATGCCTCCACTAGTACCCCCAAAATTAATAATGCCCTCATTAGAGCCCCAGAATTCCTAATGCCCCAATTAGTGCCCCCCAGAATTAACAGTGCCCCATTAGAGCCCCCAGTTCTATTAATGCCCCCATTAGTGCCCCCGGAATTACTAATGCCTCCATTAGTACTCCGCAGAATTAATAGTGCCCTCATTAGAGGCCCCCCCCCCTCAAATATTAGTGCTCCCCGGAATTACTAATGCCCCCATTGGCACCCCCCAGAATAATGCCCCCCACCACTCAGTTTATGAAAATTAAAACAGCAGCATAAGTAGCAATAAATAAAGGTATGTACATAATAGCATGATAAATTAGAAAATGCATATTATAGCAAAAAGCCGCCATATTGTTATTCCCCAGAAAAAGGTGCATTGTTCTTGTGGGCCCCATGGCAAGTGCTATGACTGCTATGGCTATAGTTATGCCCACAGCTGAAGGTCCATTGATATTAGGCTACTTCCACATCTGCATTTTTGCCGGCAGGGTTCAGCAAAAACACTTCTGTTATAATAATACAACCGTCTGCATCCGTTATGAAGGATCCGGTTGTATTATCTCTAAAATAGCCATAACAGATCCAGCACTAAAACCATTATCAATGGGTGCTGCTTCGGTTTTATTTTGTGTCCGAGAAAACGGATCCGTCACCATTGACTTACATTGTTTCATGCCGGATCCGTCTTGCTCGGCATCCCAGGACACACTAAAAAACGCTTGCAGCGTTTTTCTGTCCAGCACGGGAACGAAACCAAATGGAACGGAATGCATTCTGGAGCACTCTGTTCAGTTTTCTCCCCATTGACAATGAATTGGGTCAAAACGGAAGCGTTTTCCTCTGGTTTTGAGATCCTATGACAGATCCCAATAGCGGAAAGGAAAAAAAACACAGATGTGAAAGTAGCCTTACAAACCTTGGATTTTGGTCCTTCTGCTGTTTCTTCTTCAGGTCAGTAGGGGGCGGCCTTGTCCATCTTTTATGGATTCTTTTCTATGGTGTGTCCATTATTATTCTCCGTAGCAAAATGAGAGCGCGATGGTGCAGCATGGAGCCCCCTCCACCTAAACTCCTATAGGGGACCTTTTATGCTACATGAGGTCACTTTTTGCACCGATCATAGGTTGGGAGTCTGTAGGATGAGTTTAGCAAGTTGGCATATTCAGGCATAACAATAGCAATCAGGATACGTTTACACGTCAGTGGCAAAAAAAACAACAACGGACATTAAAAACGGATGCACGGTTTTTCATACGTGTGCATCCATTTGCTGGCTGTCTATATGTATTTAATGGCCATTAGACACTTTTGCACTTTTGTCTAAGTGGCCATTAAAAACTGCTCCGTTGGGTCCATCTAGCTGTGAAAATGGCGAAAAATAGAATGTCCTATTTTTTAATGCCCGCTAAAAAAATGGCCATGTCAGTAGCAAGATAGTTCTGAAAATGGTCGTGTGAATGAGGGCTTTGCAGTACGAAAACTATTTGGAAATATTCATTCGCAGAACCCAATGAGCTGACAATCTAGTTTTCTTGTAACTTCAGCCATTGTAGTGGGCAGTGTATGAGGGACACAGTGGCTGGAGGGGGTAGGTGGAGTAGGTGGCCACCTAGAGCACCAAGGGGTGAATGGATCAAATCAATTCTCTGCCTTTATCTTTGTTTGTACAGTCCATCAGACGGTACAGGCCGAACAACGGGCAGATCCTGAAACCCGTACCCTGGGCACCAGAGCTTTTCCTGCACCATGTTTTTGGTACTGTATGGGGTGAGACTGTAGCTAGTAGTGTATAGGGACAAATTGTGACTGGAATTTTAGGGGGTGCACAGTGCACCTCACAAGGAGGTATAAAACTTTGCTGCAGGAAGATCCCCAGGTCGCGATCTCCAGAGTAGTTATAGATTGGAGCAGCGCAAATGCAGGAGCATCATCAGAACTGGATACAAGAGGCTTCGCCAGGAAGAGACAGAAGAAGTCAGGAACTAAGCCAAGGGTCAGGACCAGGAGTAGAACAGCAGGTACGAGGCAAAGGCTCAAAGGGACAAAGCAGCGTTGCTATACAGGAATAAGGCCAAGGTCAGAAGTCAAATTAGGATCGGAATGAAACTCAAACTCTAGGCAAAGTATGGCAGACTGATTCCCCCTAGACCAGGAATGTTGTTAAAATACAACTCCCATCATGCTCGGCTGTAGGCTGACCAAGCATGTTGGGAGTTGTAGTTTTGCAACAGCTGGAGGGCAGCAGGTTGAGCATCCCTGCCCTAGACCCTCCTTTCCGGTGTCATCTCCGGGTGCCTTTTGCCTTAGCAACCTGACACCGCGGCAGAACCGCAAGGAAACCAGCAGAGCCAGGGTAAAGAGGCCGTGCAGCGGCCACTTTGGAGTTCTGTGCCTGTGACCTTCTTAGATCTTCTCAGAACTTCTCGGTGACTTCCATAAGGGTACTTTCACACTTGCGGCATGGCTATCCGCCATGCAGCAAGTACACGTGTGTTGAATATAATGGGGCGGGGGGCGATGCTATGGCGCAGCACGGCAGTGCACGGCAGAGATCGCCGGACTAAAAAGTCAGACCTGAAGTACTTTTAGTCCGGCGATCTCCGGCCGTGCTGCGCCGTAGCTCCTCCCCACCCCCCCTTATAGTCAATGGGGACGGAGCGGCAGCATGGCAGTGCACGGGCACTTGCAGCATGGCGGATCCGGCAGGCTGTTCACCCACCGGAACAGCCTGCCGGATAGCCATGCCGCAAGTGTGAAAGTACCCTAATAGGTGCATAGCATGATAGCATGCGGTCTACCATAGCCTACGGACCCAGAAACTGTGTGCTGTGTTGTTCTTAGACTCCAACCAAACCAAACTTCCTTGATCCCAGAGGTCCATGCCCCAGGCTGTCGTGACTCCCGCCCATGCTTCTGTAGGGCCTGCTCCTTGGGCTTTCCTTGATCCAAAAGGTTGGAAATGTGAAGTCACTTCCCAGAAGGAAGGTCTGATTCCCCGGCTGTCCTGACTATGATCCTTGGCCAGCAAGACCGCTCTGGTATAAATCCAATAGCCACAGCAATAAAGCCAGCCGCTGCTACTGTAGCGGTAGACTGTCCTGGTAGACCGCACCTCTAATAATAGGCGGCATTCATTGTCCCTGTCGTATAAGCGCACCTTCACACGCGGCAGATTTTGTTGCAGAATTTCCATTTACCTGAACTAGGCTTGCAGAAATCCATGTGCTTTCCACCTCATCCAAATGAATGGAACTGATTTTCAGTTGCGGAAAATGCGTGAAGGCACCCTAAAAAATACATCTGATTAATAGTGTTTTCTCACCCTTTGGCCCCCGGGCTCAGTTCCTGCACATCCCGGTGGGGGCATAACCATTGGTGTGTTATTTCGCTGGATTACAGGCAGGTGGCCCGGCTTTGGGTCACCGGGGCTAGTGACAGTCTGAAAGCTGCTGGCTTATCACTTATGCCTGGCAGATCAGCTTAGTACAACAGACTGCTCCATCCAACAACACGGGTCACCACGAATGCGAGGAGCGGACCCGTCTCTCGGGCATGGAGGAAGAGTATGATGTCATCGTGCTGGGAACAGGGCTGAAGGTAGGTGGCCATGTCCCTCCAAGATCCAGTGGATTCTGGTTTCAAGCATCTGGATCCTGGGACGCTTCATCCCTCCCCGATCGGGATCATGCAGCGCGGCGCTGTGGACCCAGGATAGGATTCAAACCATCACAACTTTATTTCATTTTAATTCATTTATTAGTTACATTTCTTGCATTGGCGACCTACATCATATAGAAAACGGTATTTTATCTCAAATGTCTGAATTGGAATGGTTTTGCTTCTTTTTTTTCTCTGCCACATTGGTGTATGAAGGTAACATAACATACTATGTGTGCCGCCATATAGTGCTCAGTACCGCACTATGTTATGGAACTATTCCATGCTCTTCTGAACCTGACAATGCGTTTTTTCTATATGACATTAGAGATATAATAATGTATAATAGGGCCATAGACTCGTACCGGTGCCATAAAATGGTGCACTGAGTTATAATACAGCCGTGTGCACGAGCTCTCACATGTACCATGTATGTAGGTCACTTACATGATGCAAAACAGGTCGTCCCACTTTATCTCATTCCCTGTGGTATATCTTTAATGCAAGTTGAATCATATTTTTTAATAATGTGCATAAAAAAATAATTCATTATGATCGCTGTGCCTTGTAGCGTTGATCCTGCTGTGTAAAATCTCACCTGTCTTGTGAAAATTGTTTCTTCTTCGCCCCAAAAAGACTTTTGATTGTTTGTGCAAATGAAGGCTTGAGTGCACTGAGGGGCGTAGCTGGCACCGGAGGGCTGAGGGGCTAGGCCCCACCCCTCATTTGCATAAACAGTTATTTTGCAAGTGATTTTCACACGACATTATTTTAATCAGCAGGATCAACCCTACCAGGCAACATCCCTGACTTAACAGGATTGATCCTGCAGATCAATGTGGATTAACCCTTTCTTGATGCTTATTTCTTAATGTATTTATTTTTATATTTTAAAAATTGGGTTATTACAATTTTTTTAAATTTTTTTTATTTTTTAACATTTTTTTTCTTTTTACTTCTTTTACGCTTATTTTTTTGAGCCATTAGAGAACATGTAATCATCTGATTGCTTCTCCCATAGACTGAAATGATTTGTTATTGCAAACTATAGAAGAATCAATGCCTTCCTATCAATCCCTGCCATAGGCAGGGCCTAATAGGAACTTCAGAAGGCCCGAGGCTGCCATAGCAATTAAACAGCTCTCATTATGTCAGCACAGGGAAGCCTCTTGGTCCCCGGGAGTGCAGCACTCCCAGGAAAAGAGCGCTCAGATGCTGCGGTCACAACTGACCGTGGCATCTGAAGGTTTAAAAGTTCATGATCGGCGCTAATTCTGTGTAAAACAGCAGGAACCTGGTAGATCAGCAACTGAACAGGCGCCATATTTACAGACCCGACTTCTGCCATACATGTATGGGAGATATGGGGAGGGGGCTAAACAATACATTACATTTATTATATGGGTTATGATGATTGCAGTGCCTGGTGGGATTGATCCTGCTGATTAAAATGACACCTGTCTTGTGCAAATCAGTTGTTTTATTCCTGAGAAAAAAAAGACTCTTTCTTTATTCTTTATGCAAATGAGGGCTTCAGTGCACTGAGAGGAGGGCCCTAGGCACTTGGTGCACTGAAGCTCTAATTTGCATAATCTTGGGAACACCTCAACCGATTTTCACAAGACAGGTATCATTTTAATCAGCAAGATAAACCCTACCAGGCTGTATGCCTAGTTTAATAGGGTTGGTCTTGCTGATGGGTGCTCTTTAACCCTTTCCATATGGCTTATCAGGTTCCATTCAGCTCCGCTTCACTCTGAATTGAAGGAATACTCTAGAAAAATCTAATACACGGTGTTTTGCCTAAAGCAGGGCCTGAATGGGGTGGAGCCTGACACAGGGATGCTCTCTTTGCTGTTCTTTGGATCCCTGTGTCAGGCTCCTCCCCCTTTCATCCTGCACTATCACAGTTTTGCCTGGAGTGTTCCTTTCGCACGCTCATGTCCCCTGCGTGCGTTCGCTGAAATCACTGGCAGATCAGCGAAGCTGTTATGGTTAATCTGCTTGGGGATTTAAGACACTGTCACCAATCTCTAATATTTCAGAGGAGAGGGATTAGCCTGATTTGCCTCATCACAACAACAACAATAGGGCGGTATATGAAACACAGAACATTGGATCTGAAAAAAGCATTAAAATGTGTCAGATAAATATAAACACTGTATTAATATGTAGAATACTGTAGGAGAGCATTGCCACCTAGTGGTCAGAATGATAGGAAAAACACAAGGTGTCTTATCCCATCTCACCTATAGGAATGCGTGTTGTCCGGGATAATGTCAGTGAATGGGAAAAAAGTTTTGCACATAGATCGAAACGACTATTATGGAGGAGAAAGTGCGTCAATCTCACCCCTGGAAGAGGTAAGGTATCACTGCCCAGGGCTGTAAGATTTGTAGTTCTACAGCCTGCAGGTATCAGCCATTACCATATACCAGCCATCGTTATATTTTTGTACATAGGGGCAGTGTTATAGTAGTTATATTCCTGTACATAGGGGCAGTATTATAGTAGTTATATTCCTGTACATAGGGGCAGTATTATAGTAGTTATATTCCTGTACATAGGAGGCAGTATTATAGTAGTTATATTCCTGTACATAGGAGGCAGTATTATAGTAGTTATATTCTTGTACATAGGAACAGTATTATAGTAGTTATATACCTGTACATAGGAGCAGTATTATAGTAGTTATATTCTTGTACATAGGAGGCAGTATTATAGTAGTTATATTCTTCTACATAGGAGGCAGTATTATAGTAGTTATATTCTTGTACATAGGAGGCAGTATTATAGTAGTTATATTCTTCTACATAGGAGCAGTATTATAGTAGTTATATTCTTGTATATAGGAGCAGTATTATAGTAGTTATATTCTTGTATATAGGAGCAGTATTATAGTAGTTATATTCTTGTACATAGGAGCAGTATTATAGTAGTTACATTCTTGTACATAGGGGGCAGCATTATAGTAGTTATATTCTTGTACATAGGAGCAGTATTATAGTAGTTATATTCTTGTACATAGGAGCAGTATTATAGTAGTTATGTTCTTGTACATAGGGGGCAGTATTATAGTAGTTATATTCTTGTACATGGGAGCAGTATTATAGTAGTTATATTCTTGTATATAGGAGCAGTATTATAGTAGTTATATTCTTGTATATAGGAGCAGTATTATAGTAGTTATATTCTTGTATATAGGAGCAGTATTATAGTAGTTATATTCTTGTACATAGGAGCAGTATTATAGTAGTTATATTCTTGTACATAGGAGGCAGTATTATAGTAGTTATATTCTTGTACATAGGAGCAATATTATAGTAGTTATATTCTTGTACATAGGAGCAGTATTATAGTTGTTATATTCTTGTATATAGGAGCAGTATTATAGTAGTTATATCCTTGTACATAGGAGCAGTATTATAGTATTTATGTTCTTGTACATAGGGGGCAGTATTATAGTAGTTATATTCCTGTACATAGGAGGCAGTATTATAGTAGTTATATTCTTGTACATAGGAGCAGTATTATAGTAGTTATGTTCTTGTACATAGGGGGCAGTATTATAGTAGTTATATCCCTGTACATAGGAGCAGTATTATAGTAGTTATATTCTTGTACATAGGAGCAGTATTATAGTAGTTATATTCTTGTACATAGGAGGCAGTATTATAGCAGTTATATTCTTGTACATAGGAGGCAGTATTATAGTAGTTATATTCTTGTACATAGGAGGCAGTATTATAGTAGTTATATTTTTGTACATAGAAGGCAGTATTATAGTACCGTAGTTATATTCCTGTAATATGGAGCTGTATGGTAGTAAACAACTTTCTCTTCTTTTCAGCTTTACAGAAGGTTTAATGTGATCGGTCCACCAGAGCCAATGGGCAGAGGCAGAGAATGGAACGTTGATCTTGTACCTAAGTTTATCATGGCCAATGGTAGGAAAGGGAAAAGTCCCAATGAACCTTTACTGGGCAGCGTCATAGGAAGGAACACTGGAGATATGACATAAAGCAGTGATCATGGGGCAGGGGTTTTTTATGACTAGCTATTAATCATCCTAATTAAGGAAACACCACTTTGTCTGTTCTTAGCCTGAAATGGCTAATAGCCGATAACAACAGATTGTATTAAATTGTACAGTAAAAGTAAATAGACTTTAGGTTTAGTAACCATTTTATATCATTTGTTTTTTATGAACTAAATAATATTGGCGGCCTGACTAGTACTATAACTCCCAATATGTCTGTGTCTATTAGGTCAGCTGGTGAAGATGTTGCTATACACAGAAGTCACTCAGTTTATCGATTTCAAAGTAGTGGACGGAAGCTACGTGTACAAAGCCGGGAAGATCCACAAGGTGCCCTGTACAAAGGAGGAAGCCTTGGCTTCTGGTGAGTGGATGGACTCCTGGGCTTTAAACAGGACACTTCAAACTACCATGTTCCATGTGTGTCACGTGTCCTGTGATATGGCTTAGGGTCCTTTTGGGCACCATGACCCAGGTCCAACTGCCGCCTCTTCACCCCCCATAGCAGAGGTCAGCACTGACACTCCAGCTATGTTGAAAGTACAACTCCCAACATGCACACTTGATAGGCTGTAGAACTGAATCAAGCCTGCAGTAGATTGTAGTTTCACAGAAGGGATATAGGACCTCATGTATTAAAAATGGAGCTGCTGCTACTTCATGGGGACATAAGATAATGAGACCAATAAGTATCTCACACCCAGGAGCGTAGCTAACGGCTCATGGGTCCTGGTGCAAGAGTTCAGCTTGGGCCCCCTTCCCTCAGTGCTTTGTGTGTCTTCTTATGTGGCACAAGTGTCTTTGGGCCCCTTCAGGCTCCTGGGCCCGGTAGCGACTGCTACCTCTGCACCCCCTATAGCTACGCCCATGCTCACACCGCTGTGTGTATGACATATCAGAGGATGATTTCAGTCTGGGGATCTCCTTTAGGCCTCATGCACACGACAGAATTTTTTTGAGGTCCGCAAAACGGGGTTCCGTTGATCCGTGTCAGTTTTTGCTTCCGTTGTGTTTCCTTGTGTCTTCCGTTTTTTTTAGCGGACATGACCCAAAAGATTTTACCAAAAGACAGGCTGACAATTTTTGCCAAGTGCCTGCCAAGGGATCCGCAAAAAAAACAGACGCGGAACGCGGATAACACTCGGATGGCCATCCGCATTTTTTCACAGTCCCATTGACTTGAATGGGTCTGTGAACCGTTTTTCACGGACAAGAATAGGACAGGTTATATTTTTTTGACGGACTGGAATCACGGACGCGGAGGAAAAAAGTGCATTTGCCGAGTTTTCCACGGACCCATTGAAAACCAATGGGTCCGCAGAAAATCACGAAAAACGGCACAACGGACACGGAATCAAACAACGGTCGTGTGCATGAGGCCTTAAAGGGGTTGTCTGAGATTTTGATGTTGATGACTTATCCTCAAAATAGGTCATCAATATCAGATCAGCGTCCGGTCAGCTCTTGGCAGAGGCACAGCGTTCACTGTGAAGTGACGTCACGTTCATTGGTCGCACAGCCTAGGTGCAGCTCAGTTCCTTTTGAGTGAATGGGCCTAGGTTACAATACCAATGACGGCCACTATACGGTGGATGGCGCTGTGCTTGGTAAACTGCGAGGAGGCCACGGCTGCAGCCTCCTGAAACAGCTGATCAGGGGTGGTGCTGGGAGTGGACCCCGCTGATCTGATACTGATGACCTATCCAGAAAAGCCATTTGTTCCTTGTAATAGGCCTGAGCCTCCTGGAGACTACCAGGCCTTTCAGTTATATGTAAATATGTCCCTGCAGGTGGCGGCACTACATTGGAACATACTGAATTTTCTATTTAAGGGCTTATGCACACGACCGTTGTTGGTTTCCGCGGTCCGTTCCGTTTTTTTTTCACGGAGAGGATGCTTTCCCATTTATTTCAATGGGTCCGTCAAAAAATGCGGATGGTCAACTGTTTTTGTTCCGCATACGTGATCCGTGTTTTCATTCCGTCAAAAAAATAGTGCATGTCCTATTTTTTTCACGTTTGTGGACAAGGATAGGTATTTTTACAATGGATCTGCCATAAAAACGGTCCGTCATCCGTTTTTTTTGACGGACGCAAAATTTGCAGGAGGAGCGGACACGGAGGCAGGCAACAGTCGTGTGCATGTAGCCTAAGTCCTCTTCCGTTCCGTTATTCCACAAAACATATCCTTATGGTTTCCGTATGTGAACCGTTTTTTGAAGATCGGTAACGGAAACAGTAACCTATTAATCACCAAACACATGAGCAATATGGGCCGGGCATGGCATTTCTACAGTATGGATCCGCAAAATACGGATGAAATACGGATGTGTTCCGTGTGCGTTCTGTATTTTTTGCTGATCCATTGACTTGAATACGGCCTCGGACCATGATTTGCAGACAATAATAGGACATGCACTACTTTTTTGCGGAACAGCCATGCGGACAAACGGAAACTGAATGCACACAAAGTAAATTCCGTATTTTCTACAGCCCCCAAATGAAGTGAATGGTTCCGCATACGGGCCGCACAAAAAAGGAACGGAAGCGGAAAGAAAATACGGTCGTGCGCATGAGCCCTAACAATGTACTGAACGCCATTGCTAAATATAAATGAGAGTCTAATGATTGCTTGTTGTTAGGCTCTTGGGGGCCTATAAATGCGTTTAGAAAAGTAAATAAAAGGCATCACAGCATCCCAAAATGGCCATACTATGAAAATATACAAAAAAATTCTAAATAGCTGATTTGCTATTTTTTCGATGCTTCACCTCCCAAAGAATGAATAAAAAGTGATCAAGTCACACACACTCCGAAATAGTACAACGAGCCCTTGCCCAGCTCTGTAGACATAACTATAAGGCTAGTTTCACACTTGTGGCAGGACGGATCCGACAGGCTGTTCACCCTGTCGGATCCGTCCTGACAGCTATTTCGCCGTGCCGCCGGACTGCCGCTCCATCCGCATTGACTATAATGAGGGTGGGGGCGGAGTTCCGGTGCTGTACGGCACTGGACGGAGAGAGGACGCTGGACTAAAACTACTACATGTCTGACTTTTTAGTCTGGCGGCCTCTGCTGTGCACTGCCGTGCTGCGCCGGAACGCCGCCCCCACCCCCATTATAGTCCGGCGGCACGGCGAAATAGCAGCAGGACGGATCCGACAGGGTGAACAGCCTGTCAGATCCGTCCTGCCGCAAGTGTGAAACTAGCCTAAAACAGTTGGCGTTCAGAATGTAGCAATGGAAGGAAAAAAATAGTTTCAGTATCAAAACTCTATAAATGTGGTATCGCTGTAATAATTCTGAGGGCTCATGCACACAAACGTATTTTTTTTCCGTGTCTGTTCTGTTTTTTTTGCTGATAGGATGTGGACCCATTCATTCCAACGGGTCCGCAAAAAATGCTGACAGCACACTGTGTGCTGTCCCCATCAGTATGTCCGTTCTGTAGCCCCGCAAAAATAATAGAGCATGTCCTATTTTTTTCTAGTTTGCGGACAAGGATAGGCATTATTACAATGGATCTGCAAAAATAACGGATCCGCAAAAAAAAACGGATGCCATACAGTGGTCATCCCTGTTTTTTTGCAAAACACATACGGACGTGTCCATGTAGCCTAACTTCATTTTTTTTTGCGGACCCATTGAAATGAATGGTTCCGCATACAGTCCGCAAAAAAAACGGAACAGACATGGAAAGAAAATACGTTCGTGTGCATGAGCCCTTATTGTGTGCATTACGGACAAGGATAGGACTGTTCTGTTAGGGGCCAGCTGTTCCGTTCCGCAAAATATGGAATGCACATGAACGCCATCCGTATTTTTTGCGGACCACAAAATACATACGGTTGTGTGCATGAGCCCTTACTCCGTGTGCAATCTGTTTCCGTATGTCCGTTCCGCAAAAGAATAGAACATGTACTATCACTGTCCGCATTACGGTCGAGGTTAGGACTGATCTATTAGGGGCCGGCTGTTCCGTTCCGCAAAATACGGAATGCACACAAAGGTCATCCATATTTTGCGGACCGCAAAATAGATGATACGGTCATATGCATGAGCCCTGAGCCGGAGAATGAAAGGCATGAGTCAGTCTTACTGCATAGGGAAAAACGTAAATACGAAACCCATAAAATTGTGGGGGAATTGCATTTTTTTCCCCAATTCCACCCCGTTTAGAATTTTTTTTTTCCAGTTTCTAATACATCGTATGCAAACAACAAGCCCTCATATGGATGTGAACGGAGAAATAAAAAAAAGTTATGGGAACACAGGGAGTAAAAATTGTAAATGGCAAGGTCCTGAAGGTGTTAAACACCCAGACGACCCCTTTAAGAAAGTCAATTTTGTAATGATTTCTCATTCCTTTGTTTTCAGATTTAATGGGGATGTTCGAAAAGAGACGTTTCCGCAAATTCTTACTGTTTGTCTTACATTTCAATGAACACGACGTTAAGAGTCATCAGGATATAGAGCCCCGGAGAATGACCATGCGTGAGGTTTACAGGAAATTCGACCTTGGGCCGGAGGTGATGGCATTCACTGGGCATGCGCTGGCATTGTACAGGACAGATGAGTAAGTAGAAGGGGGTGATTTGTATGAAGAAGCATCAGTCATCTCTCACATATGTCTATACTGGTAGACTCCCTATAGAATGCTTTTCTTAGAACTCTGCATTGTGACATGCCTCTGTTATTCCTCTTGCAAACGTATGATTTAAAAAAATATTTGTCATTCAAACGAGAGTTTCTACAGGGAGGAACAAGAATACCGGACTTCAAAAAAGCAAAATTTAGCCAACTAAGAGAGGCCATAGGCCTAACTAACTGGGACAAAGTCCTCAAAAATAAAAATACAACCATAAAATGGGAGATTTTTAAAAGCATTGTTACATCTAATTGTGAGAGGTACATACCTTATAGAAATAAAAGGCTAAGAAATAAGAAGAAACCAATGTGGATAAATAGAACCGTAAAAAAAGCAATAAATGACAAAAAGAAAGCATATTAATCAGTAAAACAGGAGGGGAGCCAGGAAGCACTGATAAACTATAAGGAAAAAAATAGAATATGTAAAAAACTAATAAAAACTGCCAAACTAGAGACCGAGAGATTAATTGCCAAAGAGAGCAAAACTAACCCTAAAATGTTTTTTAATTATATAAATGGTAAAAAATATAAATCTGAAGGAGTCGGCCCTCTACATAGCAATGAGGGGGGTGTTGCAGAGAACGATGAGGATAAAGCCAAGCTATTAAATATTTTCTTCACCACTGTTTTCACTGAGGAAAATAAACTGTCAGATGAAATGCAAAATGTAAAAGTAAATTCCCCATTAAAAGTGCCCTGTCTGACCCAAGAAGAAGTACAACAGCGACTTAAAAAGATTAAAATAGACAAATCGCCAGGACCGGATGGCATACACCCCCGTATCCTAAGGGAATTAAGTGATGTCCTAGCCAGACCCTTATTTTTGATATTTACGGACTCCATACTGACAAGGAATGTTCCACCAGACTGGCGTATAGCAAATGTGGTGCCAATATTCAAAAAGGGTCCAAAAACAGAGCCTGGAAATTATAGGCCGGTAAGTTTAACATCTGCTGTGGGTAAACTGTTTGAAGGTTTTCTAAGAGATGCTATCTTGGAGTATCTCAATAAAAATAAGCAAATAATGGCATATCAGCATGGCTTCATGAGGGATCTGTCATGTCTAGCTAATTTAATCAGCTTCTATGAGGAGGTAAGTTCTAGACTGGACAGCGGCGAATCAATGGATGTCGTATATCTGGACTTCTCCAAAGCATTTGACGCTGTACCACATAAAAGGTTAGTATATGAAATGAGGATGCTCGGACTGGGAGAAAATGTCTGTATGTGGGTAAGTGACTGGCTGAGTGACAGAAAACAGAGGGTGGTTATTAACGGTAGATACTCAGATTGGGTCACTGTCACTAGTGGGGTACCTCAGGGGTCAGTACTGGAGGGGTCAACGTCACTAGTGGGGTACCTCAGGGGTCAGTATTGGGCCCTATTCTCTTCAATATATTTATTAATGATCTTGTAGAAGGCCTGCACAGTAAAATATCTATTTTTGCAGATGACACTAAACTGTGTAAAGTAATTAAGGGTACTTTCACACTAGCGTTGGTGCGGATCCGTCTGTTTATTTGCACAGACGGATCCAAGCACTCTAATGCAAACGCTTGTATCCGTTCAGAACGGATCCGTTTGCATTAGGTTTAAACAAAAATGACAAAGTCCAAAACAGATCCGTTTTGGATTACATTGAAAGTCAATGGGGAACGGATCCGTTTTCAAATGCACCATATTGTGTCACTGACAACGGATCCGTCCCCATTGACTTACATTGTCAAAAAAAACGGATCCGTTAGGCTCCGCCTCTTCAGACGGACACCAAAATGCTGCATGCTGCGTTTTGGTGTCCGCCTCCAAAACGAAATAGAGGCGGAACGGAGCCGAACTGATGCATTCTAAGCAGATCCTTATCCATTCAGAATGCATTGGGGCTGAACTGATCCGTTTTGGAACGTTTGTGAGAGCCCTGAAACGGATCTCACAAACGGAATCCAAAACGCTAGTGTGAAAGTACCCTAACACTGAAGAGGACAGTTTTCTGCTACAGAGGGATCTGGATAGATTGGAGGCTTGGGCAGATAAGTGGCAGATGAGGTTTAACACTGACAAATGTAAAGTTATGCACATGGGAAGGAATAATGCAAGTCACCCGTACATACTAAATGGTAAAACACTCAGTAACACTGACATGGAAAAGGATCTAGGAATTTTAATAAATAACAAACTAAGCTGTAAAAACCAGTGTCAGGCAGCTGCTGCTAAGGCCAATCAGATAATGGGTTGCATCAAAAGGGGCATAAACGCCCGTGATGAAAATATAGTCTTACCACTTTATAAATCACTAGTCAGACCACACATGGAGTACTGTGTACAGTTCTGGGCTCCTGTGAACAAGGCAGACATAGCAGAGCTGGAGAGGGTTCAGAGGAGGGCAACTAAAGTAATAACTGGAATGGGGCAACTACAGTACCCTGAAAGGTTATCAAAACTAGGATTATTCACCTTAGAAAAAAGACGACTGAGGGGAGATCTAATAACTATGTATAAATATATCAGGGGTCAGTACAGAGATCTGTCCCATCATCTATTTATCCCCAGAACTGTGACTGTAACGAGGGGACATCCTCTGCGTCTGGAGGAAAGAAGGTTTGTACACAAACATAGAAAAGGGTTCTTCACGGTAAGAGCAGTGAGACTATAGAACTCTCTGCCTGAGGAGGTGGTGATGGTGAGTACAATAAAGGAATTCAATAGGGGCCTGGATTTATTTCTGGAGTGTAATAATATTACAGGCTACAGCTACTAGAGAGGGGTCGTTGATCCAGGGAGTTATTCTGATGTCTGATTGGAGTCGGGAAGGAATTTTTCCCCTTAAGTGGGGAAAATTGGCTTCTGCCTCACAGGGGTTTTTTGCCTTCCTCTGAATCAACTGGCAGGAAACAGGTTGAACTGGATGGACAAATGTTTTTTTTCGGCCCTATATACTATGTTACTATGTTACTATGTTTTTGTCGTTGGGGGTGTGTCTCCAAAGAATGACGCGGTCGACACTGACTGGGGTATGCCAATCTGTGTAGGGAGATGTCACTATTGACATGGGCAATGGCAACACCCACCTGTCAGTTTATTTATACATTTCCAGGAGGAATAACAGAGGATCACACAAAGCAGAATTTTATGAATAGTTGCTCCAGCCTTACAACCTTAGCCAACAGATCCTCTTTGAATAGACGAGCGTTATGGTACTGTACGATCTGTATCGAATCCCAGCGTTTGCGTTATATCAGCTTCTAGGAAAGCTGGGTGGCAACCAATATGGCTACCATTACAGCTCCTTAAAGGGATATTAGTCAGTCCTAAATAGCATATCGGACTATTCATACAGTGATTGGAGGTCATTGAGAAGACATTAATGGGTCCATAGCGTTATTAAAGGGGTATTTCAGGATTTTAACACTGATGAACAATCCTCAGGATAAGTCTACATGCACACGACCGTGTGTGTTTAGCAGATCCGCAAACCGTGGATCCTCAAAACACGGAATCCGCTCCATGTGCCTTCGGCAATTTGCAGAATAGAATGGGCGGCCCATTATAGAGATGCCTATTCTTGTCCACAAAACGGACAAGAATAGGACATGCTTTTTTTTTTTTGCGGGTCCACGGAACGGAGCGACGGATGCGGACAGTACACGGAGTGCTGTCCGCATCTTTTGCGACCCATTGAATATGCGGCTTGGACGCGGACCAAACATACGCTCGTGTGCATGAGGCCTTAGGGCTCGTTCACACGAATGTTTTTTGCGTTATGTATACTGGCCATTTTTTGTGTTCAGTATACCGTTCGTATACGGAACCATTCATTTCAATGGGTCCGCAAAAAAAACATAATGTACTCCGTATGCTTTCCGTTTCCGTATTTCCGTTCCGCAACGTTTTGAGTCATGTCCTATTATTGACCGCAAATCACGTTCCGTGGCTCCAGTCAAGTGAATGGGGCTGTAGAAAAAACGGAATGCATACGGAATGCATCCATATGTCTTCCGTATTCGTTCCGTTTTTGCAGAAGCATCTATTGAAAATTTTATGCCTAGCCCAATTTTTCAATGTACTTACTGTTAAAAAACATTATTATGCTTCCATTTGTGATCCGCAAAAAACTGATCACAAACAAAAACAATACGGACACGGAACAGAAGCGAAACGGAAACACTACTGAAACCAAAAATGGAAAAATGGTCCTGTTAAAAACGGACCGCAAAACGATACGGTCGTGTGAACAAGTCCCAAGCTATCAATATCTGATTAGAGGGGGCGTGACAGCCCACACCCCGCCAGTCAGAAGTTCTGCAATAGTTCTGGTGCTGGAAGTCATCGCCGGAACTACACAGCTCCACCCATCGTGTAGCGGACGGAGCTGGTTACTGCAGCACTGCACCCAATAAAGCGATGTGGGGTGCTGGATACCCACTGATTAGCTAGTGATGGCTTACCCTCAGGATACACCATCAGTATTAAAATCCTGGAAAATGGAAGTGGACATTTGTACCACTAGGGGGAGTTACTGCATTGATTTATGCATTGATCTCAGTAATGTAACAGTATGCAGTAAACACATGGGCGCCCCCTAGTGGTAACGGCAGATCTTCCATTTTCTGGGAAGGATTTAGAATGAAGATTATTGTCAGACATAATCTGCTTCTTCTCTGCAGCTACCTGGACCAACCATGTCTGGAGACCATCAACCGAATCAAACTGTACTGCGAGTCTCTGGCGAAGTATAGCAAAAGTCCTTACCTCTACCCTCTGTATGGGCTCGGGGAGTTACCGCAGGGCTTTGCCAGGTGAGGTCACGGCCATGTTACATCCCAGAATCCTGGTTCTGCAGTCGACCAATATTAATTTGGTGATAATTAGGCCCATTATCACTGCCGGCCTCGCTGAGTGTCATGCCTCTTAGGGCTCTTTCACACTTGCATATTTCTTTTCCGGCATAGAGTTCCGTCGTCGGGTCTCTATGCCGGAAAAATCCTGATCAGGATTATCCCAATGCATTCTGAATGGAGAGAAATCCGTTCAGGATGCATCAGGATGTCTTCAGTTCAGGACCGGAACGTTTTTTGGCCGGAGAAAATACCGCAGCATGCTGCGCTTTTTGCTCAGGCCAAAAATCCTGAACACGTGCCGCAAGGCCGGATCCGGAATTAATGCCCATTGAAAGGCATTAATCCGGATCCGGCCTTAAGCTAAACGTCGTTTCAGCGCATCGCCGGATCCGACGTTTTGCTTTTTCTGAATGGTTACCATGGCAGCCAGGACGCGGTGAGTATACCGCTCCACCGCTCCCCACTACTACTATTGCAACCAGGACTTTAATAGCGTCCTGGCTGCCATGGTAACCTGAAAGCATTTCGAAGACTGATCAGAATCCTGATCATCTTCTAATGCTTTCAGGCGACTTGCGTTCTGATGGATCCGGCGGGACGGAAGTGCCTGCTGGATCCTCAGAACGCAAGTGTGAAAGAGGCCTTACCCTAGGTTCCGACCTGAGCGTTCTTGAAACGCGCGTTTTACGCGCGTATTACAACGCGTTTTTGCAAATTGGAAACGCGCATCGTACGCGCGTTCTTCTGATTGACTACTGTGGTGTCAATCACAATACGTGCGACAAACGCCCCCAAAAAAGCTCAAGTACTTGTTTATGCGTAGGACGTTTTACAGCGCGTTCGAACGCGCTGTAAAACGCGAAAATGTGAACCAGTCCCATAGGGAAGCATTGGTTTGCATGTGTTGAGCGTTTTACAGCGCGTTCGAAAGCGCTGTAAAACGCGCAAGTGTGAACTTAGGGTTAGGCTCCATTCACACGTCTGCAAAATGGGTCCGCATCCCATTCATTTCCAATGCGGACAGCACACTATGTACTGTCCGCATCCGCACTTCCGTTTCCGTAAAATGCGTACATGTCCTATTTTTGTCCGCAATTGCGGACAAGATAAGGCATTTTCTTTTATGGTGCCGGCGATGTGTGGTCTGCAAATTACGGAACGCACATTGCCTGTGTCCGTGTTTTGCGGATCGGCAAAACACGGACGTGTGAATGGACCCTTATAGATGTGCTGGCATCTACCCTTGAAATCTGCCTCCTTAATTAAGCTAATGGGGGTCATTTACTCCATGACAGTTTTTGCCTTAAAAAAGTCACAACCTTATTTTGCAACTTTTTAAATGCCTGTGTGACAATATTTTGTTGCACGGGCTTTCATGCTCGCCACTTTAACTATATTTTACGTCTGGAAAGGTGGGATAGAGAAACGACTCCAGCCCCTGACAGGCACACAGACTGCCGGCTCCACCAGAGGGCGTAAAAAGCCTGTCTTTGTAAATGACCCCCAATGAAACTACAACTTCCAGTGTGCCAGCTTTCTGTCAGAACATGCTGGGAGCTGTAGTCTCTGACTGCTAAGTCTTAACTAATTGCAGAACTCTCAGGTGTCTCCCCTTTGCCCCCCCAGGCTCAGCGCTCTGTATGGTGGGATCTATATGCTCAAAAAACCTGTGGACGAGATATTGATGGAGAAGGGGAAAGTAGTCGGAGTAAAGTCCGAGGGCAAGGTGAGTAGCGAGACCATGGGCCATGGGCCTTCTCTTTCAGGCTTGCAGACTCAAAAACAGAGCCTGTACACCTTCAATATGTGTCCATTCCACTGGCAGCTGTCCCCCTATACATGTATGCTCAGCTCAGCCAAGTATGCATGTTTTCTTCAATGGGGAAAGAGCAATAAGACGCTGCCAGCTGCTTATCTCCCACAGAAACAAAGGATCGGGCATATTGAAATCCAGCTGCCCGATTCTTCTTCCTGATGACATCTGCCATTGGGCGAGATTTGGAAGGCCCCTATACATGAGATGATTGATCACACTGAAATTGACTGGGGTGACAGACTTTTATCTCATGTGAATGGGCACCTTAGGGTATGACCACACAGTGCGGTCGTGTTGCCGATGTGACGCAGCCATGCCACACCCGGGTATCGTGCGGCCAGTTAGGCTGCAGCATTCCGTAACTGAACTACACTGGACCACAATGTTTAGTTGGGCGCCCCCACTCAGTGCCAATTTCTTAACCTAACCCCTTTGCCACAATGAAAGCGCTCACTGCGTATGGCCCTTCTGCTGCCCCCCCTCTTGCCCCTACCTTGTGCTGCCTGAGGCGATCGCCTCACCTGGCCTCATTGGTGGTGCACCCCTGAGCTCACGGCGCATGACCGGCCACCGTTGCCATTCATTTCTATGGGCCCAACGAAATAGCCAAGCCAGTGTTCGGCTACTTTCGGCAGCCCCATACAAAATTAATGGAGGGCGGGGCGCAGTGCTCCCTCCATCACTTTCGGGGCTCAGTTCTTGATATAGGTGCACCTATCAGACAATGGGGGCATAGTTGATACGGTTGTAAAAAGACATAAGTCCATCAAGTTCAACCAAGGGATAGGTGGGGACGTGAATCCCAGAAGGAAGTGAGACTCAGATTTCTACACATTTTCAGAAGCATTAATCTTGTTTACTTTTAAGAATTCCTTTTAAACCCTTTTTAAACCCGTCCCCTGTTCCTGCTGTGACCACGTCCTGAGGAAGTCTATTCCCCAGATTCACAGTTCTTACAGTAAAGAAGCTTTGACGCTTCCGGAGACTGAACTTTTTCTTCTCCAGTCGGAGGCAGCGCCCCCTTGTCTTTTGAGGGCATTTTACATGAAACAGTTTTTCACTGTATTTTTGTATGGCCCATTTATATACTTGTATAGGTTAATCATGTCCCCCTTAGACTTCTCTTCTCAAGACTAAATAAATTCAATTCTTTTAATCTTTCTTCATAACTAAGACCGTTCATGCCCCTTATCAGTTTAGTCGCTCTCCTCTGTACTTTTTCCATCTCCAGGGCATCCTTTCTATGGACTGGTGCCCAGAACTGAACTGCACATTCCAGATGAGGCCGCACCAACGCTTTGTAAAGTGGTAATATTACATCCCTGTCCCGCGAGTCCAGGCTTCTACTTACCTCACTACATCTACAGCTGCCCCTCTGTCCAGGCTTCTACTTACTTCACTACATCCACAGCCGCCCCTCTGTCCAGGTTTCTACTTACCTCACTACATCCACAGCCGCCCCTCTGTCCAGGCTTCTACTTACCTCACTACATCCACAGCCGTCCCTCTGTCCAG
Organism: Bufotes viridis; assembly: GCA_033119425.1. Classification (NCBI taxonomy): domain Eukaryota; kingdom Metazoa; phylum Chordata; class Amphibia; order Anura; family Bufonidae; genus Bufotes; species Bufotes viridis. Next base: position 13,514,999 of record CM065596.1, on the reverse strand, counting down.
GCTTCTACTTACCTCACTACATCCACAGCCGCCCCTCTGCCCAGGCTTCTACTTACCTTACTACATCTACAGCTGCCCCTCTGTCCAGACTTCTACTTACCTCACTACATCTACAGCTGCCCCTCTGTCCAGGCTTCTACTTACCTCACTACATCCACAGCCGCCCCTCTGTCCAGGTTTCTACTTACCTCACTACATCCACAGCCGCCCCTCTGTCCAGGCTTCTACTTACCTCACTACATCCACAGCTGCCCCTCTGTCCAGGCTACTACTGACCTCACTACATCCACAGCCGCCCCTCTGTCCATGCTTCTACTTACCTTACTACATCTACAGCTGCCCCTCTGTCCAGACTTCTACTTACCTCACTACATCTACAGCTGCCCCTCTGTCCAGGCTTCTACTTACCTCACTACATCCACAGCCGCCCCTCTGTCCAGGTTTCTACTTACCTCACTACATCCACAGCCGCCCCTCTGTCCAGGCTTCTACTTACCTCACTACATCCACAGCTGCCCCTCTGTCCAGGCTACTACTGACCTCACTACATCCACAGCCGCCCCTCTGTCCATGCTACTACTTACCTCACTATATTCTCAGCCGCCCCTCTGTCCAGGCTTCTTTTCACCTCACTACATCCACAGCCGCCCCTCTGTCCAGGCTTCTATTCACCTCACTACATCTACAGCCGCCCCTCTGTACAGGCTACTACTTACCTCCTAATAAAAACAAATCAGGTTAGGCTTACAACTTCTGTCCTTGGTAAACCCATGTTGGTTTCCACTTATAATATTATTTACAGTCACATACTCCTGTATATAGTCCCTTAAGAGTCCTTTAAACATTTTTCCAAAAACAGAAGTTAAACTAACTGCTTTATAATTACATGTAGAGGACCTTGATCCTTTTTTGAATATGGGCACCACATTTGCCTTGTGCCAATCACTTGGCACTGTACCTGTAGCTAGAGAATGTTTGAAAATTATAAACAGGTGCACAGTAAAGACTGAACTGAGCTCTTTAAGCACTCTTGGGTGTAATCCATCTGGACCCGGAGCCTTGTTCACATTTACCTTATTTACCTTATCTTGGATCATATCTACAGTTATCCAATTGAGTAGATTACTGGATGTACTAACAGCCCCAGCACCACAGATATCAGCTCCTTTCTCTTCTTTTGTATATACAGAGCTAAAAAACCCATTTAGTAACTCTGCCTTTTCCTTATCTTCAGTGACTACCCCCCCCCCCTTTTACCATTATATAGGGGACTTACCTGCTCGGACCTTGGTTTTTTAGCATTTAGATATTTAAAGTATTTTTGGGGATTTGTTTTGCTTTTTTTTTTGCCACATGCTGTTCGTTTTGTATTTTTGCTAATTTTCTCTCCTTTTTACAGATTTTATTAAGCCCTTTGTAATCTTCAAATGCTACAGCTGACCCCTCAGATTTGTATTTTTTAAATGCCTTTTTTTTTGTCCTTTATTGCCCTTTTTACAGTAGCTATAAGCCATGGGGGGTTTAATTTTAGCCATTTATACTTGTTACCTAAAGGAATACATTTTTTAGTGCAATTACTCAATGTGGATTTAAAGCTCTCCCATTTATCCTAAGTATTATTATGTGACAGTAGCTGCTCCCAGTCTATGCCCTGAAATGCTACCTTCATCCCAAGGAAATTAGCCTTTTTAAAATTTAGTGTCTTTTCTCTGCCTCACAGAGTTTGCTTCTTATAGTTCAGGGGGAATATAATTATAGTGTAGCCACTATTACCTAGTGTTTCTCGAACAGTAACATTTCCAACAAGATCTGCATCATTAAAAATTACCAGATCCAACAGAGCATCGCCCCTCGTGGGAGCTTCTATAAACTGGCCCATAAAGTGGTCCTCCAGCAAGTTGAGGAATCTTCTCCCCTTTGCGGTTGAGACAGAACCATGACCCCAGTCAATGTCTGGGAAGTTCAAATCTCCCATTATGACCACTGTACCAGCCTGTGCAGCCGCTCTATTTGGTTGTACAGTTGCTTTTCTATCTCCTCTGTGATGTTAGGGGCTCTATAGATTACACCAAGTATTATTTTTTCTGTGTTTTTTCCACCCATAAGGTTCCCACATCCTCACCCACAATTGCCCCTTTCACACTTGTCTTCAGATCGCTCCTCACATACAGGCACACGCCACCGCCTTTTCTATTGACCCTGTCTTTCCTAAATAGTGTAAAACCCTCAATATTAACAGCCCAGTCATGTGAAGAGTCCAGCCATGTCTCAGCCACACCAACTCCATCTATGTGTTCTTCTAGTACCATAGCCTCCAGCTCCCCCATTTTTCTAGCTAGACTTCTGGCATTTGTGAAAATATATTTTAAATTACTATTACCTGTAAAGTGAATATCCGGGATTTTTTGGTTACCTTGGTTGATGTTTGTATGTAACAGGTTCTTGTTACCAGCAGTTCTATTTTTCATCGATGTATAGTTCTGCCTAGTCTTCTCCCTACTTTCCTCACTAACCCGAGCCCCCACTACATCCCCACTGTCTCCGTCTATTTCCCACTCTCTATCTACCCCCTTATTAGTATGACCCCCCCCCCACCCTCCTCCAGCCATCTAACCATTTTCCCCCAGGGAAGTTGGACCCCCCCCCCCATTAAGGTGCAGCCCGTCCCTACTGTAAAGCCTGTAACCGACAGAGAAGTCGGCCCAGTTCTCCATGAACCCAAACCCTTCCTTCCTGCACCAGCTTCTGAGCCACTTATTTAACCCCCTAAGCTCCCGTTGTCTCTCTGGTGACGCTCGTGGCACTGGTAGTATTTCTGAAAACACTACCTTGGAGGTCCTGGACTTGAGCTTCTCTCCTAGTTCCCTAAAATCATTTTTAAGAACCTTCCATCTTCCCTTGACTTTGTCATTGGTGCCAATGTACAACAATGCCTTTGATAACTTCTAGCATAGAGGCAGGGCAGAGTGCTGTTGCATTTCTGTGTTTGTATTGGTGCCAATGTGTACCATGACCGCCGGGTCTTCCCCAGTCCCACCCAGCAATCTGTTGACCAGATCCGCAATATGCCGAACCGGAGCACCCAGAAGACAACACACTGTTGGGCATTCATGGTCTCGGCGACAGATGACCCTGTCTGTCCTCCTAATAATAGAGTCCCCTACCACCAGCCTCTGTCTGACCTTTGCTGCACTCCTTTTCCCATCCTTCCTGCAGAGGTCATCCTCCTGGTTGCTGCTGCAGTGTTTCTGGCCCTGCGATTTCATCCCTAATATCAGCCAAACAGGCATATTTACTAGGGCGTTCCAGCCAGGGGCGTAACTAACGGCTCATGGGCCCTGGTGCAAGAGTTCAGCTTGGGCCCCCCTTCCCTCAGTGCTTTGTGTGTCTTCTTATGCGGCACAAGGGTCTTTGGGCCCCCTCAGGCTCCTGGGCCCGGTAGCGACTGCTACCTCTGCACCCCTTATAGCTACGCCCATGGTTCCAGCTCAGGACCAGCCTCCCTGACACTTTTCCCTCTACCCCTTTTTCCTACATTAATCCATCTGCTGACCTGATTGTCCTGATCTTGCCCTCCTCCTCCCATTTCACTGACCCCAGCCAGCGCCTGCACAGTGAGGTCTAAGCCTCTCTCCAGTTTTGCAATGCCCCTAAATGTTTCAAGTTGCTTATTTAGATCCAAGATCTGGGCTTCCAAATATGCAACGTGATTGCCTCTAGTGCAAATGTGTTCATCCTCGAAAGGCTCTTCAAGGCACGCACACACTGCACAGGACACACACTTGGTAGCATTGTCCATGGAGCACATGTTTAGATGGGGATGAACAGTAAATATGAGTTAGAATTAGACCCTGTCTGCTGCAGTTGGAGCCAACAACACACAAGGAGAATCTATCAAACCTTAGTTTCTTGCTCCTTGTCTTAAACTCCACTTATTCACAAGCCCACTGAGTACAGCAAGCTTCAGGTAGAGCGAGCTCAGGACGAGTTCAGTTCAGCCCCCATTGTCTGAGATCAGACAACCCCTTTAAGCAATACCACGCAGCTATTAAGGCTACAATCACACAACCGTATTTTCGTTCCATGTCCGATCCATTCACAGGGCTGCAAAAAATGCGGACAGCGCAAGGATATCATCAGTGTGCTGTCTGCATGTGTGTGGCGGGGCCTCAAGTGATAGAATACGTGCTGTTGTCTGTTTTGCGGACACGAATGGGCATTTTTACAATATGGCCCCCGAAAAGTGCGGGCTGCACCCAGACTGCATCCGTTTTTTGCAGATGAGCGATTTGCTGACCGCAAAATGGATACGGTCGTGTGATTGTAGTCAAACAGTGCAGTACTCATTAGTTTAATTAGGGCTTGCTGCGGCTTGAACGGCAGCGCTACCCAACTGCAACATGACAGTGCTGTGTGGTCGTACCCTTAAGGTGTGTCTGCGGATAAGGCCATTTTCCCACCTGCCCAAACAGGTACGGGAAGCTGAGATACGAGGAGGTGAGGTGCTTATACTGTAGATCAGGGTTCAGCAACCTTCGGCACGCCAGCTGCTGTGAAACTACAACTCCCAGCGTGCACACTTGCTCAGCTGCTCTTCTAACTCCCAAAGAACTGAAAAGAGGATTCTGGGAGTTGTAGTTTCAGAACAGCTGGAGTGCCGGAGGTTGCTGATCCGTGGAGCATGTGATGTGGAGGGATCGCTGCAGTCACCGCGGAGTCTTCTTCCCTGAATAAAGGTGGTCATACACATGAAATGAACGTCGGCTGAGCCTGATGACAAGACGAACATCTAATGTATATGGGTCTGTCTTGACTGCCCAGGTGGAAAGGAGGGTCTGGCATGCTGGATTCTAATGTGCCCGATCCTTTAATTCTCACTGGAGGGGAGTCTGGCCCATTTCTTGCTCTCTGATGAGGGCACTTGCACTCTCAGCTGAGCCCAGGGTGCATGTGTATGGGTGGGGGGGCTGAATAGTTAGGCCTCATGTACACAAACGTATTTTCTTTCCGTGTCTGTTCCGTTTTTGTTTGCGGACTGTATACGGAACCATTATTTCAATAGGTCCGCATATATTGAATTTGACTGTAGTCCTTCTAAATATCGACTGGAGTTGGGGTTCAGTGATTTCGTTCCGTGCATTCTAGATATTTTGGCAGACTGCTGTGCGGCTCGTGTTCTTGCAAGCTTCAGTATGGGAGTGCTGACAGGTATGGGTGTGAGCCTCACTAGTCTGCCGCCTTTCATAACATGTGAGATAGTTAAGGTCCCGTAGTCAAGTTCCCATGGGACTACAAGTCTCATATTATCTTGAAGGTGTCTCTGACTTGGGCCTCTTTCGCATGAGCGAGTTTTCCGCGTGGTGCAATGTGTGACGTGAACGCATAGCACCCGCACTGACTCCTGACCCATTCATTTCAACGGGTCTGTGTACATGAGCGTTTTTTTCACTATCATTTCTGCGTTGCGTGAAAAACGCAGCATGTTCTATATTCTGCATTTTTCACGCAGCCTGGGCCCCATAGGCCTCTTTCACACAAACGTAACGGATTAGGTCCGGATGAGTTCAGTCAAACTCGCACCATTTTGCAAGCAAACTCAGTCACTTTTGTCTGCAATTGCGTTCAGTTGTTCAGTTTTTTCCGCGCGAGTGCAATGCGTTTTGATCCGTTTTTCACACGTGTGATAAAAAACTGAAGATTTGCAAACAACATCTCCTAGCAACCATCAGCGAAAAATGCATCGCACCCGCACTTGCTTCCGGGTGCAGTGCTTTTTTCACTGAAGCCTCATTCACTTCTATGGCCCCTTTTACACAAGTGTTTTCCGCGCGGGTACAATGCGTGACGGGAACGCATAGCACCCGCACTGAATCCACCTCTTGGGACTTGCACCTGTCTCTAGAACGGAGCACTTGGGAGACCGCCCTCCAAGTATAGCTCAGCTCTTGATCAGCTTTTGTCAGCAGCTCCATAGAAGTGAATGGCGCTGTGTGCTCTCCATTCATTTCTATGGGACCTCCGAAAACAGCCGAGCACGTCACTCAGCAATTTTCAACATTTCCATAGAAACGAACAGAGGGTGGCTGCGCATGCGCTTCTGCTCACTTTAGGAGCTCCGTTCTAAAGATAGGCGCGGGTCCCAGAGGTGGACCTATCTGAGATTGTTGGCATATCCTAGCGATGTGCCACCAATGTCGGAGGTGAGATGACCCCTTTAACCCTTTTGTGACCTCCGCCGTACAAGTACAGCGGGTTTCTGCTGTTTCGAACAGCAGAGGCCCGGTGTGGATGTATGCGATCAGCCATAAGGCAGATCGCATACATTTAACCCCTCAGATGCTGTTGTCAGATGAGATCACGGCATCTGAGCGGTGCACACACGGGATCCGCATGCTTCCAGGTCCAAGACTTTAGAATCTGTAATATCTTAGAGATGGCTGGAAGCCTTAAGCAGGCTCCAATGCCCATCACTGGTATATACCAATACAGGCCAGCAGGTGGCAGCACTGTAACTGTTATATAGTAAATGGTGTGTTCTTTGATTGATATATAGCTATCACATTTTTTTTAATGTAATTAAAATGATCAAAAAGTCACACATACTTCAAAATGGTATCACTGAAAAGTACAGATTGACCCACAAAAAATGAGCCCTCATATAGCTCCGCACACATAACTAAGTTATAGGGGTCAGAATATGGCGATAATAGGAAAAAAAGTATTTTCTTTTTTTTCAGTATTAAAACACAAGTAAAACTATATGAAGTTCCTGCGCTGTGTTTCTCTGTGGAATCAACATTCTGCAGAGTTAGGCCTCTTTCACATGACCGTATGGCTTTTTCAATGTTTTGCGGGCCATTTTTATCGTATCCGTTTTTTGTTTCCGTTGTGTTTCTGTTTCGGTTCCGTTTTTCTGTATGGCATATACAGTAATTACATAGAAAAAATTGGCCATAAAATTTTCAATAGATGGCTCCGCAAAAAACAGAACGGATACGGAAGACATACGGATGCATTTCTGTATGATTTGCGGGCAATAATAGGACATGTTCTATCTTTGCATGGAACGGAAATACGGAAATACGGAAATGGAATGCACACGGAAACACTTCCGTTTTTTTTGCGGAACCATTGAAATTAATGGTTCCGTATACGGACCACAAAAAAACTCGCAAAAAAAAAACCAAACGTCCGTGTGAAAGAGGCCTTAATAATGATTTGTTCCGATTTTTATGAAGTCTCCATTCATTTTAATGGGGGATGTAATCCGTACAGAAATCCGCATCCTATTCTGTGTGTGAAAACTCACAACTTTGTAAAAATTCGCACCTGCAGATTTTTCTCAGCTGCTTTGAAGTGAATAAAGCTGAACTGCAATACCGCGCACAGCTTGTGAACAGGTGTGGCGCTGTTTCCAAAAACATCCATGTTTTCTTATTCTGGACAACCCCTTTAAGTTTCCTCTCTCTTAGGGCTCATGCACACGAACGTATATTCATTATGTGTCCGTTCCAGTTTTTTTGCGGAACAGAAAAACAGAAGTTACTCCGTGTGCATTCCGTATGTCCGTATTTCCGTTCCGCAAAGAAATAGAATATGTCCTATTATTGTCCGCATTACGGACAAGGGTAGGACTGTTCTATCAGGGGCCAGCTGTTCAGGTCTGCAAAATATGGAATGCACAGGGACGTCTTCTGTATTTTGCGGACCGCAAAATACATATGTTCGTGTGCATGAGCCCTTATCAATCATTTCAGGGTAGGACGCTGAGCCTGGTAGTCAGCCTAGAAATATATCTGCTCCTCCATGATAACTAAATGATGAAAATGTAACCCCGTATGAACCGCCTTGTCTCTTATGTTCCAGATCGCACACTGTAAACAGTTAATCTGTGACCCCAGTTACGTTCCCAACCAAGTGAAGAAAGTTGGGCAGGTGATAAGAGTCATCTGCATCCTCAGCCATCCGATCAGGAACACCAATGAATGCACGTCTTGCCAAATCATTATTCCCCAGATGCAAGTCAACAGAAAATCGGGTGAGAAGCGGCTGCGGGATCTTAACGCACATGGGGTTCAATAATGATCTGTGACCATGGAGGCCCCTAGGTCTGCATAGGAGCTGTATACACAGAGCAGTGGATTTTTAGGGTTAGGCCTCATGCACACGGCGATTGTTGGCCTATGCCTGTGCTGCGGGCTGCAAATTTCGGCCTCAACGCATGGGCACCGACCATGTGCCCGCCATATGCGACGGTCCGCACCGCAAAAAAGTAGTGCATGCACTACTTTTTTTGCAGTGCAGAGGCATGGACCGAAAACCCTCGGAAGCACTCAAGTGAATGGGTCCGCATTCATGATCCACCGCTGACAACAGTCATGTGCATGAGGCCTTAAGGTGTCAGATTTGATTAATTTCTTTTTTTTTTTTTTACATGCATTGGAGCAATAAAGAGACTTGGTTGCATAAGTCGACACACCCTTTGGGGTATATTCACATGTCGGATCCCGTGCTGGAAACTGCACAGCAACTGCGCTCAGGACGTCTCCAATTATTTTCAATGGGAAGCTACATCGCAGTGACCAGTGTCGGACTGGGCTGTCTAGGGCCCACCAGTAAAATTTATTTTAGGGGCCCACCATACGGATACATTCAAATATAATAATCTAGCAAGTTTTTTTTATATGAACTGGTTGAGGTGCTGTACATTGAGTATATGTATGTAGTGCAGTACGTCTACTGTGGTATGTGCCACTTGTGCAGGGGGTGGAAGACTAGGGGCCCACCGGGGGAGTACCCTGTTACCCCTGTGGGCCAGTCCGAGCCGGCATGTGACCAAGGATTTTTGCGGTTTTCCAGACTGCACAAACACCTCGGGAAACCGCGGGGGGAGTCTGCTGGCGGTTTAGCTCCATTCGGTGGAGCTAATCTGGGAGCGGGATCGCAGCATTGAAAAATGAAAAATCACAGCAGCGATTTCTGCCATGAGATACGTGGCGGATTTTGACACTGTGGACATACCCTTTAAGCTGGATCTACCTATAAGATTGAGACAATGCCCCTGCGCCCTCATTAATAGACCCATTTAGCGCCTACTATCTTCTGCTAATAGCTCATATTGAAGCATAACTAGGCAGATTTGCATTTCAAGGATGTAGGAAAGCTGGGTGGTAACTCCTTGTATTTGTCATGTCTTTCCCCTATGCAGACATCTACGTGTGCATGGTCTCCTGCTCGCACTGTGTGGCATCAGATGGGAAATACGTCGCCATCATTAGCACAACGGTAGAAAGCGAGAATCCGGAGAGTGAAATCCAGCCCGCCCTGGAACTGCTGGAACCGGTCGATCAGAAGTAAGTTGGACCAATGATCGGGGAGGGGGGCATTGTCTATCTTTTTGGAACCATAGAGGAGTTTGCTACAATTGTATTCAATCTCAACAATCCTCGGAGCAGCAACAGAGATCTCTCCTGTCCTCTTAGCTACAATGTATCAATCTGAAGATCACAGAGGAGTGTCAGGACTGGATACAATTGTAGCAAACACTATAGTATTAGGTCTATACAGGTTGTTTATTTTTGCCTTAGGGTACTTTCACACTTGCGTTATTCTTTTCCGGTATTGATTTCCGTCCTAGGGGCTCAATACCGGGAAAAAACTGATCAGTTTAATCCTAATGCATTCTGAATGGAGAGCATTCCGTTCAGGATGCATCAGTTCAGTCCCTCTTACGTTTTTTGGCCGGAGAAAATACCGCAGCAAATTCCGGAACACTTGCATTAATTTCTATTGAAATGTATTAGTGCCAGATCCGGCATTCAAATTACCGCATTGACGGATCCGGTCTTCCGGTCTGTGCATGCGCAGACCTTTAAGAATGCGAAAAAGTTAAATACCGAATCTGTTTTTCCGGATGACAACCGGATAGACTAGTCCGGTATTGCAATGCTTTTTTGAGATGGATCCGGATGCATACAGATTGCCGGATCCGGCAGGCAGTCCCGGCGACATTTCCAACCAACCACCCAGTCCATTTCAGGGGGGCTCCACAGGGTATGATCAGTGGTAGGACCCCCTTCAATCCACAGGATAGGGGATAACTTGTTATAACCAGAATACCCCTTTAAGGATCAGTCGGCCTTCTAGGAGTTATTTCTCCTGACATGCCTCATTGAGGTGTTATCTCCTGAACATGATCTGCTATATGTCTGGGAATAGTTGAGGGTCAGCACACAGGCGTTCAATGACAGAAAGTAACTTAAGGCCAAATTCCTTTAAAAGAAAAAAAAAATTGTTTTGGAACTTTTTTTTTATATTGTAGCCAGACTGCCAATCATATAACTGAATGGGGCAAAGCTGCAATACCAAACACAACCCCTGGTCAAGAATAGCGCTGTTTCATAGCGAAAGCAGCCATTTTTTCTAACCTCAGCTGTCACCTCTCCTGATCTGTTGTAGTAACCATGTGCATTCCCAATGTAATAACAATTCTAGAGCATCTATTCTTATGACTCTACGATAATCTATTCTTCTATTATCCCTACTAGAAATTATAAATGAATTGCTAGCAGTCTGCATAGAAGGTCCAGCTGACTATCCAGTCAGTGCTGCCAATGTCAGAGTGTGCAGGGACACACCCCCAACTGGTAACACCCAGCTAGACCTTTGTTGCAAACTGCTGGTAATTCATTTGTAACTTTTAGTAGGAATAATAAAGGAATGGCACAACATAGAGCCATAAGAATGTGCTCCAGAATTGGGGGGATGCAAGTAGTTACTGAAACAGACTTCAGGGGAGGTGACAGCATCTCATTAAGATTATGTCTAAGTTTTGCAACACACGTGGGCAGCAAAATTTCCTAGAACTTAACGGGAATTCAGGAAATAGGGCGGCGATGAGTCAGTGTTCCCGGGGTGAGCAGGAAAATTCTGCCACTATCAGTAACTGGTCTTCATAAGAAAGAGGGGGAGAGTGACACCTCAAAGACATAATCCACAGGAATTACACAGGAAAGAAGCCG